>JAPDOI010000450.1:0-452500 GCA_029168955.1 Aplectana chamaeleonis
CGAATACCACACGAAGTGTACCCGGCAAAGCGGGCCCATCGTTGGGCGAAGACGAACAAATACTACGTGGAGGGAGGGGGTGGGCGAAGCCGGCCCATCGTTCGGCGAAGCCAAACGAATACTACGTAGAGGGTGGTCGGCGAAGCCGGCCCATCCTTCGGCGAAGCCGAACGAATACTACGGGGAGGGTGGCCGGCGAAGCCGGCTCATCGTTCGGCGAAGTCGAACCAATACCACATGGAGGGTGGGGTGGTCGGCGAAGCCGGCCCATGATTCGGCGAAGCCGAACTAATACTACGTAGAGGGTGGTCGGCGAAGCCGGCCCATTGTTCGGCGAAGCCGAACGGATACTACGTAGAGGGAGGAGAGTTGGCGAAGCCGGCCCATAATTCGGCGAGCCGAACGAATACTACGTAGAGTGAGGGTGGTCGGCGAAGCCGTCCCATTGTACGGCAAAGCCGAACGAATACTACGGGGAGGGAGGGGGTCGGCGAAGCCGGCCCATCGCTCGGCGAAGCCGAACGAATACTACATGGAGGGCAGCCGGCGAAGCCGGCCCATCGTTCGGCGAAGATGAACGAATACTACACGGAGGGCGGGCTGCAAAGCCAGCCCATCGTTCGGCGAAGCCGAACGAATACTACGAAGAGGGAGGAAGGTTGGCGAAGCCGGTCCATAATTCGGCGAGCCGAACGAATACTACGTAGAGGGAGGGGATAGGGGTCGGCGAAGCCAGTCCATCGTTCGGCGAAGTCGAACGAATACTACGCGGAGGGTTGCCGGCGAAGTCGGCTCATCGTTCGGCGAAGTCGAACACTACGTAGAGGGAGGGTGGTCGGCGAAGTCTGGCTCTATTGTTTCGGCAAAGCCGAACGAATACTACACGGAGGGTGGCCGGCGAAGCCGAATGAATACTACGTAGAGGGAGGGGGTCGGCGAAGCCGGCGAGCGAATACCACGTAGAGGGAGGGGGGTCGGCGAAGCCGGCCCATCGTTCGGCGAAGACGAACGAATACTACGTGGAGGGAGGGGGTCGGCGAAGCCGGCCCATCGCTCGGCGAAGCCGAACGAATACTACATGGAGGGTAGCCGGCGAAGCCGGCCCATCGTTCGGCGAAGCCGAACGAATACTTTAGAAGGGTAGCCAGCGAAGCCGGCCTTTTGTTCGGCGAAGACGAACGAATACTACGTGGAGGAATGGGGTCGGCGAAGCCGGCCCATCGTTCGGCGAAGTCGAACACTACGTAGAGGGAGGGTGGTCGGCGAAGCCGGCCCATTGTTCGGCGAAGCCGAACGAATAGTACATGAAGGGTAGCCGGCGAAGACGGTCCATCGTTCGACGAATACGAACGAATACTACGTGGAGAGTAGCCGGCGAAGCCGGCCCATCGTTCGGCGAAGCCGAACGAATACTATGTAGAAAGAGGGGGGTCGGCGAAGCCGGCCCATCGTTCGGCGAAGCCGAACGAATACTACGTAGAGGAAGGGGTGTCGGCGAAGCCGGCCCATCGTTCGGCGAAGGCGAACGAATACTCCGTGGAGGGAGGGGGTCGGCCAAGCCGGCCCATTGTTCGGCGAAGCCGAGCGAATACTACACGGAGGGTGGCCGGCGAAGCCGGCCCATCGTTCGGCGGAGCCGAGCGAATACTACGTGGAGGGTAGCCGGCCCATAATTCGGCGAGCCGAACGAATACTACGTAGAGAGAGGGGATAGGGGTCGGCGAAGCCGGCCCATCGTTCTGCGAAGCCGAACGAATACTATGTAGAAAGAGGGGGGTCGCCGAAGCCGGCCCATCGTTCGGCGAAGCCGAACGAATACCACGTGGAAGGGTAGCCGGCGAAGTTGGCCCATCGTTCGACGAAGATGAACGAACACTACACGGAGGGCGGGTGGCGAAGCGAAGCCGGTGCACCGTTCGGCGAAGCCGAACGGATACTACGTAGAGGGAGGAGGGTTGGCGAAGCCGGCCCATAATTCGGCGAGCCGAACGAATACTACGTAGAGGGAGGGGATAGGGGTCGGCGGAGCCGGTCCATCGTTCGGAGAAGTCGAACACTACGTAGAGTGAGGGTGGTCGGCGAAGCCGGCCCATTGTACGGCAAAGCCGAACGAATGCTACGTGGAGGGAGGGGGTCGGCGAAGCCGGCCCATCGCTCGGCGAAGCCGAACGAATACTACATGGAGGGCAGCCGGTGAAGCCGGCCCATCGTTCGGCGAAGCCAAACGAATACTACACGAAGTGTAGCCGGCGAAGCCGGCCCATCGTTCGGCGAAGACGAACGAATACTACGCGGAGGGTTGCCGGCGAAGTCTGCTCATCGTTCGGAGAAGTCGAACACTACGTAGAGGGAGGGGTCGGCGAAGCCGGCGAGCGAATACCACGTAGAGGGAGGGGGGTCGGCGAAGCCGGCCCATCGTTCGGCGAAGACGAACGAATACTACGTGGAGGGAGGGGGTCGGCGAAGCCGGCCCATCGCTCGGCGAAGCCGAACGAATACTACATGGAGGGCAGCCGGCGAAGTCTGCTCATCGTTCGAAGAAGTCGAACACTACGTAGAGGGAGGGTGGTCGGCGAAGCCGGCCCATTGTACGGCAAAGCCGAACGAATACTACACGGAGCTTGGCCGGCGAAGCCGAATGAATACTACGTAGAGGGAGGGGGTCGGCGAAGTCGGCGAGCGAATACCACGTAGAGGGAGGGGGTCAGCAAAGCCGGCCCATCGTTCGGCGAAGACGAACGAATACTACGTGGAGGGAGGGGGTCGGCGAAGCCGGCCCATCGCTCGGCGAAGCCGAACGAATACTACATGGAGGGCAGCCGGCGAAGTCGGCTCATCGTTCGGGGAAGTCGAACACTACGTAGAGGGAGGGTGGTCGACGAAGCCGGCCCATTGTACGGCAAAGCCGAACAAATACTACACGGAGCGGCAAGCTGGCCCATCATTCGGCGAAGCCGAATGAATACTACGTAGAGGGAGGGGGTCGGCGGAGCCGGCCCATCGTTCGGCGTACACGAACGAATACTACGTGGAGGGAGGGGGTCAGCGAAGCCGGCCCATCGCTCGGCGAAGCCGAACGAATACTACATGGAAAGCAGCCGGCGAAGCCGGCCCATCGTTCGGCGAAGACGAACGAATACTACGTGGAGGGAGGGGTCGGCAAAGCCGGCCCATCGTTCGGCGAAGCCGAACGAATACTACGTGGAGGGAGGGGGTCGGCAAAGCCGGCCCATCGTTCGACGAGGCCGAACGAATACTACATGGAAAGCAGCCGGCGAAGCCGGCCCATCGTTCGGGGAAGTCGAACACTACGTAGAGGGAGGGTGGTCGGCGAAGCCGGCCCATTGTACGGCAAAGCCGAACAAATACTACACGGAGGTTGGCCGGCGAAGCCGAATGAATACTACGTAGAGGGAGGGGGTCGGCGGAGCCGGCCCATCGTTCGGCGTACACGAACGAATACTACGTGGAGGGAGGGGGTCAGCGAAGCCGGCCCATTGCTCGGCGAAGCCGAACGAATACTACACGAAGTGTAGCCGGCGAAGCCGGCCCATCGTTCGGCGAAGACGAACGAATACTACGTGGAGGGAGGGGTCGGCAAAGCCGGCCCATCGTTCGGCGAAGCCGAACGAATACTACGTGGAGGGAGGGGGTCGGCAAAGCCGGCCCATCGTTCGACGAGGCCGAACGAATACTACATTGAAAGCAGCCGGCGAAGCCGGCCCATCGTTCGGCGAAGCCGAACGAATACTACACGAAGTGTAGCCGGCGAAGCCGGCCCATCGCTCGGCGAGCCGAACGAATACTACGTAGAGGGAGGGGATAGGGGTCGGCGAAGCCGGCCCATCGCTCGGCGAGCCGAACGAACACTACATAGAGTGAGGGTGGTCGGCAAAGCCGGCCCATTGTACGGCAAAGCCGAACGAATACTACGTGGAGGGAGGGGGTCGGCGAAGCCCGCCCATCGCTCGGCGAAGCCGAACGAATACTACATGGAGGGCAGCCGGCCCATCGTTCGACGAAGATGAACGAACACTACACGGAGGGCGGGCTGCAAAGCCAGTGCACCGTTCGGCGAAGCCGAACGAATACTACGAAGAGGGAGGATGGTTGGCGAAGCCAGTCCATCGTTCGGCGAAGTCGAGCGAATACTACGTAGAGGGAGGGGGGTCGGCGAAGTCGGCCCATCGTTCGGCGAAGTCGAACGAATACTACGCGGAGGGTTGCCGGCGAAGTCGGCTCATCGTTCGGCGAAGTCGAACACTACGTAGAGGGAGGGTGGTCGGCGAAGCCGGCCCATTGTTCGGCAAAGCCGAACGAATACTACATGGAGGGTGGCCGGCGAAGCCGGAGCCGAATGATATACTACGTGGAGGGAGGGGGTCGGCGAAGCCGGCGAGCGAATACCACGTAGAGGGAGGGGGTCGGCGGCGCCAGCCCATCATTCGGCGAAGACGAACGAATACTACGTGGAGGGAGGGGGTTGGCGAAGCCGGCCCATCGTTCGGCGAAGCCGAACGAATACTACATGGAGGGTAGCCGGCGAAGCCGGCCCATCGTTCGATGAAGACGAACGAATACTACGTGGAGAGTAGCCGGCGAAGACGGCCCATCGTTCGGTGGAGCCGAACGAATACTAAGTATAGGGAGGGGGGTAGGCGACGCCGGCCCATCGTTCGACGAAGACGAACGAATACTACGTGGAGAGTTGCCGGCAAAGCCGGCCCATCGTTCAGCGAAGCCGAACGAATACTACATGAAGGGTAGCCGGCGAAGACGGCCCACCGTTCAACAAAGACGAACGAATACTACGTGGAGAGTGGCCGGCGAAGCCGGCCCATCGTTCGGCGAAGCCGAACGAATACTATGTAGAAAGAGGGGGGTCGGCGAAGCCGGCCCATCGTTCGGCGAAGCCGAACGAATACTACGTAGAGGGAGGGGATGGGGGTCGGCGAAGCCGGTCCATCGTTCGGCGAAGTCGAGCGAATACTACGTAGAGGGAGGAGGGTCGGCGAAGCCGGCCCATTGTTCGGCGAAGCCGAGCGAATACTACACGAAGGGTGGCCGGCGAAGCCGGCCCATCGTTCGGCGGAGCCGAGCGAATACTATGTGGAGGGTAGCCGGCCCATGGTTCGAAAAAGACGAAAGAATACTACGTGGAAAGTAGTCGGCGAGGCCGGCCCATTGTTCTGCGAAGCCGAACGAATACTACGTAGAAAGAGGGAGGTCGGCGAAGCCAGCCCATCGTTCGGTGGAACCGAGCGAATACTACATAGAGGGTAACCGGCCCATCGTTCGACGAAGATGAACGAACACTACACGGAGGGCGGGTGGCGAAGCGAAGCCGGTGCACCGTTCGGCGAAGCCGAACGATTACTTCGTAGAGAGAGGAGGGTTCGCGAAGCCGGTGCACCGTTCGGCGAAGCCGAACGAATACTACGTAGAGGGAGGGGATAGGGGTCGGCGAAGCCGGTCCATCGTTCGGCGAAGACGAACGAATACTACGTGGAGAGAGGGGGTCGGCGAAGCCGGTCCATCGTTCGGCGAAGCCGAACGAATACTACGCGGAGGGAGGGGGTTGGCGAAGCCGGCCCATCGTTCGATGAAGACGAACGAATACTACGTGGAGAGTAGCCGGCGAAGACGGCCAATAGTTCGATGAAGCCGAACGAATACTACACGAAGTGTAGCCGGCGAAGCCGGCCCATCGTTCGGCGAAGACGAACGAATACTACGCGGAGGGTTGCCGGCGAAGTCTGCTCATCGTTCGGAGAAATCGAACACTACGTAGAGGGAGGGGTCGGCGAAGCCGCGCGAGGCGAATACCACGTAGAGGGAGGGGGTCGGCGAAGCCGGCCCATCGTTCGGCGAAGACGAACGAATACTACGTGGAGGGAGGGGTCGGCGAAGCCGGCCCATCGCTCGGCGAAGCCGAACGAATACTACATGGAGGGCAGCCGGCGAAGTCTGCTCATCGTTCGGCGAGGACGAACGAATACTACGTGGAGGGAGGGGGTCGGCGAAGCCGGCCCATTGTTCGGCAAAGCCGAACGAATACTACACGGAGGGTGGCCGGCGAAGCCGAATGAATACTACGTAGAGGGAGGGGGTTGGCGAAGTCGGCGAGCGAATACCACGTAGAGGGAGGGGGTCAGCAAAGCCGGCCCATCGTTCGGCGAAGACGAACGAATACTAAGTGGAGGGAGGGGGTCGGCGAAGCCGGCCCATCGCTCGGCGAAGCCGAACGAATACTACACGGAGGGCAGCCGGCGAAGTCGGCTCATCGTTCGGGGAAGTCGAACACTACGTAGAGGGAGGGTGGTCGGCGAAGCCGGCCCATTGTACGGCAAAGCCGAACAAATACTACACGGAGGTTGGCCGGCGAAGCCGAATGAATACTACGTAGAGGGAGGGGGTCGGCGGAGCCGGCCCATCGTTCGGCGAAGACGAATGAATACTACGTGGAGGGAGGGGGTTGGCGAAGCCGGCCCATCGCTCGGCGAAGCCGAACGAATACTACATGGAGGGTAGCCGGCGAAGCCGGCCCATCGTTCGAAGAAGACGAACGAATACTACGTGGAGGGAGGGGTCGTCAAAGCCGGCCCATCGTTCGGCGAAGCCGAACGAATACTACGTAGAGGGAGGGTCGGCGAAGCCGGCCCATCGTTCGGCGAAGCCGAACGAATACATGGAAAGGGAGGCCGGCGAAGCCGGCCCATCGTTCGGCGAAGTCGAACACTACGTAGAGGGAGGGGGGTCGGCGAAGCCGGCTCATCGTGTAGCGAAGCCGAACGAATACTACGTAGAGGGAGGTGGTTCGGCGGAGCCGGCCCATCGGCCGAACGATTACTACGTATAGGGAGGTGGTTCGGCGGAGCCGGCCCATCGTTCGGCGAAGACGAACGAATACTACGTAGAGGGATGGGGTCGGCGAAGCCGGCCCAACGTTTGGCGAAGCCAAACAAATACTACACGGAGGGTGGCCGGCGAAGCCGGCCCATCGTTCGACGAAGACGAACGAATACTACGTGGAGGGAGGGCAGTCGGCAAAACCGGTCCATCGTTCGGCAAAACCGAACGAATCCTACACGGAGGGAGTGGGGTCGGCGAAGCCGGCCCATCGTTCGGCGAAGCCGAACGAATACTACACGAAGGGGGCCGACGAAGCCGGTCAATCGTTCGGCGAAGCCGAATAAATACTACGTAGAAGGAGGGGGTCGGCGAAGCCGGATAATCGTTTGGCGAAGCCGAACGAATCCTACACGGAGGGTAGCCGGCAAAGCCGGCCCATTGTTCGGCTGCGCCAAACGAATAATACGTAGAGGGAGGGAGGAGGGACGGCGAAGCCGGTCCATCGTTAGACGAAGCCGAACGAATACCACTTAGAGGGAGGGGGGTCGGCGAAGCCGGCCCAACGTTTGGCGAAGTCCAGCGAATACTACACGGAGGGAGGGGGGTCGGCGAAGCCGGCCCATCGTTCGGCGGAGCCGAGCGAATACTACATGGAGGGTAGCCGGCCCATCGTTCGACGAAGATGAACGAACACTACACGGAGGGCGGGCTGCGAAGCCAGTGCACCGTTCGGCGAAGCCGAACGAATACTACGAAGAGGGAGGATGGTTGGCGAAGCCGGCCCATAATTCGGCGAGCCGAACGAATACTACGTAGAGGGAGGGGGGTCGGCGAAGTCGGCCCATCGTTCGGCGAAGTCGAACAAATACTACGCGGAGGGTTGCCGGCGGAGTCGGCTCATCGTTCGGCGAAGTCGAACACTACGTAGAGGGAGGGTGGTCGGCGAAGCCGGCCCATTGTTCGGCAAAGCCGAACGAATACTACACGGAGGGTGGCCGGCGAAGCCGAATGAATACTACGTAGAGGGAGGGGGTCGGCGAAGCCGGCGAGCGAATACCACGTAGAGGGAGGGGGGTCGGCGAAGCCGGCCCATCGTTCGGCGAAGACGAACGAATACTACGTGGAGAGAGGGGGTCGGCGAAGCCGGCCCATCGCTCGGCGAAGCCGAACGAGTACTACATGGAGGGTAGCCGGCGAAGCCGGCCCATTGTTCGGCGAAGCCGAACGAATACTTCAGAAGGGTAGCCGGCGAAGCCGGCCTTTTGTTTGGCGAAGACGAACGAATACTACGTGGAGGAATGGGGTCGGCGAAGCCGGCCCATCGTTCGGCGAAGCCGAACGAATACTACATGAAGGGTAGCCGGCGAAGCCGGCCCATCGTTCGGCGAAGCCGAACGAATAGTACATGAAGGGTAGCCGGCGAAGACGGTCCGTCGTTCGACGAATACGAACGAATACTACGTGGAGAGTAGCCGGCAAAGCCGGCCCATCGTTCTGCGAAGCCGAACGAATACTATGTAGAAAGAGGGGGGTCGGCGAAGCCGGCCCATCGTTCGGCGAAGCCGAACGAGCACTACTTAGAAGGAGGGGATGGGGGTCGGCGAAGCCGGTCCATCGTTCGGCGAAGTCGAGCGAATACTACGTAGAGGGAGGAGGGTCGGCCAAGCCGGCCCATTGTTCGGCGAAGCCGAGCGAATACTACACGAAGGGTGGCCGGCGAAGCCGGCCCATCGTTCGGCGAAGCCGAGCGAATACTACGTAGAGGGGGAGGGGGGTCGGCGAACTCGGCCCATCGTTCGGCGAAGTCGAACGAATACTACATCTAGAGTAGCCGGCGAAGCCGGCCCATCGTTCGCAGAAGCCGAACGAATACTACGTAGAGGGAGGGGGGTCGGCGAAGCCGGCCCACCGTGTAGCGAAGCCGAACGGTTACTACGTAGAAGGAGGTCGGCGAAGCCGGCCCATCGTTCGGCGAAGCCGAACGAATACTACACGGAGGGCGGGTGGCGAAGCGAAGCCGGCCCATTGTTCGGCGAAGCCGAACGATTACCACATAGAGGGAGGGGAGTCGGCGAAGCCGGCCTATCGTTCGGCGAAGCCGAACGAATACTACGCAGAGGGAGGGGATGGGGTTCGGCGAAGCCGGCACATTGTTCGGCGAAGCCGAACGAATACTACGTAGAGGGAGCGGGTCGGCGAAGCCGGCCCATCGTTCGGCGAAGCCGAGCGAATACTACGTAGAGGGGGGGTCGGCGGAGCCGGCCCATCGTTCGGCGAAGCCGAACGAATACTACATCTAGAGTAGCCGGCGAAGCCGGCCCATCGTTAGGCGAAGACGAACCAATACTATACGAAGTGTAGCCGGCGAAGCCGGCAAATCGTTCGGCGAAGTCGAACGAATACTACGCGGAGGGTTGCCGGCGAAGTCTGCTCATCGTTCGGAGAAGTCGAACACTACGTAGAGGGAGGGGTCGGCGAAGCCGGCGAGCGAATACCACGTAGAGGGAGGGGGGTCGGCGAAGCCGGCCCATCGTTCGGCGAAGACGAACGAATACTACGTGGAGGGAGGGGGTCGGCGAAGCCGGCCCATCGCTCGGCGAAGCCGAACGAATACTACATGGAGGGCTGCCGGCGAAGTCTGCTCATCGTTCGAAGAAGTCGAACACTACGTAGAGGGAGGGTGGACGGCGAAGCCGGCCCATTGTACGGCAAAGCCGAACGAATACTACACGGAGTTTGGCCGGCGAAGCCGAATGAATACCACGTAGAGGGAGGGGGTCAGCAAAGCCGGCCCATCGTTCGGCGAAGACGAACGAATACTACGTGGAGGGAGGGGGTCGGCGAAGTCGGCTCATCGTTCGGCGAAGTCGAACGAATACTACGTGGAGGGTGGGGTTGGCGAAGCCGGCCCATTGTTCGTCGAAGCCGAACGAATACTACATGGAGGGTAGCCGGCGAAGCCGGCCCATCGTTCGGCGAAGCCAAGCGAATAATACGTAGAGGGGTGGGGTCGGCGAAGCCGGCCCATCGTTTGGCGAAGCCGAACGAGTACTACACGGAGGGGGTCGGCGAAGCCGGCCCATCGTTTGGCGGAGCGGAACGAATACTACGTAGAGGGAGGTGGTTCGGCGGAGCCGGCCCATCGTTCGGCGAAGCCGAACGAATACTACGTGAAGAGTAGCCGTCGAAGACGGCCCATCGTTCGGCGAACCCGAACGAACACTACATGGAAAGCAGCCGGCGAAGCCGGCCCATCGTTCGGCGAAGACGAACGAATACTACGTGGAGGGAGGGGTCGGCAAAGCCGGCCCATCGTTCGGCGAAGCCGAACGAATACTACGTGGAGGGAGTGGGTCAGCAAAGGCGGCCCAATGCTCGTCGAAGGCGAACGAATACTACATGGAGGGCAGCCGGCTGAGCCGGCCCATCGTTTGACGAAGACGAACGGATACTCCGTAGAGGGAGAGGGGTCGGCGAAGCCGGCCCATCGTTTGGCGAAGCCGAACGAATAATATGTAGGGGGTAGCCGGCGAAACCGGCCCATTGTTCGGTGAAGCCGAACGAATACTAAGTAGAGGGAGAGGGGTCGGCGAAGCCGGCCCATCGTTCGGCGAAGACGAACGAATACTACGTGGAGGGAGGGGGTCAGCGAAGCCAGCCCATCGTTCGGCGAAGCCGAACGAATACTACATGAAGGGTAGCCGGCGAAGCCGAACCATCGTCCAGCGAAGCCGAACGAATACTACGTAGAAAGAGGGGGGTCGGCGAAGCCGGCCCATCGTACGGCAAAGCCGAACGATTACTACGTGGAAGGAGGGGTCGGCGAAGCCAGCCCATCGCTCGGCGAAGCCGAACGAATACTACATGGAGGGCAGACGGCGAAGCCGGCCCATCGTTCGGCGAAGCCGAACGAATACTACATGAAGGGTAGCCGGCGAAGCCGGCCCATCGTTCGGCGAAGCCGAACGAATATTACGTGGAGGGTGGCCGGCGAAGTCGGTCCATCGTTCGGCGAAGCCGAACGAATACTACGTAGAAAGAGGGGGGTCGGCGAAGCCGGCCCATCGTTCGACGAAGACGAACGAATACTACGTAGAGGGAGGGGGGTCGGCGAAGCCGGCCCATCGTTCGGCGAAGACGAACGAATACTACGTGGAGGGAGGGGGTCGGCGAAGCCGGCCCATCGCTCGGCGAAGCCGAACGAATACTACGTAGAAAAAGGGGGGTCGGCGGTCGGCGAAGCCGGCCCATCGTTCGACGAAGACGAACGAATACTACGTAGAGGGAGGAAGGTCGGCAAAGCCGGCCCATCGTTCGGCGAAGTCGAACGAATACTACGCGGAGGGTTGCCGGCGAAGTCGGCTCATCGTTCGGCGAAGTCGAACACTACGTAGAGGGAGGGTGGTCGGCGAAGCCGGCGAGCGAATACCACGTAGAGGGAGGGGGTCGGCGAAGCCGGCCCATCGTTCGGCGAAGACGAACGAATACTACGTGGAGGGAGGGGGTCGGCGAAGCCAGCCCATCGCTCGATGAAGACGAACGAATACCACGTGGAGAGTAGTCGGCGAAGACGGCCCATCGTTCGAGGAAGACGAACGAATACTACGTGGAGGAGGGTCGGCAAAGCCGGCCCATCGTTCGGCGAAGACGAACGAATACTACGTGGAGGGAGGGGTCGGCAAAGCCGGCCCATCGTTCGGCGAAGCCGAACGAATACTACGTGGAGGGAGGGGGTCGGCGAAGCCGGCCCATCGTTCGACGAGGCCGAACGAATACTACGTAGAGGGGGGTCGGCGAAGCCGGCCCATCGTTCGGTGGAGCCGAACGAATACTACGTAGAAGGGTAGCCGGCGAAGCCGGCCCATCGTTCGGCGAAGCCGAACGAATACTACATGGAGGGCAGCCGGCGAAGCCGGCCCATCGTTCGGCGAAGTCGAACGAATACTACGTAGAAAGAGGGGGTCGGCGAAGCCGGCCCATCGTTCGGCGAAGACGAACGAATACTACGTAGAGGGAGGGTAGTCGGCGAAGCCGGCCCATCGTTCGGCGAAGCCGAACGAATACTACATAGAGGGAGGGGTCGGCGAAGCCGGCCCATCGTTCGGCGAAGCCGAACGAATACTACGTAGAAAAGGGGGTCGGCGGTCGGCGAAGCCGGCCCATCGTTCGGCGAAGACGAACGAATACTACGTAGAGGGAGGAACGTCGGCGAAGCCGGCCCATCGTTCGGCGAAGTCGAACGAACACTACGCGGAGGGTTGCCGGCGAAGTCGGCTCATCGTTCGGCGAAGTCGAACACTACGTAGAGGGAGGGGTTGGCGAAGCCGGCCCATCGGCGAAGCCGAACGAATACCACGTAGAGGGAGTGGGGTCGGCGAAGCCGGCCCATCGTTCGGCGAAGACGAACGAATACTACGTGGAGGGAGGGGGTCGGCGAAGACGGCCCATCGTTCGACGAAGACGAACGAATACTACGTGGAGGAGGGTCGGCAAGCCGGCCCATCGTTCGGCTATGCCGAACGAATACTACATGAAGGGTAGTCGGCGAAGCCGGCCCATCGTTCGGCGCAGCTGAACGAATACTACGTAGAGGGGGGGGTCGGCAAAGCCGGCCCATCCTTTTGCGAAGCCGAGCGAATACTACGTACAGGGGGGGGGTGGGCGAAGCCGGCCCATCGTCTGGTGAAGCCGAACAATTACAACACGGAGGGAGTGGGTCGGCGAAGCCGGCCCATGATTCGGCGAAGCCAAACGAATACTACGTAGAGGGTGGTCGGCGAAGCCGGCCCATGATTCGGCGAAGCCGAACTAATACTACGTAGAGGGTGGTCGGCGAAGCCGGCCCCTACGTTTGGCGAAGCCGAACGAATACTACATGGAGGGATGGGGTGGTCGGCGAAGCCGGCCCATCCTTCGGCGAAGCCGAACGAATACTACATGAAGGGTAGCCAGCAAGGCCGGCCCATCGTTCGGCGAAGCCGAACGAATACTACGTAGGAGAGGGGTCGGCGAAGCTGGCCTATCGTTCGGCGAAGCCGAACGAATACCACTTAGAGGGAGGTGGGACGGCGAAGCCGGCCCAACGTTTGGCGAAGTTCAGCGAATACTACGTAGAGGGAATTGGGTCGGCGAAGCCGGCCCATCGTTCGGCGAAGCCAAACAAATACTATGTAGAGGTGGAGGGTCGGCCAAGCCGGCCCATCGTTCGGCAAAGCCGAACGAATACTACGTAGAGGGAGGGGATGGGGGTCGGCGAAGCCGGTCAATCGTTCGGCGAAGTCGAGCGAATACTACGTAGAGGAGGGGAGGGGGTCGGCGAAGCCGGTCTATCGTCCGGCGAAGTCGAGCGAATACCACTTAGAGGGAGGGGGGTCGGCGAAGCCGGCCCATCGTTCGGCGAAGCCGAACAAATACTACATGGAGGGTGGCCGGCGAAGCCGGCCCATCGTTCGGCGAAGCCGAACGAATATTACATCTTGAGTAGCCGGCGAAGCCGGCTTATCGTTCGGCTGCGCCGAACGAATAATACGTAGAGGGAGGTGGTTCGGCGAAGCCGGCCCATCGTTCGACGAAGGCGAACGAATACTACGTGATGAGTAACCGGCGAAGACGGCCCATCGTTTGGCGAAGCAGAGCGAATACTACGTAGAGGGAGGTGGTCCGGCGGAGCCGGCCCATCGTTCGGCGAAGCCGAACGAATACTACTTAGAGGGAGGGGATGGGGGTCGGCGAAGCCGGTCAATCGTTCGGCGAAGCCGAACGAATACTACGTAGAGGGAGGGTGGTCGGCGAAGCCGGTCCATCGTTTGGCGAAGTCGAGCGAATACTACGTAGAGGGAATTGGGTCGGCGGAGCCGCCCCATCGTTCGGCGAAGCCAAACGAATACTACGTAGAGGGAGGGGGGTCGGCGAAGCCGGCCCATCGTTCGGCGAAGCCGAACGAATACTACATGGAGGGTAGCCGGCGAAGCCGGCCCATTGTTCGATGAAGACGAACGAATACTACGTGGAGTGTAGGGTCGGCGAAGCCAGTCCATCGTTCGGCGAAGTCGAACGAATACTACGCGGAGGGTTGCCGGCGAAGTCGGCTCAGCGTTCGGCGGAGTCGAGCACTACCTAGAGGGAGGGTGGGCGGCGAAGCCGGCCCATTGTGCGGCGAAGACGAACGAATACTACGTGGAGGAATGGGGTCGGCGAAGCCGGCCCATCGTTCGGCGAAGCCGAACGAATACTACACGAAGGGTAGCCGGCGAAGCCGGCCCATCGTTCGGCGAAGCCGAACGAATACTACGCGGAGGGTTGCCGGCCAAGTCGGCTCATCGTTCGGCGAAGACGAACGAATACTACGTAGAGAGGGAGGTCGGCGAAGACGGTCCATCGTTCGGCGAGGCCGAGCGAATACCACGTAGAGGGAGGGGGGTCGGCGAAGCCGGCCCATCGTTCGGCGAAGACGAACGAATACTACGTGGAGGGAGGAGGGTCGGCAAAGCCGGCCCATCGTTCGGCGAAGCCGAACGAATACTATGTAGAGGGAGGAGGGTCGGCCAAGCCGGCCCATTGTTCGGCGGAGCCGAGCGAATACTACGTGGAGGGTAGCCGGCCCATGGTTCAAAAAAGACGAACGAATACTGCGTGGAAATAAGCCGGCGAGGCCGGCCCATTGTTCTGCGAAGCCGAACAAATATTACGTAGAGGGAGGGAGGTCGGCGAAGCCAACCCATCGTTCGGCGAAGCCGAACGAATACTACACGGAGAGTGGTCGGCGAAGCCGGCCCATCGTTCGACGAAGATGAACGAACACTACACGGAGGGCGGGCGGCGAAACGAAGCCGGTCCATCGTTCGGCGAGGTCGAGCGAATACTACGTAGAGGGAGGGTAGAAGCGAAGCCGGCCCATTGTTCGGCTGCGCCAAACGAATAATACGTAGAGGGAGGGGGGAGGGACGGCGAAGCCGGTCCTTCGTTCGGCGAAGTCGAGCGAATACTACGTAGAGGGAATTGGGTTGGCGATGCCGGCCCATCGTTCGGCGAAGCCGAACAAATACTACACGAAGTGTAGCCGGCGAAGCCGGCCCATCGTTAGGCGAAGACGAACGAATACTACGTGGAGGGAGGGGTCGGCAAAGCCGGCCCATCGTTCGGCGAAGCCGAACGAATACTACGTGGAGGGAGGGGGTCGGCAAAGCCGGCCCATCGTTCGACGAGGCCGAACGAATACTACATTGAAAGCAGCCGGCGAAGCCGGCCCATCGTTCGGCGAAGCCGAACGAATACTACACGAAGTGTAGCCGGCGAAGCCGGCCCATCGCTCGGCGAAGCCGAACGAATACTACATGGAGGGTAGCCGGCGAAGCCGGCCCATCGTTCGGCGAAGCCAAGCGAATACCACGTAGAGGGAGGCGGATCGGCGAAGCCGGCCCATCGTTCGGCGGAGACGAACGAATACTACGTAGAGGGAGGAGGGTCGGCTAAGCCGGCCCATCGTTCGGCGGAGCCGAACAAATACTACATGGAGGGTAGTCGGCGAAGCCGGCCCATCGTTCGACGAAGACGAACGAATACCACGTCGAGGGTAGCCGGCGAAGCCGGCCAATCGTTCGACGAAGACGAACAAATATTACGTAGAGGGAGGAAGGTCGGCGAGGCCGGCCCATCGTTCGGCGAAGTCGAACGAATACTACGCGGAGGGTTGCCGGCGAAGTCGGCTCATCGTTCGACGAAGCCGAACGAATATTACGTAGAGGAAGGGTGGCCGGCGAAGCCGGCCCATCATTCGGCGGAGCCGAACGAATACTACGTAGAGGGAGGGTAGGTCGGCGAAGCCGGCCCATCATTCGGCGGAGCCGAACGAATGCTACGTAGAGGGAAGGGGGTCGGCGAAGCCAGCCCATCGTTCGGCCAAGCCGAACGAATATTACGTAGAGGGAGGGTCGCCGGCGAAGCCGGCCCATCTTTTGGCGAAGCCGAACGAATACAACGTAGAGGGACGGGAGTCGGCGAAGCCGGGCCATCGTTCGACCAAGCCAAACGAATATTACGTAGAGGAAGCGTGGCCGGCGAAGCCGGCCCATCGTTCGGTGGATCCGAACGAATACTACGTAGAGAGAGCAGGGTCGGCGAAGCCGGTTCATCGTTCGACTAAGCCGAACGAATACTACGTGAGGGAGGGGTCGGCGAAGCCGGCCCATCGTTCGGCGAAGCCGGACGAATACTACACGAAGTGTAGCCGGCAAAGCCGGCCCATCGTTCGGCGAAGCCGAACGAATACTACTTGGAGGGTTGCCGGCGAAGCCGGCTCATCGTTCGGCGAAGCCGAACGAATACTACGTAGAGCGAAGGGGTCGGCGAAGCCGGCCCATCGTTCGGCGGAGCCGAACCAATACTACGTAGAGGAAGGAGGTCGGCGTAGCCGGCCCATCGTTCGGCGGAGCCGAACCAATACTACGTAGAGCGAAGGGGTCGGCGAAGCCGGCCCATCGTTCGGCGAAGCCGAACGAATACTACGTAGAAAGAGGGGGGTCGGCGAAGCCGGCCCATCGTTCGACGAAGACGAACGAATACTACGTAGAGGGAGGAAGGTCGGCAAAGCCGGCCCATCGTTCGGCGAAGTCGAACGAATACTACGCGGAGGGTTGCCGGCGAAGTCGGCTCATCGTTCGGCGAAGTCGAACACTACGTAGAGGGAGGGTGGTCGGCGAAGCCGGCCCATCGTTCGGCGCAGCCGAACGAATACTACGTAGAGGGAGGGGATAGGGGTCGGCGAAGCCGGTACATCGTTCGGCGAAGACGAACGAATACTACGTGGAGGGAGGGGGTCGGCGAAGCCAGCCCATCGCTCGATGAAGACGAACGAATACCACGTGGAGAGTAGTCGGCGAAGACGGCCCATCGTTCGACGAAGACGAACGAATACTACGTGGAGGAGGGTCGGCAAAGCCGGCCCATCGTTCGACGAAGACGAACGAATACTACGTGGAGAGTTGCCGGCAAAGCCGGCCCATCGTTCGGCTAAGCCGAACGAATACTACATGAAGGGTAGTCGGCGAAGCCGGCCCATCGTTCGGCGCAGCCGAACGAATACTACGTAGAGGGAGGGGATAGGGGTCGGCGAAGCCGGTACATCGTTCGGCGAAGTCGAGCGAATACTACGTAGAGGGAGGAGGGTCGGCCAAGCCGGCCCATTGTTCGGCGAAGATGAGCGAACACTACACGGAGGGCAGGTGGCGAAGCCGGAGCACCGTTCGGCGGAGCCGAACGATTACTACGTAGAGGGAGGAGGATTGGCGAAGCCGGCCCATCGTTCGGCGGAGCCGAACGAACACTGCGTAGAGGGAGGGAGTCATCGAAGCCGGCCCATGGTTCGGCGGAACCGAAAGAATACTACGTGGAGGAATGGGGTCGGCGAAGCCGGCCCATCGTTCAGCGAAGCCGAACGAATACTACATGAAGGGTAGCCGGCGAAGCCGGCCCATCGTTCGGCGAAGCCGAACGAATACTTCAGAAGGGTAGCCGGGGAAGCCGGCCCGTCGTTCGACGAAGACGAACGAATACTACGTGGAGGAAGGGGGGTCGGCAAAACCGGCCCATCGTTTGGCGAAGCCGAACGAATACTATGTACAGGTAGAAGGGTCGGCCAAGCCGGCCCATCGTTCGGCGAAGCCGAACGAATACTATGTAGAGGTGGAGGGTCGGCCAAGCCGGCCCATCGTTCGGCAAAGCCGAACGAATACTACTTAGAGGGAGGGGATGGGGGTCGGCGAAGCCGGTCAATCGTTCGGCGAGGTCGAGCGAATACTACGTAGAGGGAGGGGGGTCGGCGAAGCCGGCCCATCGTTCGGCGAAGACGAACGAATACTACGTGGAGGAATGGGGTCGGCGAAGCCGGCCCATCGTTCGGCGAAGCCGAACGAATACTACATGAAGGGTAGCCGGCGAAGCCGGCCCATCGTTCGGCGAAGCCGAACGAATACTTCAGAAGGGTAGCCGGCGAAGCCGGCCTTTTGTTCGGCAAAGACGAACGAATACTACGTGGAGGAATGGGGTCGGCGAAGCCGGCCCATCGTTCTGCGAAGCCGAACGAATACTATGTACAGGTAGAAGGGTCGGCCAAGCCGGCCCATCGTTCGGCGAAGCCGAACGAATACTATGTAGAGGTGGAGGGTCGGCCAAGCCGGCCCATCGTTCGGCAAAGCCGAACGAATACTACTTAGAGGGAGGGGATGGGGGTCGGCGAAGCCGGTCAATCGTTCGGCGAGGTCGAGCGAATACTACGTAGAGGGAGGGGGGTCGGCGAAGCCGGCCCATCGTTCGGCGAAGACGAACGAATACTACGTAGAGGGAGGGGATAGGGTCGGCGAAGCCGGACATCGTTCGGCGAAGTCGAACGAATACTACGTAGAGGAGGGGGTCGGCGAAGCCGGCCCATCGTTCGGCGAAGACGAACGAATACTACGAAGGGTAGCCGGCGAAGCCGGCCCATCGTTCGGCGAAGACGAACGAATACTACGTGGAAGTAGCCGGCGAAGCCGGCCCATCGTTCGGCGAAGTCGAACGAATACTACGTAGAGGAGGTTGCCGGCGAAGCCGGCCCATCGTTCGGCGAAGCCGAACGAATACTACGTAGAGGGAGGGGGTCGGCGAAGCCGGCCCATCGTTCGGCGAAGACGAACGAATACTACGTGGAGGAGGGGGTCGGCGAAGCCGGCCCATCGTTCGGCGAAGCAGAACGAATACTACGTGGAGGGTGGCCGGCGGACTCGGCCCATCGTTCGGCGAAGCCGAACGAATACTACGCGGAGGGTTGCCGGCGAAGTCTGCTCATCGTTCGGCGAAGTCGAACACTACGTAGAGGGAGGGGTCAGCAAAGCCGGCCCATCGTTCGGCGAAGACGAACGAATACTATGTAGAAAGAGGGGGGTCGGCGAAGTCGGCTCATCGTTCGGGGAAATCGAACGAATACGACGCGGAGGGAGGGGGGACGGCGAAGCCGGCCCATCTTTCGGCGAAGCCGAACGAATACTACGTCGAGCGAGGGGGTTTGGCGAAGCCGGCCCATCGTTTAGCGAAGCCGAACGAGTTTTACACGGAGGGTGGCCGGCGAAGCCGGCCCATCGTTCGACGAAGACGAACGAATACTACGTAGATCGGGGTTGCCGGCCCATCGTTCGGCGAAGAAGAACGAATACTGCGTAGAAAGAGGGAGGTCGGCGAAGCCGGCCCATCGTTCGGCGAAGCCGAACGAATACTACGTAGAGGAGGGGGTCGGCGAAGCCGGCCCATCGTTCGACGAAGATGAACGAATACTACACGGAGGGCGGGCGGCGAAACGAAGCCGGCTCATTGCTCGGCGAAGCCGAACGAATACTACGTAGAGGGAGGAGGGTTGGCGAAGCCGGTGCACCGTTCGGCGAAGCCGAACGAATACTACGTAGAGGGAGGGGATAGGGGTCGGCGAAGCCGGTCCATCGTTCGGCGAAGACAAACGAATACTACGTAGAGGGAGGGGGTGGCGAAGCCGCCCCATCGTTCGGCGAAGACGAACGAATACTACACGGAGGGAGTGGGTCGGCGAAGCCGGCCCATTGTTCGGCGAAGCCGAACGAATACTTCAGAAGGGTAGCCGGCGAAGCCGGCCCATCGTTCTGCGAAGCCGAAAGAGTACTACGCGGAGGGTTGCCGGCGAAGTCGGCTCATCGTTCGGCGAAGACGAACGAATACTATGTAGAGGGAGGGGGTGGCGAAGCCGGCCCATAATTCGGCGAAGACGAACGAATACTACGTGGAGGGAGGGGTCGGCAAAGCCGGCCCATCGTTCGGCGAAGACGAACGAATACTACACGAAGTGTAGCCGGCGAAGCCGGCAAATCGTTCGGCGAAGTCGAACGAATACTACGCGGAGGGTTGCCGGCGAAGTCTGCTCATCGTTCGGAGAAGTCAAACGAATACTACGTAGAGGGTGGTCGGCGAAGCCGGATACTACGTAGAGGGAGGGGTCGGCGAAGCCGGCCCATCGTTCGGCGAAGACGAACGAATACTACGTGGAGGGAGGAGGGTCGGCAAAGCCGGCCCATCGTTCGGCGAAGCCGAACGAATACTATGTAGAGGGAGGAGGGTCGGCCAAGCCGGCCCATTGTTCGGCGGAGCCGAGCGAATAGTACGTAGAGGGAGAGAGGTCGGCGAAGCCGGCCAATCCTTTGACAAAGCCAAACGAATACTATGTGGAGGATGGCCGGCGAAGCCAGCCCATCTGTCGGTGGAGCCGAACGAATATTACGTAGAGGGAGGGAGGTCGGCGAAGCCGGCCAATCCTTCGGCGAAGCCCAACGAAGACTACTTGGAGGGTAGCCGGCGAAGCCAGCCCATCGTTCGGCGAAGCCGAACGAATCCTACACGGAGGGTGGCCGGCGAAGACGGCTCGTCGTTCGGCGTAGCCGAACGAATACTACGGGGAGGGTGGCCGGCGAAGTCGCCCCATTGTTCGGCGGAGCCGGACGAGTACTACGTAGAGGGATGGGGTGGTCGGCGAAGCCGGCCCATCCTTCGGCGAAGCCGAACGAATGCTACGTAGAGGGAGGGGGCGACGAAGCCGGCCCATCGTTCGGCGGAGCCGAACGAATACTACACGAAGTGTAGCCGGCAAAGCCGGCCCATCGTTCGGCGAAGCCGAACGAATACTACACGAAGTGTAGCCGGCGAAGCCGGCCCATCGTTCGGCGAAGTCGAACGAATACTACGTAGAGAGGGTTGTCGGCGAAGTCGGCTCATCGTTCGGCGAAGCCGAACCAGTACTACGGGGAGGGTGGTCGGCGAAGCCGGCCCATGGGTCGGCGAAGCCGAACGAATACTACGGGGAGGGAATGGGGTCGGCGAAGCCGGCCCATCGTTCGGCGAAGCCGAACGAATACTATGTAGAGGGAGGAGGGTCGGCGAAGCGGCCCATCGTTCGGCCAAGCCGAACGAATACTACATAGAGAGAGGGGGGTCGGCGAAGCCGGCCCTTCGTTCGGCGAAGCCAAACGAATATTACGTAGAGGGAGGGGGGTCGGCGAAGCCGGCCCATCGTTCGGCAAAGCCCAACAAATACTACGTAGAGGGAGGAGGGTCGGCGAAGCCGGTGCATCGTTCGGCGAAGCCGAACGAATACTACGTAGAGGGAGGGGATAGGGGTCGGCGAAGCCGGTCCATCGCTCGGCGAAGCCGAACGGATACTACGTAGAGGGAGGAGGGTTGGCGAAGCCGGCCGATAATTCGGCGAGCCGAACGAATACTACGTAGAGGGTGGCCGGCGAAGCCGGCCCATCGTTCGGCGAAGCCGAACGAATACTACACGAAGTGTAGCCGGCAAAGCCGGCCCATCGTTCGGCGAAGACGAACGAATACTACGTGGAGGGAGGGGTCGGCAAAGCCAGTCCATCGTTCGGCGAAGTCGAGCGAATACTACGTAGAGGGAGGGGGGTCGGCGAAGTCGGCCCATCGTTCGGCGAAGACGAACGAATACTATGTAGAAAGAGGGGGGTCGGCGAAGTCGGCTCATCGTTCGGCGAAGTCGAACGAATACTACGCGGAGGGTTGCCGGCGAAGTCGGCTCATCGTTCGGCGAAGTCGAACACTACGTAGAGGGAGGGTGGTCGGCGAAGCCGGCCCATTGTTCGGCAAAGCCGAACGAATACTACACGGAGGGTGGCCGGCGAAGCCGAATGAATACTACGTAGAGGGAGGGGTTCGGCGAAGCCGGCGAGAGAATACCACGTAGAGGGAGGGGGGTCGTCGAAGCCAGTCCATCGTTCGGCGAAGTCGAACACTACGTAGAGGGAGGGTGGTCGGCGAAGCCGGCCCATTGTTCGGCAAAGCCGAACGAATACTACATCTAGAGTAGCCGGCGAAGCCGGCTCATCGTTCGGCGAAGCCGAACGAATACTCCAGAAGGGTAGCCGGCGAAGCCGTCCTTTTGTTCGGCGAAGACGAACGAATACTACGTGGAGGAATGGGGTCGGCGAAGCCGGCCCATCGTTCGGCGAAGCCGAACGAATACTACATGAAGGGTAGCCGGCGAAGCCGGCCCATAATTCGGCGAGCCGAACGAATACTACATGGAGGGTAGCCGGCGAAGCCGGCCCATCGTTCGACGAAGACGAACGAATACTACGTGAAGAGTAGCCGGCTAAAACGGCCCATCATTCGGCGAAGCCAAACGAACACTACGTAGAGGAAGGGGGGTTGGCGAAGCCGGCCCATCGTTCGGCGAAGTCGAACAAATACTACGTAGAGGGAGGGGGGTCGGCGAAGCCGGCCCATCGTTCGGCGAAGTCGAACGAATACTACGTAGAGGGAGGGTGGCCAGCGAAGCCGGCCCATCGTTCGGCGAAGTCGAACGAACACTACAGGTAGGGTGGCCGGCGAAGCCGGCCCATGGTTCGGCGAAGCCGAACGAATACTACGTAGAGGGAGGGGGTCGGCGGAGCCGGCCCATCGTTCGGCGAAGACGAACGAATACTACGTCGATGGAGGGGTGTCGGCAAAGCCGGCTCATCGTTCGGCGAAGCCAAACGAATACTACGTAGAGGGAGGGAGGTCGGCGAAGCCGGCCCTTCGGTCGGGGTAGCAGAACGAATACTACGTAGAGAGAGGGTCGGCGAAGCCGGCCCATCGTTCGGCGAAGCCGAACGAATACTACACGGAGGGCGGGTGGCGAAGCGAAGCCGTTGCATCGTTCGGCGAATCCGAACGGATACTACGTAGGAGGAGGGTCGACGAAACCGGCCCATAATTCGGCGTAGCCGAACGAATACTACGTAGAGGGAGGGGGTGGGGGTCGGCGAAGCCAGTCCATCGTTCGGCGAAGTCGAACACTACGTAGAGGGAGGGTGGTCGGCGAAGCCGGCCCATTGTTCGGCAAAGCCGAACGAATACTACGTAGAGGGAGGGGGTCAGCGAAGCCGGCCCATCGCTCGGCGAAGCCGAACGAATACTACATGGAAAGCAGCCGGCGAAGCCGGCCCATCGTTCGGCGAAGCCGAACGAATACTACACGAAGTGTAGCCGGCAAAGCCGGCCCATCGTTCGGCGAAGACGAACGAATACTACGTGGAGAGTAGCCGGCGAAGCCGGTCCATCGTTCGGCGAAGCCGAACGAATACTACGTAGAGGGAGGGGGTCGGCGAAGCCGGCGAGCGAATACCACGTAGAGGGAGGGGGGTCGGCGAAGCCGGCCCATCGTTCGGCGAAGACGAACGAATACTACGTGGAGGGAGGGGGTCGGCGAAGCCGGCCCATCGCTCGGCGAAGCCGAACGAATACTACATGGAGGGCTGCCGGCGAAGTCTGCTCATCGTTCGAAGAAGTCGAACACTACGTAGAGGGAGGGTGGACGGCGAAGCCGGCCCATTGTACGGCAAAGCCGAACAAATACTACACGGAGGTTGGCCGGCGAAGCCGAATCAATACTACGTAGAGGGAGGGGGTCGGCGGAGCCGGCCCATCGTTCGGCGTACACGAACGAATACTACGTGGAGGGAGGGGGTCAGCGAAGCCGGCCCATCGCTCGGCGAAGCCGAACGAATACTACATGGAGGGAGGGGTCGGCAAAGCCGGCCCATCGTTCGGCGAAGCCGAACGAATACTACACGAAGGGCAGCCGGCGAAGTCGGCTCATCGTTCGGCGAAGACGAACGAATACTATGTAGAGGGAGGGAGGCCGGCGAAGCCGGCTCATCGTTCGGCGAAGCCGAACAAATACTTCACGGAAAGTAGCCGGCGAAGCCGGCCCATCGGTCGGCAGAGCCGAACGAATATTACGTAGAGGGAGGGAGGTCGGCGAAGCCGGCCAAACCCTCGGCGAAGCCGAACTAATACTACTTGGAGGAGGGGGTCAGCGAGGCCGGCCCATCGTTCGGCGAAGCCGAACGAATACTACATGGAGCAGCCGGCGAAGCCGGCCCATCGTTCGGCGAAGACGAACGAATACTACGTAGAGGGAGGGTCGGCGAAGCCGGCCCTTCGTTCGGCGAAGCCGAACGAA
Source organism: Aplectana chamaeleonis (assembly GCA_029168955.1). Taxonomy (NCBI): domain Eukaryota; kingdom Metazoa; phylum Nematoda; class Chromadorea; order Rhabditida; family Cosmocercidae; genus Aplectana; species Aplectana chamaeleonis. The sequence continues at coordinate 23,870 of JAPDOI010000450.1, forward strand.
TACTACGTAGAGGGAGGGGTTCGGCGAAGCCGGCCCATCGTTCGGCGAAGTCGAACGAACACTACGTGGAGGGCGGCCGGCGAAGCCGGTCCTTCGTTCGGCGAAGTCGAGCGAATACTACGTAGAGGGATTTGGGTTGGCGATGCCGGCCCATCGTTCGGCGAAGCCGAACAAATACTACACGGAGGGAGTGGGTCGACGAAGCCGGCCCATCGTTCGTCGAAGCTAAACGAATACTAGGTAGAAGGGGGTGGTTTGGCGGAGCCGGCCCATCGTTCGACGAAGACGAACGAATACTACGTGGAGGGAGGGGGGTCGGCAAAACCGGCCCATCGTTTGGCGAAGCCGAACGAGTACTACACGGAGGGTGGCCGGCGAAGCCGACCCATCGTTCGGCGAAGCCGAGCGAATAATACGTACAGGGGTGGGGTCGGCGAAGCCGGCCCATCGTTTGGCGAAGCCGAACGAATACTACGTGGAGGGAGGGGGTCCGCGAAGCCGGCCCATCGTTCGGCGAAGCCGAACGAATATTACATCTAGAGTAGCCGGCGAAGCCGGCTCATCGTTCGGCGAAGCCGAACGAATACTACGTAGGGGGAGGTAGTTTGGCGAAGCCGGCCCATCGTTCGACGAAGACGAACGAATACTACGTAGAGGGAGGGGGGTCGGCGAAGCCGAACGAATACTACGTAGAGGGAGGGGGGTCGGCGAAGCCGGCCCATCGTGTAGCGAAGCCGAACGAATACTACGTAGAGGGAGGTGGTTCGGCGAAGCCGAACGAATACTACATCTAGAGTAGCCGGCGAAGCCGGCTCATCGTTCGGCGAAGCCGAACGAATACTACGTAGAGGGAGGGGGTCGGCGAAGCCGGCCCATCTTTGACGAAGACGAACGAATACTACGTAGAGGGAGGAAGGTCGGCAAAGCCGGCCCATCGTTCGGCGAAGTCGAACGAATACTACGCGGAGGGTTGCCGGCGAAGTCGGCTCATCGTTCGGCGAAGCCGAACGAATACTACACGGAGGGGGGTCGACGAAGCCGGTCCATCGTTCGGCGAAGACGAACGAATACTACGTGGAGGGAGGGGGTCGGCGAAGCCGGCCCATCGTTCGGCGAAGACGAACGAATACTACGTGGAGGGAGGGGGTCGGCGAAGCCAGCCCATCGCTCGATGAAGACGAACGAATACCACGTGGAGAGTAGTCGGCGAAGACGGCCCATCGTTCGACGAAGACGAACGAATACTACGTGGAGGAGGGTCGGCAAGCCGGCCCATCGTTCGGCTATGCCGAACGAATACTACATGAAGGGTAGTCGGCGAAGCCGGCCCATCGTTCGGCGCAGCCGAACAAATACTACGCAGAGGGAGGGGATGGGGTTCGGCGAAGCCGGCCCATTGTTCTGCGAAGCAGAACGGATACTACGTGGAGGGAGGAGGGTCGGCGAAGCCGGCCCATCGTTCGGCGAAACCGAACGAATGCTACACGGAGGGTGGCCGGCAAAGCCGGCCCATCGTTCGGCGAAACCGAACGAATACTACACGAAGTGTAGCCGGCAAAGCCGGCTACACTTCGTGAAGTATTCTACTACGTGGAGGGAGGGGTCGGGAAAGCCGGCCCATCGTTCGACGAAGACGAACGAATACTACGTAGAGGAAGGAGGGTCGGCAAAGCCGGCCCATAATTCGGCGTAGCCGAACGAATACCACATAGAGGGAGGGGGTCGGCGAAGCCGGCCCATCGTTCGGCGAAGCCGAACGAATACTACGTAGAAAAAGGGGGGTCGGCGGTCGGCGAAGCCGGCCCATCGTTCGACGAAGACGAACGAATACTACGTAGAGGGAGGAAGGTCGGCAAAGCCGGCCCATCGTTCGGCGAAGTCGAACGAATACTACGCGGAGGGTTGCCGGCGAAGTCGGCTCATCGTTCGGCGAAGTCGAACACTACGTAGAGGGAGGGTGGTCGGCGAAGCCGGCGAGCGAATACCACGTAGAGGGAGGAGGTCGGCGAAGCCGGCCCATCGTTCGGCGAAGACGAACGAATACTACGTGGAGGGAGGGGGGCGGCGAAGGCAGCCCACCGCTCGATGGAGACGAACGAATACCACGTGGAGGGTAGTCGGCGAAGTCGGCCCATCGTTCGGCGAAAACGAACGAATACTACGTAGAGGGAGGGTCGGCGAAGCCGGCTCATCGTTCGGCGAAGCCGAACGAATACTACGTGGAGGGTAGCCGGCGAAGCCGGCCCATCGTTCGGCGCAGCCGAACGAATACTACGTAGAGGGAGGGGATAGGGGTCGGCGAAGCCGGTACATCGTTCGGCGAAGTCGAGCGAATACTACGTAGAGGGAGGGGGGTCGGCGAAGCCGGTCCATCGTTCGGCGAAGTCGAACGAATACTACGCGGAGGGTTGCTGGCAAAGTCGGCCCATCGTTCGACGAAGATGAGCGAACACTACACGGAGGGCAGGCGGCGAAGCCGGAGCACCGTTCGGCGGAGCCGAACGGATACTACGTAGAGGGAGGAGGATTGGCGAAGCCGGCCCATAATTCGGCGAGCCGAACGAATACTACGTAGAGGGAGGGGGTCGGCGAAGCCGGCCCATCGTTCGGCGAAGACGAACGAATACTACGTGGAGGAATGGGGTCGGCGAAGCCGGCCCATCGTTTGGCGAAGCCGAACGAATACTACACGGAGGGGGTCGGCGAAGCCGGCCCATCGTTTGGCGGAGCCGAACGAATACTACGTAGAGGGAGGTGGTTCGGCGGAGCCGGCCCATCGTTCGGCGAAGACGAACGAATACTACGTAGAGGGAGGTGGTTTGGCGGAGCCGGCCCATCGTTCGGCGAAGACGAACGAATACTATGTAGAGAGGAGGGGTCGGCGAAGCCGGCCCATCGTTCGGCGGAGCAGAGTGAATACTACGTAGAGGGAGGGGATCGGCGAAGCCGGCCCATCGTTCGGCGAGGCCGAACGAATATTACGTACAGGGAGGGTAGCCGGCGAAGCCGGCCCATCATTCGGCGAAGCCGAACGAATACTACGTAGAGGGAGGGGGGCCGCCGAAGCCGGCCCATCGTTCGGCGAGGCCGAACGAATACTACGTAGAGGGAGGGGGGTCGCCGAAGCCGGCCCATCGTTCGGCGAGGCCGAACGAATACTACGTAGAGGGAGGGGGGTCGCCGAAGCCGGCCCATCGTTCGGCGAAGCCGAACGAATACTACGCGTAGGGTGGCCGGCGAAGCCGGCCCATCGTTCGGTGAAGCCGAACGAATACTAGGTAGAGGAAGGGTAGCCGGCGAAGCCGGCCCATCGCTCGGCGAAGCCGAACGAATACTACATAGAGGGAGGGGGGTCTCCGAAGCCGGCCCATCGTTCGGCGAAGCCGAACGAATACTACGTAGAGGGAGGGGGTCGGCGAAGCCGGCCCATCGTTCTCCGGAGTCGAACGAATACTACGCGTAGGGTAGCCGGCGAAGCCGGCCCATCGTTCGGCGAAGCCGAACGAATACTACGTAGAGGGAGTGGGGTCGCCGAAGCCGGCCCATCGTTCGGCGAGGCCGAACGAATACTACGTAGAGGGAGGGGGTCGGCGAAGCAGGCCCATCGTTCGGCGAAGCCGAACGAATACTACGCGTAGGGTGGCCGGCGAAGCCGGCCCATGATTCGGCGAAGCCGAACTAATACTACGTAGAGGGTGGCCGGCGAAGCCGGTCCATCGTTCTGCGAAGACGAACGAATACTACGTGGAGAGTAGCCGGCGAAGCCGGCCCATCGTTCGGCGAAGCCGAACGAATACTACGTAGAAAGAGGGGGGTCGGCGAAGACGGTCCACCGTTTGACGAAGACGAACGAATACTACGTAGAGGGAGGAGGGTCGGCAAAGCCGGCGCATCGTTCGGCGAAGCCGAACGAATACTACTTAGAGGGTGGCCGGCGAAGTCGGTCCATCGTTCTGCGAAGCCGAGCAAATACTACGTAGAAAAAGGGGGGTCGGCGGTCGGCGAAGCCGGCCCATCGTTCGACGAAGACGAACGAATACTACGTAGAGGGAGGAAGGTCGGCAAAGCCGGCCCATCGTTCGTCGAAGCCGAATCGAATACTACACGGAGGGTGGCCGGGGAAGTCGGCACATCGTTCGGCGAAGTCGATCGAATACTACTTAGAGGGAATTGGGTCGGCGAAGCCGGCCCATCGTTTGGCGGAGCCGAACAAATACTACGTAGAGGGAGTGGGTCCGCGTAGCCGGCCCATCGTTCGGCGGAGCCGAACCAATACTGCGTAGAGCGAAGGGGGCGGCGGAGCCGGCCCATCGTTCGGCGAAGCCGAATGAATACTACGTAGAGAGAGGGGGTCGGCGAAGACGGCCCATCGTTCGAGGAAGACGAACGAATACTACGTGGAGGAGGGTCGGCAAAGCCGGCCCATCGTTCGGCGAAGACGAACGAATACTACGTGGAGGGAGGGGTCGGCAAAGCCGGCCCATCGTTCGGCGAAGCCGAACGAATACTACGTGGAGGGAGGGGGTCGGCGAAGCCGGCCCATCGTTCGACGAGGCCGAACGAATACTACATTGAAAGCAGCCGGCGAAGCCGGCCCATCGTTCGGCGAAGCCGAACGAATACTACACGAAGTGTAGCCGGCGAAGCCGGCCCATCGCTCGGCGAAGCCGAACGAATACTACATGGAAAGCAGCCGGCGAAGCCGGCCCATCGTTCGGCGAAGCCGAACAAATACTACGTAGAAAGAGGGGGGTCGGCGAAGCCGGCCCATCGTTCGAAGAAGACGAACGAATACTACGTAGAGGAAGGAGGGTCGGCAAAGCCGGCCCATAATTCGGCGTAGCCGAACGAATACCACATAGAGGGAGGGGGTCGGCGAAGCCGGCCCATCGTTCGGCGAAGCCGAACGAATACTACGTAGAAAAAGGGGGGTCGGCGGTCGGCGAAGCCGGCCCATCGTTCGACGAAGACGAACGAATACTACGTAGAGGGAGGCCGGCGAAGCCGGTCCATCGTTCGGCGAAGCCGAACGAATACTACGCGGAGGGTGGCCGGCGATGTCGGCTCATCGTTCGGCGAAGCCGAACGAATACTACGTAGAGGGAGGGGATAGGGGTCGGCGAAGCCGGTCCATCGTTCGGCGAAGACGAACGAATACTATGTAGAGGGAGGGGGTGGCGAAGCCGGCCCATCGTTCGATGAAGACGAACGAATACTACGTGGAGAGTAACCGGCGAAGACGGTCCATCGTTCGGCGAAGACGAACGAATACTACGTGGAGAGTGGCCGGCGAAGCCGGCCCATCGTTCGGCGATAACGAACGAATACTACGCAGAGGGAGGAGGGTCGGCAAAGCCGGCCCATCGTTCGGCGAAGACGAACGAATACTACGTGGAGGGAGGGGTCGGCAAAGCCGGCCCATCGTTCGGCGAAGCCGAACGAATACTACGTGGAGGGAGGGGGGCGGCGAAGCCGGCCCATCGTTCGACGAGGCCGAACGAATACTACGTAGAGGGAGGGGCAGCCGGCGAAGCCGGCCCATCGTTCGGCGAAGCCGAACGAATACTACACGAAGTGTAGCCGGCGAAGCCGGCCCATCGCTCGGCGAAGCCGAACGAATACTACATGGAAAGCAGCCGGCGAAGCCGGCCCATCGTTCGGCGAAGTTGAACAAATACTACGTAGAAAGAGGGGGGTCGGCGAAGCAGGCCCATCGTTCGAAGAAGACGAACGAATACTACGTAGAGGAAGGAGGGTCGGCAAAGCCGGCCCATAATTCGGCGTAGCCGAACGAATACCACATAGAGGGAGGGGGTCGGCGAAGCCGGCCCATCGTTCGGCGAAGCCGAACGAATACTACGTAGAAAAAGGGGGGTCGGCGGTCGGCGAAGCCGGCCCATCGTTCGACGAAGACGAACGAATACTACGTAGAGGGAGGAAGGTCGGCAAAGCGAGCCCATCGTTCGGCGAAGTCGAACGAACACTACGCGGAGGGTTGCCGGCGAAGTCGGCTCATCGTTCGGCGAAGTCGAACACTACGTAGAGGGAGGGTGGTCGGCGAAGCCGGCGAGCGAATACCACGTAGAGGGAGGGGGTCGGCGAAGCCGGCCCATCGTTCGGCGAAGACGAACGAATACTACGTGGAGGGAGGGGGTCGGCGAAGCCAGCCCATCGCTCGATGAAGACGAACGAATACCACGTGGAGAGTAGCCGGCGAAGACGGCCCATCGTTCGACGAAGACGAACGAATACTACGTGGAGGAGGGTCGGCAAAGCCGGCCCATCGTTCGACGAAGACGAACGAATACTACGTGGAGAGTTGCCGGCAAAGCCGGCCCATCGTTCGGCAAAGCCGAACGAATACTACATGAAGGGTAGTCGGCGAAGCCGGCCCATCGTTCGGCGCAGCCGAACGAATACTACGTAGAAGGAGGGGATAGGGGTTGGCGAAGCCGGTACATCGTTCGGCGAAGTCGAGCGAATACTACGTAGAGGGAGGGGGGTCGGCGAAGCCGGTCCATCGTTCGGCGAAGTCGAACGAATACTACGCGGAGGGTTGCCGGCGAAGCCGGAGCACCGTTCGGCGGAGCCGAACGGATACTACGTAGAGGGAGGAGGATTGGCGAAGCCGGCCCATAATTCGGCGAGCCGAACGAATACTACGTAGAGGGAGGGGGTCGGCGAAGCCGGCCCATCGTTCGGCGAAGACGAACGAATACTACGTGGAGGAATGGGGTCGGCGAAGCCGGCCCATCGTTCGGCGAAGCCGAACGAATACTACATGAAGGGTAGCCGGCGAAGCCGGCCCATCGTTCGGCGAAGCCGAACGAATACTTCAGAAGGGTAGCCGGCGAAGCCGGCCTTTTGTTCGGCAAAGACGAACGAATACTACGTGGAGGAATGGGGTCGGCGAAGCCGGCCCATCGTTCTGCGAAGCCGAACGAATACTATGTACAGGTAGAAGGGTCGGCCAAGCCGGCCCATCGTTCGGCGAAGCCGAACGAATACTATGTAGAGGTAGAGGGTCGGCCAAGCCGGCCCATCGTTCGGCGAAGCCAAACGAATACTACTTAGAGGGAGGGGATGGGGGTCGGCGAAGCCGGTCAATCGTTCGGCGAAGTCGAGCGAATACTACGTAGAGGGAGGAGGGTCGGCGAAGCCGGCCCATAATTCGGCGAGCCGAACGAATACTACGTAGAGGGAGGGGATAGGGGTCGGCGGAGCCGGGCCATCGTTCGGCGAGGTCGAGCGAATACTACGTAGAGGGAGGGGGGTCGGCGAAGCCGGCCCATCGTTCGGCGAAGACGAACGAATACTACACGAAGTGTAGCCGGCGAAGCCGGCCCATCGTTCGGCGAAGCCGAACGAATACTTCAGAAGGGTAGCCGGCGAAGCCGGCCTTTTGTTCGGCAAAGACGAACGAATACTACGTGGAGGAATGGGGTCGGCGAAGCCGGCCCATCGTTCTGCGAAGCCGAACGAATACTATGTACAGGTAGAAGGGTCGGCCAAGCCGGCCCATCGTTCGGCGAAGTCGAGCGAATACTACGTAGAGGGAGGAGGGTCGGCGAAGCCGGCCCATCGTCCGGCGAAGCCGAACGATTCCTACGTAGAGGGAGGGGATAGAGGTCGGCGAAGCCGGTCCATCGTTCGGCGAAGCCGAACAAATACTACGTAGAGGGAGGGGGTCGGTGAAGCCGGCCCATCGTTCGGCGAAGCCGAACGAATACTACGTAGAGGGAGGGGATAGGGGTCGGCGGAGCCGGCCCATCGTTTGGCGAAGACGAACGAATACTACGTGGAGGGAGGGGTCGGCGAAGCCGGCCCATCGTTCGGCGAAGACGAACGAATACTACACGAAGTGTAGCCGGCGAAGCCGGCCCATCGTTAGGCGAAGACGAACCAATACTATACGAAGTGTAGCCGGCGAAGCCGGCCCATCGTTCGGCGAAGTCGAACGAATACTACGCGGAGGGTTGCCGGCGAAGTCGGCTCATCGTTCGGAGAAGTCGAACACTACGTAGAGGGAGGGTGGTCGGCGAAGCCGGCCCATTGTACGGCGAAGACGAACGAATACTACGTGGAGGAATGGGGTCGGCGAAGCCGGCCCATCGTTCTGCGAAGCCGAACGAATACTACACGAAGTGTAGCCGGCGAAGCCGGCCCATCGCTCGGCGAAGCCGAACGATTACTACGCGGAGGGTTGCCGGCGAAGTCTGCTCATCGTTCGGAGAAGTCGAACACTACGTAGAGGGAGGGGTCGGCAAAGCCGGCGAGCGAATACCACGTAGAGGGAGGGGTCGGCGAAGCCGGCCCATCGTTCGGCGAAGACGAACGAATACTACGTGGAGGGAGGAGGGTCGGCAAAGCCGGCCCATCGTTCGGCAAAGCCGAACGAATACTATGTAGAGGGAGGAGGGTCGGCCAAGCCGGCCCATTGTTCGGCGGAGCCGAGCGAATACTACGTGGAGGGTAGCCGGCGAAGCCGGCCCATTGTTCGATGAAGACAAACGAATGCTACGTGGAAATAAGCCGGCGAAGCCGGTCCATTGTTCTGCGAAGCCGAACGAATACTACGTAGAAAGAGGGAGGTCGGCGGAGCCAGCCCATCGTTCGGTGGAACCGAACGAATACTACGTGGAGGAGGGTCGGCGAAGCCGGCCCATCGTTCGACGAAGATGAACGAACACTACACGGAGGGCGGGCGGCGAAACGAAGCCGGTCAATCGTTCGGCGAAGCCGAACGAATACTACATGAAGGGTAGCCGGCGAAGCCGGCCCATAATTCGGCGAGCCGAACGAATACTACGTAGAGGGAGGGGATAGGGGTCGGCGGAGCCGGTCCATCCTTCGGCGAGGTCGAGCGAATACTACGTAGAGGGAGGGGGGTCGGCGAAGCCGGCCCATCGTTCGGCGAAGACGAACGAATACTACACGAAGTGTAGCCGGCGAAGCCGGCCCATCGTTAGGCGAAGACGAACCAATACTATACGAAGTGTAGCCGGCGAAGCCGGCCCATCGTTCGGCGAAGTCGAACGAATACTACGCGGAGGGTTGCCGGCGAAGTTGGCTCATCGTTCGGAGAAGTCGAACACTACGTAGAGGGAGGGTGGTCGGCGAAGCCGGCCCATTGTACGGCAAAGCCGAACGAATACTACATGGAGGGCAGCCGGTGAAGCCGGCCCATCGTTCGGCGATGCCAAACGAATACTACACGAAGTGTAGCCGGCGAAGCCGGCCCATCGCTCGGCGAAGCCGAACGAATACTACACGGAGGGCAGCCGGCGAAGTCGGCTCATCGTTCGTGGAAGTCGAACACTACGTAGAGGGAGGGTGGTCGGCGAAGCCGGCCCATCGTTGAAGCCGAACGAATACTACGGAGAGGGGGAGGCCGGCGAAGCCGGCCCATCGTTCGGCGAAGACGAACGAATACTACGTAGAGGGAGGAGGGTCGGCAAAGCCGGCTCATCGTTTGGCGGAGCCGAACGAACACTGCGTAGAGGGAGGAGGGTTGGCGAAGCCGGCCCATCGTTCGGCGAAGCCGAACGAATACTACGTAGAGGAGGGTTGGCGAAGCCGGCCCATTGTTCGGCGAAGCCGAACGAGCACTACTTAGAAGGAGGGGATGGGGGTCGGCGAAGCCGGTCCATTGTTCTGCGAAGCCGAACGAATACTACGTAGAAAGAGGGAGGTCGGCGGAGCCAGCCCATCGTTCGGTGGAACCGAGCGAATACTACATGGAGGGTAGCCGGCCCATCGTTCGACGAAGATGAACGAACACTACACGGAGGGCGGGCGGCGAAACGAAGCCGGTCCATCGTTCGGCGAAGTCGAGCGAATACTACGTAGAGGGAGGAGGGTCGGCCAAGCCGGCCCATTGTTCGGCGGAGCCGAGCGAACACTACATAGAGGGAGGGGATAGGGGTCGGCGGAGCCGGTCCATCGTTCGGCGAGGTCGAGCGAATACTACGTAGAGGGAGGGGGGTCGGCGAAGCCGGCCAATCGTTCGGCGAAGACGAACGAATACTACACGAAGTGTAGCCGGCGAAGCCGGCCCATCGTTAGGCGAAGACGAACCAATACTCTACGAAGTGTAGCCGGCGAAGCCGCCCCATCGTTCGGCGAAGTCGAACGAATACTACGCGGAGGGTTGCCGGCGAAGTCGGCTCATCGTTCGGAGAAGTCGAACACTACGTAGAGTGAGGGTGGTCGGCGAAGCCGGCCCATTGTACGGCAAAGCCGAACGAATACTACGTGGAGGGAGGGGGTCGGCGAAGCCGGCCCATCGCTCGGCGAAGCCGAACGAATACTACATGGAGGGCAGACGGCGAAGCCGGCCCATCGTTCGGCGAAGCCGAGCGAATACTACGTAGAGGGGGGGGGGTCGGCGAAGTCGGCCCATCGTTCGGCGAAGTCGAACGAATACTACTTAGAGGGAGGGGATGGGGATCGGCGAAACCGGCCCGTCGTTCGGCTGAGCCGAGCGAATACTACGTAGAGGGAGGGGGGTCGGCGAAGCCGGCCCATAGTTCGGCGAAGCCGAACGAATACTATGTAGAGGGAGGAGGGTCGGCCAAGCCGGCCCATCGTTCGGCGAAGCCGAACGAATACTTCTTAGAGGGAGGGGATGGGGGTCGGCGAAGCCGGTCCATCGTTCTGCGAAGCCGAACGAATACTATGTAGAGGGAGGAGGGTCGGCCAAGCCGGCCCATCGTTCGGCGAAGCCGAACGAATACTATGTAGAGGGAGGGGATAGCCGGCAAAGCCGGCCCATCATTCGGCGAAGACGAACGAATACTACGTAGAGGGAGGGGTCGGCAAAGCCGGCCCATCGTTCGGCGAAGACGAACGAATACTACACGAAGTGTAGCCGGCGAAGCCGGCCCATCGTTAGGCGAAGACGAACCAATACTATACGAAGTGTAGCCGGCGAAGCCGGCAAATCGTTCGGCGAAGTCGAACGAATACTACGCGGAGGGTTGCCGGCGAAGTCTGCTCATCGTTCGGAGAAGTCGAACACTACGTAGAGGGAGGGTGGTCGGCGAAGCCGGCCCATTGTACGGCAAAGACGAACGAATACTACGTAGAGGGAGGGGTGTCGGCGAAGCCGGCCCATCGTTCGGCGAAGCCCAACGATTACTACGTAGAGGGAGGATGGTCGGCAAAGCCGGCCCATCGTTCGGCGAAGCCCAACGAATACTACGTAGAGGGAGGATGGTCGGCAAAGCCGGCCCATCGTTCGGCGAAGCCGAACGAATACTACGTAGAGGGAGGATGGTCGGCGAAGCCGGCCCATTGTTCGGCGGAGCCGAACAACATACTACACGGAGGTTGGCCGGCGAAGCCGAATGACTACGTAGAGGGAGCCGGAGCCGGCCCATCGTTCGGCGAAGCCGAACGAATACTACGTAGAGGGAGGGGTCGGCAAAGCTGGTCAATCGTTGCCGAATGCCGAATGAATACTACATGGAGGGTAGCCGGCGAAGCCGGCCCATCGTTAGGCGAAGACGAACCAATACTCTACGAAGTGTAGCCGGCGAAGCCGCCCCATCGTTCGGCGAAGTCGAACGAATACTACGCGGAGGGTTGCCGGCGAAGTCGGCTCATCGTTCGGAGAAGTCGAACGAATACTACGTAGAGGAGGGTGGTCGGCGAAGCCGGCCCATAAATCGGCGAAGACGAACGAATACTACGTGGAGGAATGGGGTCGGCGAAGCCGGTCCATCGTTCTGCGAAGCCGAACGAATACTATGTAGAGGGAGGAGGGTCGGCCAAGCCGGCCCATCGTTCGGCGAAGCCGAACGAATACTATGTAGAGGGAGGAGGGTCGGCCAAGCCGGCCCATCGTTCGGCGAAGCCGAACGAATACTTCTTAGAGGGAGGGGATGGGGGTCGGCGAAGCCGGTCCATCGTTCGCCGAAGCCGAACGAATACTAGGTAGAGGGAGGAAGGCCGGCGAAGCCGGCCCATCCTTCGGCGAAGCCGAACGAATACTACGTAGAGAGAGTAGGGTCTGCGAAGCCGGCCCATCGTTCGGCGAAGCCGAACGAATACTACGTAGAGGGAGGAAGGCCGGCGAAGCCGGTCCATCGTTTGACGAAGAAGAACGAGTACTACGTAGAGGGAGGAGGGTCGGCAAAGCCGGCCCATCGTTCGGCGAAGCCGAACGAATACTACGTAGAGGGAGGGGATGGGAGTCGGCGAAGCCGGTCCATCGTTCGGCGAAGTCGAGCGAATACTACGTAGAGGGAGGGGGGTCGGCGAAGCCGGCCAATCGTTCGGCGAAGACGAACGAATACTACACGAAGTGTAGCCGGCGAAGCCGGCCCATCGTTAGGCGAAGACGAACCAATACTATACGAAGTGTAGCCGGCGAAGCCGCCCCATCGTTCGGCGAAGTCGAACGAATACTACGCGGAGGGTTGCCGGCGAAGTCGGCTCATCGTTCGGAGAAGTCGAACACTACGTAGAGGGAGGGTGGTCGGCGAAGCCGGCCCATTGTACGGCAAAGACGAACGAATACTACGTGGAGGAATGGGGTCGGCGAAGCCGGCCCATCGTTCTGCGAAGCCGAACGAATACTATGTAGAGGGAGGAGGGTCGGCCAAGCCGGCCCATCGTTCGGCGAAGCCGAACGAATACTACTTAGAGGGAGGGGATGGGGGTCGGCGAAGCCGGTCCATCGTTCGGCGAAGTCGAGCGAATACTACGTAGAGGGAGGAGGGTCGGCCAAGCCGGCCCATTGTTCGGCGAAGCCGAATGAATACTACATAGAGGGAGGGGATAGGGGTCGGCGAAGCCGGCCCATCGTTAGGCGAAGACGAACGAATACTACGTAGAGGGAGGGGTCGGCAAAGCCGGCCCATCGTTCGGCGAAGACGAACGAATACTACACGAAGTGTAGCCGGCGAAGCCGGCCCATCGTTCGGCGAAGCCCAACGAATACTACATTGATGGTAGCCGGCGAAGCCGGCCCATTGTTCGATGAAGACGAACGAATACTACGCGGAGGGTGGCCGGCGAAGTCGGCTCATCGTTCGGCGAAGCCAAACGAATACTACGTAGAGGGAGGGGGGTCGGCAAAGCCGGCCCATCGTTCGGCGAAGCCGAACGAATACTACGTGGAGGAATGGGGTCGGCAAAGCCGTCCCATCGTTCTGCGAAGCCGAACGAATACTATGTAGAGGGAGGAGGGTCGGCCAAGCCGGCCCATCGTTCGGCGAAGCCGAACGATTACTACTTAGAGGGAGGGGATGGGGGTCGGCGAAGCCGGTCCATCGTTCGGCGAAGTCGAGCGAATACTACGTAGCAGGAGGAGGGTCGGCCAAGCCGGCCCATTGTTCGGCGAAGCCGAACGAATACTACGTAGAGGGAGGGATAGGGTCGGCGGAGCCGGTCCATCGTTCGGCGAAGCCGAACGAATACTACGTAGGGAGGGTGGGGTCGGCGAAGCCGGCCCATCGTTCGGCGAAGACGAACGAATACTACGTGGAAATAAGCCGGCGAAGCCGGTCCATCGTTCGGCCAAGCCGAACGAATACTACGTAGAAAGAGGGAGGTCGGCGAAGCCGGCCCATCGTTCGGCGAAGCCGAACGAATACTACGTAGAGAGGGGGCCGGCGAAGCGGCCCATCGTTCGACGAAGATGAACGAACACTACACGGAGGGCGGGCGGCGAAACGAAGCCGGTCCATCGTTCGGCGAGGTCGAGCGAATACTACGTAGAGGGAGGGGGGTCGGCGAAGCCGGCCAATCGTTCGGCGAAGACGAACGAATACTACGTAGAGGAGGGGAGTTGGCGAAGCCGGTACATCGTTCGGCGAAGTCGAGCGAATACTACGTAGAGGGAGGGGGGTCGGCGAAGCCGGTCCATCGTTCGGCGAAGTCGAACGAATACTACGCGGAGGGTTGCCGGCGAAGTCGGCTCATCGTTCGGAGAAGTCGAACACTACGTAGAGTGAGGGTGGTCGGCGAAGCCGGCCCATTGTACGGCAAAGACGAACGAATACTACGTGGAGGAATGGGGTCGGCGAAGCCGGCCCATCGTTCTGCGAAGCCGAACGAATACTATGTAGAGGGAGGAGGGTCGGCCAAGCCGGCCCATCGTTCGGCGAAGCCGAACGATTACTACTTAGAGGGAGGGGATGGGGGTCGGCGAAGCCGGTCCATCGTTCGGCGAAGTCGAGCGAATACTACGTAGCAGGAGGAGGGTCGGCCAAGCCGGCCCATTGTTCGGCGGAGCCGAGCGAATACTACGTAGAGGGAGGGGATAGGGGTCGGCGGAGCCGGTCCATCGTTCGGCGGAGCCGAGCGAATACTACGTGGAGGGTAGCCGGCCCATGGTTCGAAAAAGACGAACGAATACTGCGTGGAAATAAGCCGGCGAGGACGGCCCATTGTTCTGCGAAGCCGAACGAATACTACGTAGAAAGAGGGAGGTCGGCGGAGCCAGCCCATCGTTCGGTGGAACCGAGCGAATACTACATGGAGGGTAGCCGGCCCATCGTTCGACGAAGATGAACGAACACTACACGGAGGGCGGGCGGCGAAACGAAGCCGGTGCACCGTTCGGCGAAGACGAACGGATACTACGTAGAGGGAGGAGGGTTGGCGAAGCCGGCCCATAATTCGGCGAGCCGAACGAATACTACGTAGAGGGAGGGGATAGGGGTCGGCGGAGCCGGTCCATCGTTCGGCGAGGTCGAGCGAATACTACGTAGAGGGAGGGGGGTCGGCGAAGCCGGCCAATCGTTCGGCGAAGACGAGCGAATACTACACGAAGTGTAGCCGGCGAAGCCGGCCCATCGTTAGGCGAAGACGAACCAATACTATACGAAGTGTAGCCGGCGAAGCCGGCCCATCGTTCGGCGAAGTCGAACGAATACTACGCGGAGGGTTGCCGGCGAAGTCGGCTCATCGTTCGGAGAAGTCGAACACTACGTAGAGGGAGGGCGTCGGCGAAGCCGGCCCATCGTTCGGCGAAGACGAACGAATACCACGTGGAGAGTAGTCGGCGAAGCCGGCCCATCGTTCGGCGAAGCCGAACGAATACTACACGAAGTGTAGCCGGCGAAGCCGGCCCATCGCTCGGCGAAGCCGAACGAATACTACACGGAGGGCAGCCGGCGAAGTCGGCTCATCGCTCGGCGAAGCCGAACGAATACTACATGGAGGGCTGCCGGCGAAGTCTGCTCATCGTTCGAAGAAGTCGAACACTACGTAGAGGGAGGGTGGTCGGCGAAGCCGGCGAGCGAATACCACGTAGAGGGAGGGGGTCGGCGAAGCCGGCCCATCGTTCGGCGAAGACGAACGAATACTACGTGGAGGGAGGGGGTCGGCGAAGCCGGCCCATCGCTCGGCGAAGCCGAACGAATACTACATGGAGGGCAGCCGGTGAAGCCGGCCCATCGTTCGGCGATAACGAACGAATACTACGCAGAGGGAGGAGGGTCGGCAAAGCCGGCCCATTGTTCGGCGAAGTCGAACGAACACTACACGCAGGGTGGGCGGCGAAGCCGTTGCATCGTTCGGCGAATCCGAACGGATACTACGTAGGAGGAGGGTTGGCGAAGCCGGCCCATAATTCGGCGAGCCGAACGAATACTACGTAGAGGGTGGCCGGCGAAGTCGGTCCATCGTTCTGCGAAGTCGAGCGAATACTACGTAGAGGGAGGAGGGTCGGCCAAGCCGGCCCATCGTTCGGCGAAGACGAACGAATACTACACGAAGTGTAGCCGGCGAAGCCGGCCCATCGTTAGGCGAAGACGAACCAATACTATACGAAGTGTAGCCGGCGAAGCCGGCAAATCGTTCGGCGAAGTCGAACGAATACTACGCGGAGGGTTGCCGGCGAAGTCTGCTCATCGTTCGGAGAAGTCGAACACTACGTAGAGGGAGGGGTCGGCGAAGCCGGCCCATTGTACGGCAAAGCCGAACGAATACTACGTGGAGGAAGGGGGTCGGCGAAGCCGGCCCATCGTTCGGCGAAGACGAACGGATACTACACGAAGGGTAGCCGGCGAAGCCGGCCCATCGCTCGGCGAAGCCGAACGAATACTACATGGAGGGCAGCCGGCGAAGCCGGCAAATCGTTCGGCGAAGTCGAACGAATACTACGCGGAGGGTTGCCGGCGAAGTCTGCTCATCGTTCGGAGAAGTCGAACACTACGTAGAGGGAGGGGTCGGCGAAGCCGGCGAGCGAATACCACGTAGAGGGAGGGGGGTCGGCGAAGCCGGCCCATCGTTCGGCGAAGACGAACGAATACTACGTGGAGGGAGGGGGTCGGCGAAGCCGGCCCATCGTTCGGCGAAGCCCAACGAATACTACATTGATGGTAGCCGGCGAAGCCGGCCCATTGTTCGATGAAGACGAACGAATACTACGCGGAGGGTGGCCGGCGAAGTCGGCTCATCGTTCGGGAAGTCGAACACTACGTAGAGGGAGGGTGGTCGACGAAGCCGGCCCATTGTACGGCAAAGCCGAACAAATACTACACGGAGGTTGGCCGGCGAAGCCGAATGAATACTACGTAGAGGGAGGGGGTCGGCGAAAGCGGCGAGTGAATACCACGTAGAGGGAGGGGGTCGGCGAAGCCGGCCCATGATTCGGCGAAGACGAACGAATACTACGTGGAGGGAGGTCGGCGAAGCCGGCCCATCGCTCGGCGAAGCCGAACGAATACTACATGGAGGGCAGCCGGCGAAGTCGGCTCATCGTTCGGCGAAGCCGAACGAATACTACGTAGAGGAGGAGGGTCGGCGAAGCCGGCCCATCGTTCGGCGAAACCGAACGAATACTACACGAAGGCGGGTAGGCCGGCGAAGCCGGCCCATCGTTAGGCGAAGACGAACCAAT
Organism: Aplectana chamaeleonis; assembly: GCA_029168955.1. Lineage (NCBI taxonomy): Eukaryota > Metazoa > Nematoda > Chromadorea > Rhabditida > Cosmocercidae > Aplectana > Aplectana chamaeleonis. The sequence continues at coordinate 40,725 of JAPDOI010000450.1, forward strand.
ACTATACGAAGTGTAGCCGGCGAAGCCGGCCCATCGTTCGGCGAAGGCGAACGAATACTACGCGGAGGGTTGCCGGCGAAGTCTGCTCATCGTTCGGAGAAGTCGAACACTACGTAGAGGGAGGGGGCGGCGAAGCCGGCGAGCGAATACCACGTAGAGGGAGGGGGGTCGGCCAAGCCGGCCCATCGTTCGGCGAAGCCGAACGAATACTATGTAGAGGGAGATCGGCCAAGCCGGCCCATCGTTCGGCGAAGCCGAACGAATACTATGTAGAGGGAGGAGGGTCGCCGAAGCCGGCCCATCGTTCGGCGAGGCCGAACGAATACTATGCAGAGGGAGAGAGGCCGGCGAAGCCGGCCCATCGTTCGGCGAAGCCGAACGAATACTTCTTAGAGGGAGGGGATGGGGGTCGGCGAAGCCGGTCCATCGTTCGGCGAAGTCGAGCGAATACTACGTAGAGGGAGGAGGGTCGGCCAAGCCGGCCCATTGTTCGGCGGAGCCGAGCGAATACTACGTGGAGGGTAGCCGGCCCATGGTTCGAAAAAGACGAACGAATACTGCGTGGAAATAAGCCGGCGAGGCCGGCCCATTGTTCTGCGAAGCCGAACGAATACTACGTAGAAAGAGGGAGGTCGGCGAAGCCAGCCCATCGTTCGGTGGAACCGAGCGAATACTACATAGAGGGTAACCGGCCCATCGTTCGACGAAGATGAACGAACACTACACGGAGGGCGGGTGGCGAAGCGAAGCCGGTGCACCGTTCGGCGAAGCCGAACGGATACTACGTAGAGGGAGGAGGGTTGGCGAAGCCGGCCCATAATTCGGCGAGCCGAACGAATACTACGTAGAGGGAGGGGATAGGGGTCGGCGGAGCCGGTCCATCGTTAGGCGAGGTCGAGCGAATACTACGTAGAGGGAGGGGGGTCGGCGAAGCCGGCATATCGTTCGGCGAAGACGAACGAATACTACACGAGGTGTAGCCGGCGAAGCCGGCCCATCTTCAGGCGAAGCCGAACGAATACTACGCGGAGGGTTGCCGGCGAAGTCTGCTCATCGTTCGGAGAAGTCGAACACTACGTAGAGGGAGGGGTCGGCGAAGCCGGCGAGCGAATACCACGTAGAGGGAGGGGGGTCGGCGAAGCCGGCCCATCGTTCGGCGAAGACGAACGAATACTACGAGGAGGTTTGCCGGCGAAGTCGGCTCATCGTTCGGAGAAGTCGAACACTACGTAGAGGGAGGGTGGTCGGCGAAGCCGGCCCATTGTACGGCAAAGCCGAACGAATACTACGTGGAGGAAGGGGGTCAGCGAAGCCGGCCCATCGTTCGGCGAAGACGAACGAATACTACACGAAGTGTAGCCGGCGAAGCCGGCCCATCGCTCGGCGAAGCCGAACGAATACTACATGGAGGGCAGCCGGCGAAGCCGGCCCATCGTTCGGCGAAGCCGAACGAATACTACGCGGAGGGTTGCCGGCGAAGTCTGCTCATCGTTCGGAGAAGTCGAACACTACGTAGAGGGAGGGGTCGGCGAAGCCGGCGAGCGAATACCACGTAGAGGGAGGGGGTCGGCGAAGCCGGCCCATCGTTCGGCGAAGACGAACGAATACTACGTGGAGGGAGGGGGTCGGCGAAGCCGGCCCATCGCTCGGCGAAGCCGAACGAATACTACATGGAGGGCAGCCGGCGAAGCCCATCGTTCGGTGGAACCGAGCGAATACTACATGGAGGGTAGCCGGCCCATCGTTCGACGAAGATGAACGAACACTACACGGAGGGCGGGCGGCGAAACGAAGCCGGTGCACCATTCGGCGAAGCCGAACGGATACTACGTAGAGGGAGGAGGGTTGGCGAAGCCGGCCCATAATTCGGCGAGCCGAACGAATACTACGTCAAGGGAGGGGATAGGGGTCGGCGGAGCCGGTCCATCGTTAGGCGAGGTCGAGCGAATACTACGTAGAGGGAGGGGGGTCGGCGAAGCCGGCCCATCGTTCGGCGAAGACGAACGAATACTACACAAAGTGTAGCCGGCGAAGCCGGTCCATCGTTAGGCGAAGACGAACCAATACTATACGAAGTGTAGCCGGCGAAGCCGGCCCATCGTTCGGCGAAGTCGAACGAATACTACGCGGAGGGTTGCCGACGAAGTCGGCTCATCGTTCGGAGAAGTCGAACACTACGTAGAGGGAGGGTGGTCGGCGAAGCCGGTCCATTGTACGGCAAAGCCGAACGAATACCACGTGGAGGAAGGGGGTCAGCGAAGCCGGCCCATCGTTCGGCGAAGACGAACGAATACTACACGAAGTGTAGCCGGCGAAGCCGGCCCATCGCTCGGCGAAGCCGAACGAATACTACATGGAGGGCAGCCGGCGAAGCCGGCCCATCGTTCGGCGAAGCCGAACGAATACTACGCGGAGGGTTGCCGGCGAAGTCTGCTCATCGTTCGGAGAAGTCGAACACTACGTAGAGGGAGGGGTCGGCGAAGCCGGCGAGCGAATACCACGTAGAGGGAGGGGGGTCGGCGAAGCCGGCCCATCGTTCGGCGAAGACGAACGAATACTACGTGGAGGGAGGGGGTCGGCGAAGCCGGCCCATCGCTCGGCGAAGCCGAACGAATACTACATGGAGGGCAGCCGGCGAAGCCGGCCCATCGTTCGGCGAAGACGAACAAATACTACGCGGAGGGTTGCCGGCGAAGTCTGCTCATCGTTTGGAGAAGTCGAACACTACGTAGAGGGAGGGTGGTCGGCGAAGCCGGCCCATTGTACGGCAAAGCCGAACGAATACTACACGGAGGTTGGCCGGCGAAGCCGAATGAATACTACGTAGAGGGAGGGGGTCGGCGAAAGCGGCGAGTGAATACCACGTAGAGGGAGGGGGTCGGCGAAGCCGGCCCATGATTCGGCGAAGACGAACGAATACTACGTGGAGGGAGGGGGTCGGCGAAGCCGGCCCATCGCTCGGCAAAGCCGAACGAATACTACATGGAGGGCAGCCGGCGAAGTCGGCTCATCGTTCAGGGAAGTCGAACACTACGTAGAGGGAGGGTGGTCGGCGAAGCCGGCCCACTGTACGGCAAACCGAACAAATACTACACGAAGTGTAGCCGGCGAAGCCGGCCCATCGTTAGGCGAAGACGAACCAATACTATACGAAGTGTAGCCGGCGAAGCCGGCCCATCGTTCGGCGAAGTCGAACGAATACTACGCGGAGGGTTGCCGGCGAAGTCGGCTCATCGTTCGGAGAAGTCGAACACTACGTAGAGGGAGGGTGGTCGGCGAAGCCGGCGAGCGAATACCACGTAGAGGGAGGGGGGTCGGCCAAGCCGGCCCATCGTTCGGCGAAGCCGAACGAATACTATGTAGAGGGAGATCGGCCAAGCCGGCCCATCGTTCGGCGAAGCCGAACGAATACTATGTAGAGGGAGGAGGGTCGGCCAAGCCGGCCCATCGTTCGGCGAAGCCGAACGAATACTACTTAGAGGGAGGGGATGGGGGTCGGCGAAGCCGGTCCATCGTTCGGCGAAATCGAGCGAATACTACGTAGAGGGAGGAGGGTCGGCCAAGCCGGCCCATTGTTCGGCGGAGCCGATCGAATACTACGTGGAGGGTAGCCGGCCCATTGTTAAGCGAAGCCGAACGAATACTACGTAGAAAGAGGGAGGTCGGCGGAGCCAGCCCATCGTTCGGTGGAACCGAGCGAATACTACATGGAGGGTAGCCGGCCCATCGTTCGACGAAGATGAACGAACACTACACGGAGGGCGGGCGGCGAAACGAAGCCGGTGCACCGTTCGGCGAAGCCGAACGGATACTACGTAGAGGGAGGAGGGTTGGCGAAGCCGGCCCATAATTCGGCGAGCCGAACGAATACTACGTAGAGGGAGGGGATAGGGGTCGGCGGAGCCGGTCCATCGTTCGGCGAGGTCGAGCGAATACTACGTAGAGGGAGGGGGGTCGGCGAAGCCGGCCCATCGTTCGGCGAAGACGAACGAATACTACACGAAGTGTAGCCGGCGAAGCCGGCCCATCGTTAGGCGAAGACGAACCAATACTATACGAAGTGTAGCCGGCGAAGCCGGCCCATCGTTCGGCGAAGTCGAACGAATACTACGCGGAGGGTTGCCGGCGAAGTCGGCTCATCGTTCGGAGAAGTCGAACACTACGTAGAGGGAGGGTGGTCGGCGAAGCCGGCCCATTGTACGGCAAAGCCGAACGAATACTACGTGGAGGAAGGGGGTCGGCGAAGCCGGCCCATCGTTCGGCGAAGACGAACGAATACTACACGAAGTGTAGCCGGCGAAGCCGGCCCATCGCTCGGCGAAGCCGAACGAATACTACGCGGAGGGTTGCCGGCGAAGTCTGCTCATCGTTCGGAGAAGTCGAACACTACGTAGAGGGAGGGGTCGGCGAAGCCGGCGAGCGAATACCACGTAGAGGGAGGGCGGTCGGCGAAGCCGGCCCATCGTTCGGCGAAGACGAACGAATACTACGTGGAGGGAGGGGGTCGGCGAAGCCGGCCCATCGCTCGGCGAAGCCGAACGAATACTACATGGAGGGTAGCCGGCGAAGCCGGCCCATCGTTCGGCGAAGACGAACGAATACTACGCGGAGGGTTGCCGGCGAAGTCTGCTCATCGTTTGGAGAAGTCGAACACTACGTAGAGGGAGGGTGGTCGGCGAAGCCGGCCCATTGTACGGCAAAGCCGAACGAATACTACACGGAGGTTGGCCGGCGAAGCCGAATGAATACTACGTAGAGGGAGGGGGTCGGTGAAGCCGGCCCATTGCTCGGCAAAGCCGAACGAATACTACATGGAGGGCAGCCGGCGAAGTCGGCTCATCGTTCAGGGAAGTCGAACACTACGTAGAGGGAGGGTGGTCGGCGAAGCCGGCCCACTGTACGGCAAACCGAACAAATACTACACGGAGGTTGGCCGGCGAAGCCGAATGAATACTACGTAGAAGGAGGGGGTCGGCGAAGTCGGCGAGCGAATACTACGTAGAGGGAGGGGGTCGGCGGAGCCGGCCCATCGTTCGGCGTACACGAACGAATACTACGTGGAGGGAGGGGGTCAGCGAAGCCGGCCCATCGCTCGGCGAAGCCGAACGAATACTACATGGAAAGCAGCCGGCGAAGACGGCCCATCGTTCGGCGAAGCCGAACGAATACTACACGAAGTGTAGCCGGCAAAGCCGGCCCATCATTCGGCGAAGACGAACGAATACTACGTGGAGGGAGGGGTCGGCAAAGCCGGCCCATCGTTCGGCGAAGACGAACGAATACTACGTGGAGGGAGGGGGTCGGCGAAGCCGGCCCATCGCTCGGCGAAGCCGAACGAATACTACATGGAAAGCAGCCGGCGAAGCCGGCCCATCGTTCGGCGAAGCCGAACGAATACTACGTAGAAAGTGGGGGGTCGGCGAAGCCGGCCCATCGTTCGACGAAGACGAAAGAATACTACGTAGAGGAAGGAGGGTCGGCAAAGCCGGCCCATAATTCGGCGTAGCCGAACGAATATCACATAGAGTTCGCGTAATAATTTTAGTCTGATGAATGAGCGGGTAGATCACCTCGCACGAATCGAAGCCCCATTCTCCAGCGAGGCCGCCAACCCCACACGGCCAGCCGCCTGGCCCATGCGTCAGACTAATTCGAGAACGGAAACCATAGGGGGAGGGGGTCGGCGAAGCCGGCCCATCGTTCGGCGAAGCCGAACGAATACTACGTAGAGGGAGGAGGGTCGGCCAAGCCGGCAAATTGTTCGGCGAAGCCGAGCGAATACTACACGGAGGGTGGCCGGCCAAGCCGGCTCATCGTTCGGCGGAGCCGAGCGAATACTACATGGAGGGTAGCCGGCCCATCTTTCGAAAAAGACGAACGTATACTACGTGAAGAGTAGCCGGCGAAGCCGGCCCATCGTTCCACGAAGCCGAACGAATACTACGTAGAAAGAGGGGGGTCGGCAAAGTCGGCCGATAGTACAGCAGTCCGGACAAACATCAGATTTGCTGCTGTCAATCTTGCTGAAGTAGGACATGAGCATTGACGAGTGACCGCAGCGCAACGATGCGAGTGTGCATCTAGCCCTTCTTCCGAGTTGAGACTCGGATGAGCAAACTGGTGGCGGTACTTTTCCTAGTACAGGATTTACGGCCGCCCCCTCAAGAAGACACGGTACGAGCTTGGTGTGCTCCTCGCGCAGAAGACGGAGTCGTTCTTGCTGTGAGCCGTGCCATCTCTGCAAGTTGACTTTGCTTGGAGCATCGGTAAATAGCTGTCTTTTAGCTCTCTCACGGGGTTAAGTACTCTCCATGAAGGATGATTTGGTTGTTCTATAATGTTGATACGGAATTGTTGGGCTTGCAGCTGACAGTGCTCCTTCACTGGTAGTAAACGTGTTTCGGCATGCAAGTACTCAACTGGGGAACTGCTGGCACAACCGGTGGTGATGCGAAGAGCAGCATTCTGTACGCGTTGCATCTTAGTCCATGAGGAATCCGAGACCAGATGCTGCCAAACCGGTGCGGCGTACTCCAGTGCGGGCTGGAGAATCGCCTTATACGTTGTGAGTATAGTCTCCTTGCTGCTACCCCACGAAGTGCCGCCCAGGGCCCTGAAACATTGAGTTTGGCTTTAACGACAGCCTGCTTCTGCTCGGTATTTTCATGAAACTTGAGTGACGGATCGAGAACAAGACCGAGCAGTTTTGGAAATCGAGCAGCAGGCAGACGGTCTCCATCCCACTCTACCTCCGGATGAGCTCTGTGCTCGTATGGGTCCGTTGTCAGGACGGATACTGATGATTTCGATGCGGAGATCTTTAGCATCTTGTCATCAAAGAACCTCTTCAGCGTCTTCAGGTACTCGTTGATCTTGGTGGCGGCTACCTTTATATCCCTGTCTCGACACATGATTGTTATGTCATCGGCGTAAGCGACAGTCTTGATATCCTGTGGTGGTTCATGCATATCTTCGAGATACAGACTGAAGAGAGCTGGTGATAAAACACCACCCTGGGGGACTCCAGCTGCTATAGGAATACTGTTGGAGACATGATTCTGGAACATGACTCTTGCCCGTCGACCTTTGTTAAAGGCCGATATCCAGCGCTTTTGCCACGGTGGTATTGACGACTCCAAAACGTTTCTTGACAGGATTCCTAGGTTAACCGTATCGAAAGCCTTGGTGAGATTCAAAGCGACAGCTACAGTTCTCAATGGCTTCACAGCGCTGAACCCGTCGATTGCATAGCTAGTAATTTCTAGCAACGCTGTGGTTGTAGAATGCAGCCTTTTGAACCCGTGTTGAAACAATTGTTTCTCGTTGTGCTCTGCTAAATTCTCCACAATGAGCTTTTCGGCTACCTTGGCGAAAGGTGACATCAAGCTAATGGGTCGATATCCCTTTGCTATCGACTGAGGTTTGCCTGGCTTCGGCAACGGGATGAGGTTGGCTGTCTTCCAGTTTTGGGGAATAATGCACAAGCTGAACGAAGCGTTAATCATATTAACGATGAGCGGAAGGATCTCAGTAGAGAGCTTCTTGAGTACAGCAGGACAAACGCCGTCGGGCCCGACAGCTTTGGATTTCCGCATGTCCTTTATGATTTTCTCTACTTGCGCCACAGTGTACGCATCGGCCGTGCTCATGAGCGGGAGGCGGCACAGCTCTCTTTCTGTCACTCTATTCTGCGGACCTCGCCGAGTACTCGTGACAAAGAAACTTTTTCCAAGAGAGTAGGCAACTTGCCTACCCGTCTTGAAAACGTTATTATCAAATTCAATGGTGGATACGGTGGCTGGCGAGCTCTCTCCAGATAGCTTCCGTAGTACCTTCCAAGTAGCTGCACTGTCCGCCTTGAAGTCCAACTGTCCCGTGAACTTTTCCCAATCTTCTTTCTTGTGCCTGTCCAGATCTTTTCTGATCTCGTCATCTAATTGAGCAACGACAGGGTCTAGATGATCCACTTGCCACTCTCCTCGGCTGCAGCTGATTGGTCGGCGGGCATCGGCTTCGTGCGGCGCGCGTCGCGTCTGGCTGGCGCGTTGCCAACGTCACAGCCGTCCTCGCCTGTCATTCAATGACTCGAAGTTTTCGCCCGAATTCTGGCCCTGATTCAATTTCATGAACGGGATCAACTGTAAGCTGTTGTAATTGAAGCAACAGGATGAATACAATAGGGAGTATAGGCGAGCACACCTAGCCAAATTATTTCAGCAGTGAACAGGAATGAAAACGACATAATCACATAACGTTAATAGAATCTTAAAGGCATCGTACACGATGAAAACTGTTTTCCAGTTTTTGCGTTTAGTCGGACTAGTGGGTCTTCACAAGGTCATTCACAAACTTTGGAGTTCTGAGATTGCCTCCGAATAAAGTTTTCGTCACCTCAAAACGGCTTCCTGGGTTCGGAGGCCGGCCTTTGGTTCGATCCTTTGTTACAATTAAGAAAGGAAAACAACCAATTATCGAAAGAATTTATCACGTTTACCGCCTTTATTACATTGAACAGTTCACTCCTGCGAACCGGTCAATTCTTCTAATGTCAGAAATGAAACGTCACAAAAGCGATCCTGTTTTGGTAGAGAAAAGCGGTTTCCGGGCATTTTTCGCTGCTCTTTCTGGCACGAATGTCTCAGTTGGCCTCTGACCTCCCATATTCAACGGAAAACTCGACAACCATATTTCATCGTGGACGGTGCCTTTAATGGTTGGAGAATAAGCAGTGTAGCTTGTATTGTCATTCATTCCTTTCCAATACCACACGTGCAGATCACATTACTTATTTCAGTGGCAATTTTTTTTGTCCAGCAGCGAGATGTTATGGATCTTATTTAGATCTCTTTCTGGGAGCGGTTCCCCGCACACTTTACTGCCGCTGACCTATCACAGGAGCAGCAAATGCTGACGTGATAGGCCAACGGCGATAAAATGGGCTGATAGTCTCCTCCCAGCAAGAGATGTAAATTAGTACCGATGTTATTCTATCATCGTCTTCAGGAGAAAGCTCTTCACGCACAGTTTCCTTGGTGGCAGTCTAACCCATTGATAAGATTGAAGGAAGGGGGGGGGGGGGCAGAGGTGCAAGACTCTGTGCACAGAATCCAGCCTAATGAGGGATGTTCCATTTTGCGGCCATTTCTAAAGATTGTGCCTAAGGTACCTATAGTTCAGCGTTCAGTACCTTTGAAAAGTTTTCTCAATTTCCAACTCCTTAAGATGTGAGTCGTCGCAAAGGGACGTCTTGAGCATAGCAGCATGTATCTTAGTCCATATCCAGTAGCCAAAGATGTATGATCTAGTAGGCAAAGATGTGATTCGTGAAAACGATTTGCCAAATGGTTTGACTTCCTTACCCCCTCCCGCTTCTGTGTTTGTTATGCATCCTATTCATTGCATAAGTATACAAATGAGGCTCACTCACATAGACTCTGTTTCAGTTCAAGTAAACTCCTGTTTTCGATTATCACAGCGCGGAGCGGTGGCTTTTTCGTCAGAACCTCCTTATCACTACCTATATCTCACCGAGGCCCACCGCTCCGCTGCTGGTGATAATCAAAATTCACAGGTCACTACGGCGGTGTCAGATTTTACATACTTGTGTATGTTTCTTCATATCTTAATAAAGTCGTAGAATGGACAGGCGATGGGAGCTTTCGAAACGACGTTGGCAATGCGCCAGCCAGGCGCGCCGCGCGCAGCCGATGCTCGCCGACCAATCAGCTGTGGCCGAGGAGGGTGGCAAGCGTTCAGATGCAGAATCGCACTGAGAAGGCTGAAGGTGCGTCGCGGACGCGCGGCTGTGGTCCCGCTACGACTACCGTAACATACGGCTGGCGCATTGCCAGGAGCCAGAAGGTCAAGCTCCGTCGGCTATAGCTAGATGAAGTACCCGGAAAAGATGAGGGTTCGAGAAACCAGGTTTTATATCCTACAGAATGATCCAATAATCACACCCACAGAATGCGTAACAATGAAATTTTCCCTGTGAGGAATTTCCATGAGAACGGCCTATTTTTGCACATCCATATCACAGTTAAGTATCCTCCGTTTACGGGTGAAATTCATTTCCGTTCATCGCGTGCATCTGCGCGCGTACGCTGTGTCTCCTTCTTCCCACATTTTCTCGCTGTCTCTGCCCTCGCTCCGCACAAGCGCGCGCGGGAACAGAGTGAATTTGGATCGGAACCAGAGGATATGGAGCCCATGCGTGCCTTTCCTCGCTGCTGCCACCGGAAGCAGTGGCGCTCATGACGTCATCGATGGAACTTTCTATGAGAGGACAAGAGCTAAATGAATGACGTAACGAAAAAAATCGCTCGCGCTGCCTGCGAGCGGTCTGTACAACGGCAAGACACATATGGACTCCCCTATACCTGTAGTCATCTACAATTCGTTTAAAATTCCGAAGTTGACTGTCGGTGTTCAGAAGGTTCAACGTATTTGTGATGGCAAAAAAATGCTGAATGGAAAATATCGGGAACAAGTTGGAATCAATGGAATCAATGCGTATACCCTTGCTCTGCCGGAGAACGTATGCTGATCCCACCTTGGCTTCGAAATGTCCGGCCGTAACACGAGTACCTTCACCAGTTCTGACATACCTGAACAACTACAAATACAAAACAGCTAACTGCAAGAGGATGCAAGAAAATAAATGACGTCATATGGCACATGGAGAACAGCAGATTAATTTAGGCATCTGTAATAGTCGTCACCACCATTTCCGCTACGGCGGGTTGCAGTGGCAAAGCAGCGACTATGTCTGTGCGCGGCGTCGTTTATACTTCAGCGGCGGGATGCACTCCTACCATATCGACAGGGTCAAGCGAGGTTGCGAAATTTCGCAACAGGGGTGGGGGTCGTGAAAATTTTGGCCCGAAAATGAAGGTTAGGGGGGATCGCAAAAAATGCGGTCTAAAAAAGAAGATTCGGTGAATATATCCCAAAAATTACCGATATTATTGGTCACCAAAGGGAAAGGTCGTAGCATTGCTCAGATTTTAGACGCTAGAGCCCGACTACTGAACGAATTTTCGGCATCTGACAATTTTAGTAATCTAGTATTAACTTCCCAGAAATCGCGCCTCGGGGGGTCGCAAAAATTTCGGGTTTTGAAAAAAGAATCAATGGTGTGGGAGTCGCCCCGATTTCGAAAAATTATGCAATGCCCCGCTTGACCCTGCATATCGGTCGTAAAGTATGAGCTGCGCATGCCGCACCATTAGGCAATCGGCACGCCCCGTTCAATCATGGCGGCAATGCTGAATCACGATTCGCAAAAAAAACATTCATGGTGTTATTCGAAAAGCTCGGCGAGTGCTCCTTGACAACTCTTGTGGAGGGTCTGCTGAGCGTTGTGCGCGTCGAACGCGGGAAACAAGCTATCAAGGGCCGTGTGCACATATACATATACCCAAGCGTTCCTGTTCCAGGGAAGCCTTCTTCTTCTGCAGCCTCGGAGCAGTTTTCGTCACAGGTTGAGGAACCGGGTGACCATTACAGAATTCGTCCAAAGGTCCATTGTCGATAGAGCAGTAGGTCTCATAGGGCACTTGAATAGATGCGCCGTGTCGTGTTCGGGACTACCGCAGTCCGGGCATCCGTCAGGTCGACTGTTGTCGATTTTATTGACGTAAGACATAAGCAGTGTAGAGTAACCACAGCGCAGCGAGGCAAGAGCACATCTGGCTCGCCTGCCGAGTTAAAACTCGGACTCGCAATCCCGAGGCGGCACTTCTCCAAGAATAGGATTCAGAGCGGCCTTCTCAAGAAATCCTCGAACAAACTGGGTATGCTCAAAACCGAAAGACGGAGCCTTTTCACATTGGATTCAGTCCATCTCTGTACATCCACTTTCCGAGGAGCGTCTGCGAACGGCGTTCCTATCGACCTCTCTCCATTGGACTTCATTATTCTCTTTGTCAGATGATTCGGCTGTCTCGGAACATTGATATACATCTGCTGTGCCTGGAGTTCATAGTGCTCCTTGACTGGCAATATGCAGGCCTTCGCGTGAAGATCTTCTATTGGGGAGCTCCTTGCACAGCCAGTAGCGATTCTAAGCGCAGCATTCTGTACACGTTGCAGCTTACTGAACGGGTTGTCTGACATCAGGTGCTGCCACACTGGTCCCGCATATTCCAGAGCTGGCTGAAGTATTGCTCTGTAGGTCGCCAAAAAAGTCTACCTGCTACTGCCCCATGATGTTCCTCCGGGAACTCTCAGGATATTAGGCCTTGTCTTGACCACTGCTTGTTTCTGTTCCGCGTTTTTGTGCAATTTCAGTGATGAATCGAGAATAAGACCAAGCAGCTCGGGGGATCATACTGCTGGCAAACGGTTACCATCCCATCTGATATTTAGGTGGGCACTGTGTTCCTTGGTGTTTGTTGTGAACCCTGATACAGAAGACTTCGCAGCAGGGACTGTGAGCATCATATTATCGAGGAAGAGCTTCAACTCGACGAGATAGGCGCTGATCTTGTTAGCGGCTACCTGCAGGTCACGGTCCTGGCACATGATGGTGATGTCGTCGGCGTACAAAACAATTTGTTTGTTTCGGTTCTCCCACAGAGCCATTTCGTGCATGGAAACCTGGCGTAATTGTACAATCACAGATGATCTTCGCGAAATATCCGCGGACAAATAATGTTGGGGCTCGTAGACAGATTCGCCCCTGGTTCCTTGATCTCGCTATACGCGAGAGACCTTTGTCGGAGAACTCCCACGCGTTCCGAAATTCTCACCCATGTTGAACTTCGCAACAAGCCAGGGTTTCCCTCCCATTTCCAAATCAGAGGAGCAAGTTGCCCGTAGGATTGATAATCCACACAAGGTTGAATTCTCAACTTGCCTTATTTTGTTTATGTAGAATTACCTAACTACTAACGCGGCGGGTATGAGTTCTAATAGAATCGATACTATACATTGTACATTCTATTTTCCACTGGTACATCCCGCTCTGTCGCAGTCGCTCAGCACTACAAGTATGAACTCGGCTCCATGACATTTCTCACTCGCGCGCGTACGCGCAGCGATCAGGTGAGTGTCGCGCGCGCGGCGAACACTGAAAACTCGCTGCCGCTTGGAGGAGTCTTCAGTGCCTCATATGAGTAAATGGTTATCGTTGAGACAAGAAATAAATGCAGAAAAGTTAATAATGCTCCAGGGCATGTCAATTTATCTGATTTCACGTGAAAACGGGATGTCTCGTCTCCGTTCATCTATTCCCGCGCGACGCTCACTGAACGCAACGCAGCACGCACGGGTGAGCGATGTTCGCCTCCCCGCTGCGATGGCACCGAAAATTGTTGAGCTGCCTTTAAGTCGGAATCTGTTTTTAAAAATATTTCGGAAAGAATTTTCAAAAAGGTCGGCATGGATAGTACTGATACGTTGCGTTCCCTACCGAAGGTTGGCGCAAGCTCGATGCACGTAACGTCGGCGTGCATCCGGAAAAGACTTCGCGTTTACTGTTGAAGGTTGGCGCAAACTCGGTGCGCCTATGTCATAGCATATGGCACCGAGTTCTCGCCAACTTTCGAAAGTGAACGCGAAGTCTCTTCCGGATGCACGCCGACGATAGGTTATAACACATGGAAGCGAGTTCATGCTAACCTTCAATAGTGAAAGCTGAGAATCGCACGATCCGCGCAGACTGTAGACACCAGGTGATGGTCGTTTTTGGAATCCTCGCGAAATTCTACGTTAGAACTGATTTCAGGTATGATAAATATTTTCTCGGCTACCCAGCCGATTCACATTCAAGTAATGTTTTTTGTTGCTTAAAGGTATCAGTTTCCTGCTCATAACTTTTCTAACTTTAGAAAGGACCCTTTACCAAGGTTCCTCTCGAAATCTGCATGGTATTCTGCGTCGACTAGTGTTTTCAGGCTGGAAAAATGATTTCCCGATCCTTCAGCCCAATCTACTTGATTTGATTTATTACATGGTAGAACCGTGTCAAAGACAAACAACGAAAAGAAACACCTAAATGGCAATTACAGAGACTAAAGATTGTCGGACAATGATAAAGCAAATGGATGAACTGACTATTAGGCATACACCGGCACCATGAGGAATGAGATCTTACAGACATCGCTCTTGGGATAGCAGATAACTCTCAAGCGCCTTTTTGAAATCAGTAAATTTTCCAACTACCAAACCTGACCGAAGTAATTTGTTGAATTCAGATCCCGCCCTATTGACAGAAAAGCGCTGTCTTACATTCCGCCTGGCCCCAACGAGGCCCAATTTCACCGGCGCTTCCCATTATCATATCAAATCTTCTCCTGTGCTCAAAAGTGGTTAGGCCCAATTTAGCGTTCCTCGTGACATGACAAACGTTGCGTTTAATCAAATACCATGATGTTTTGAAGAAAACTCTACGTGTAGAAGTATTCTGGACTTTCTCCAGCGCATCAATGGATCCCTTTTTGTATGGATTAAAGACCACCGTACCATACTCCATAAGTGGACGTAGAGTGCGCGCAGTCATTTTAGTCTGATAAATGGACGGGGCTGCGACGGTAGATCACCCCGCGCGAATCGAAACCCCATTCTCCAGTGAGGCCGCCAACCTCGCACGGCCAGCCACCTGGTCCATGCGTCAGACTAAAATGAAAATGGAAACCATATGTACGTTTTATACACCTCAGTCAGGACATTTGCATTGGTAGTCGAAAGTGCCCTGAACACGCTGTGCATCATTCTGTTCGCCATGGACGCGACTTGAAGGCAGTGATCATCGAAATTATGATCCTTGACAACAAAACCAAGGTCCTTAATCTCGCTGACCTCGCTCAACTGCATACCGTCAATAGTATAGAAGGTACTAACTCGCCTTTAGCTTCATCACCTCGGTTTTTTCGCTGGAAAGCGGGAATTTCCACTCATTCGACCATCTGGCTACATCACTTAGAGCTTTCTGCGAACACTCCGAATCTTTCATTGTCAAAATAGGATTATACAATTTAAAGTCATCAGCGAATGCCGAACAGCCAACGTTGTTCAAGGATATTATAGAGGGAAGCTCATACGTATAGATATTAAAGAGAATTCATTGAATACCCGTTTTCCACTTATAACATCGAGCGTCTTCTTCTTTGCAGCCACATAGCGTTTTGTCATAGGCGAGGGAACTGGGCGCCCAGTACTGGATTCGACCATAGGTCAATTGTGGTCAGCGTGGTTGGTCTCTCCGGACAGTTAAATAAATATGCAAAGTTATGGCCGATGGAACCACAGTCCGGACAAACATCAGATTTGCTGCTGTCAGCCTTGCTGACGTAAGACACGAGCAATGTGGAGTGACGGCAGCGCAGCGATGCGTGTGTGCATCTAGCCCTTCTTCCGAGTTGAGACTCGGATGAGCAAACTGGTGGCGGTACTTTTCCTAGTACAGGATTTACGGCCGCCCCCTCAAGAAGACACGGTACGAGCTTGGTGTGCTCCTCGCGCAGAAGACGGAGTCGTTCTTGCTGTGAGTCGTGCCATCTCTGCAAGTTGACTTTGCTTGGAGCATCGGTAAATAGCTGTCTTTTAGCTCTCTCACGGAGTTAAGTACTCTCCATGAAGGATGATTTGGTTGTTCTATAATGTTGATACGGAATTGTTGGGCTTGCAGCTGACAGTGCTCCTTCACTGGTAGTAAACGTGTTTCGGCATGCAAGTACTCAACTGGGGAACTGCTGGCATAACCGGTGGTGATGCGAAGAGCGGCATTCTGTACGCGTTGCATCTTAGTCCATGAGGAATCCGAGACAAGATGCTGCCAAACCGGTGCGGCGTACTCCAGTGCGGGCTGGAGAATCGCCTTATACGTTGTGAGTATAGTCTCCTTGCTGCTACCCCACGAAGCGCCGCCCAGGGCCCTGAGAACATTGAGCATTGCTTTAACGACTGCCTGCTTCTGCTCGGTATTCTTATGAAACTTGAGCGACGGATCGAGCACAAGACCGACCAGTTTTGAAATTGAGCAGCAGGCAGACGGTCCTCATCCCACTCTACCTCAAGATGAGCTCTATGCTCAGATGGGTCCGTTGTGAGGACGGATATTGATAACTTCGATGCGGAGATCTTTATCATCTTGTCGTCGAAGAACCTCTTCAGCGTCTTCAGGTACTCGTTAATCTAGGTGTCGGCTACCTGTAGATCCCGGCCTCGACACATGATTGTCATGTCATCGGCGTACGCGACAATCTTGATATCCTGTGGTGGTTCAGGCATATCTTCAAGATACAGACTGAAGAGAGCTGGTGATAAAAACCGCCCTGAGGGACTCCAGCTGCTATTGGAATACTGCTGGAGACATGGTTCTGGAACATGACTCTTGCCCGTCGACCTTTGATAAAGGCCGATATCCAGCGCTTTTGCCACGGTGGTATTGACGACTCCAAAGCGTTTCTTGACAGGATTCCAAGGTTAACCGTATCGAAAGCCTTGGTGAGATTCAAAGCGACAGCTACAGTTCTCAATGGCTTCACAGCGCTGAACCCGTCGATGGCATAGCTAGTGATTTCTAGCAACGCTGTCGTTGTAGAATGCAGCCTTTTGAACCCGTGTTGAAACAACTGTCTCTTGTTGTGCTCTGCTAAATTCTCCACAATGAGTTTTTCGGCTACCTTAGCGAAAGGTGACATCAAGCTAATGGGACGATATCCCTTTACTGTCGACTGAGGTGGCTTCGGCAACGGGATGACGTTGGCTGTCTTTCAGTTTTGGGGAATAATGCACAAGCTGAACGAAGTGTTAATCATATTAACGATAAGCGGAAGGATCTCAGTAGAGAGCTTCTTGAGTACAGCAGGACAAACGCCGTCGGGACCGACAGCTTTGAAGTTCCGCATGTCCTTTATAATCTTCTCTACTTGCGCCACGGTGTACGCATCGGCCGTGCTCATGAGCGGGAGGCGGCACAGCTCTCTTACTGTCACTCTATTCTGCGAACCTCGCCTTGTACTCGTGACAAAGAAACTTTTTCCAAGAGAGTAGGCGGCTTCCTTTCCCGTCTTAAAAACGTTATTATCCAACTCAATGGTGGAGACGGTGGCTGGCGAGCTCTTTACAGATAGTTTCCGTAGTACCCTCCAAGTAGCTGCACTTTCCGCCTTGAAATCCAACTGTTCCGTGAACTTTTCCCATTCTTCTTTCTTGTGCTTGTCTAACTCTTTTCTGATCTCGTCATCAAGCTGAGCGACGACAGGGTCGTTTTTTTTTCAGCGAAGCAGTGTAGAGTAACCACAGCGCAGCGAGGCAAGAGCACATCTGGCTCGCCTGCCGAGTTAAAACTCGGACTCGCAACCCCAGGCGGCACTTCTCCAAGAATAGGATTCAGAGCGGCCTTCTCAAGAAATCCTCGAACAAACTGGGTATGCTCATAATCGAAAGACGGAGCCTTTCCACATTGGATTCAGTTCATCTCTGTAAATCCACTTTTCGAGGAGCGTCTGCGAGCGGCGTTCTTATCGACCTCTCTCCATTGGACTTCATTATTCTCTTTGTCAGATGATTCGGCTGTCTCGGAACATTGATATACATCTGCTGTGCCTGGAGTTCATAGTGCTCCTTGACTGGCAATATGCAGGCCTTCGCGTGAAGATCTTCTATTGGGAGCTCCTTGCACAGCAAGTAGCGATTCTAAGCGCAGCGTTCTGTACACGTTGCAGCTTACTGAACGGGTTGTCTGACATCAGGTGCTGCCACACTGGTCCCGCATATTCCAGAGATGGCTGAAGTATTGCTCTGTAGGTCGCCAAAAAAGTCCATCTGCTACTGCCCCATGATGTTCCTCCAAGAGCTCTCAGGATATTAGGCCTTGCCTTGACCACTGCTTGTTTCTGTTCCACGTTTTTGTGGAATTTCAGTGATGAATCGAGAATAAGACCAAGCAGCTCGGGGGAAGACCATCAACGGCACGCTTCGCCGAAGTCCTGCAATAAGCATGAGAAAATTGGCTAAAGAGCACAATGTAGGCCGGTCTACCATGCAACGACTGATCAGAGATGATCTAGAATTGTAGTGTTACAAAATCGCCAGAGGGCAAGGCCGCACCGAAGAATTGAAGGCCTCCAGGTTGGAAAAATGCAGGAGGATGAAGACGCTTGCGCGCGGTGGCGACCTCGACCGGATTCTTTTCACAGTTGAGAAAATGTTCACCACTGAAGCGGTCCGAAACACGCAGAATCAACGGGAACTGCTGTCAAGAGGATCCCCGAGAATCTTCAAGATTGAAAAGTCACATTTCCCAAAGTCCGTCATGGGGAGGGCTGGAATATCAGGTCTCGGCAAGACCAAGCTTGTTTTTGTTCAGAAGGGAGTGAAAATTAACGCCGGTCTATCGGGAACAAATTTTTGAGAATGCCGTTCTTCCTTGAGCTGGATAAAATGCTAAAGATATCGATTGGACCTTCCAACAAGATTGGGCATCAGTTCACGGCGCAAAGAAGACTTGGGAATGGTGCGAGGCCAATCTTCCGAGTTTTGGTCGAAGGATGTCTGGCCGTCAATTTCGCCTGACCTCAACTCTTTAGATTTTGCTATCTGGTCGATCATGGGGCAAAAAGTCTGCTCTATCAAACACAACTCAATCGATTCGCTGAAACGAGCTCTGGTGAAGGCGTGGGACGAGATTTCTCCAGAAATTGTCGCGCGCATCCTCAAAAATTTTCTTAAGAGACTGGACGCTTGTATTGAAGCAAAAGGAGGTCATTCCCAATGTGATCTGTAAAGGCTTATCCAGAATGTTTGTATGTATAGAAAAAAGTTAATAACTTGCTTTTGACTCGTTTTGTGCAAAGTTGTGGGTAGTTTCACGCGTCACACTTCATGTGGGCCACCCTGTAGAGAAATATCTGGATTTATTTAACCTCATAGAACAAATATCTGGAATGACAGCATCTCTACAAGGAGTGAGTTTGAGCCCTCGTCATCCTCGCTAATCGGATCAGCGTCAAAAATTACCCTAGAAAACCGTTTCACATGAAATTATGAGTTATATTGAGGAGCTTGGGATTCTGCCAAGTTCGGACTGTCCAAATGTGGCTTACGTGGAGTCAATAGACCAAGGTCAAACTTACCTAATTATTGGTTAAGCCACTCACTGACCTTTGATTAGAATTTTGAAATGCAAAATGTAGAGGGCTCCCTGAAAATCTGTGCTTTCGAAAATCAGGTTCTTCATCTTCTTTTCTTTTGCGTTCAGAATTTGCTCCTCATTATTTAAAAAAATTTTTTTTGAAAAAGTGAGAGACTCTGAAGCCATAATCTCTTAGAAATGTTCCAAATCAAATTTTGAAATTACCACCTCTCCTCTTGTAGCCTCTGGAGATAGACAGCAAAGGTTATTTTGGGAGTACCCGTAAAAATCTTCGTTGAATAATGTTTTCAGGTTCAGAGGTTTCAAAATTTCCCGATTCCTCGGCAGATTTGAATTCACAAAGTTCCATTTTCTTGCTCGTATCTTTTTAACCGCTAAAGATGGATGCGTGGGGAAGGTTGTTTTTGAAATCTCCGCAAAATTCTGCAATGAAGTGTATATTGGATTCCAACTTTTATTTGCTCCATGAGCCAGCCAGGTCCATAGAGCCGAGCCCCATATTTACTGTCCATTTATATCGAAATGGAATTGCAGTCCGCAGTTGCAGACAACCGCTTTAGAAGTTTACAGAGAGCTAGAAGATAGTGGTGCTGGGACGAATATCAATCATGTCAGGACCTCGCGGTCATAGCATGATTCTGTTGATAGTACGTGTTGCAACAGCCGTTGTCTGCAACTGCAGACCGAAATTTTGGTCCGATATAGACTGTAGCTCCACCAAAGGCCTGCGTCTCTAGTGTTCATCATGTGACAAAAGCATTCCATGGAAGTAAATAGCTGTGAAGCTACCGAGCTGGCTCGGCTTGGAGCAAGGAAAGGCTGGAACCAAATATTAAGTTTGGGTCCGTCAGAGTAAGAAGGGAAGCGATTGGTCATACCTAAAGCTCGTAATCACCATTTATAGTTCTCCATGACTGACCTACTGCTGACTTCGACCGGCCGGGCATGCAAGGGTACGGGTTCACCGAAAATTGAAATTCTGAAGAGTAATCAAATATTAGGAGTGTGTTAAAGTTAAGTGTTGAATTTGTGTTGTATTGGAAGTGTTAAATTTATATTTGTACCAGACCGCAGATTTGCATAGCTCATTTTTCACGTTTTGTTACGATTTATTACGATTCGTTACGATTTTGGTACCAAATTTCGTAAATCGTAAATCGTAAAAAAATTGCCAAAAACTCCCGTAATTCGTAAATCGTAAACCGTAATTCGTAATTACGCACAGCCCTGGTGTACATAACATACACCACCCGGGCTGGGCTTGTAAACTCGTCCATTCTTATCGGGACCCAACGCCATTACAGTAGCTGCCGCTCGCGCCCAAATCAACTGATTTTTCTCGACTTGGCCCGATTCGACGTAATTTCGTAAATCGTAACTTTTCAAACTCCTCGTAAATCGTAATTCGTAATCGATAACGAGTAATAAGCGCGCACATAGCCCAAACCTCATTCGATGTGGAAACGCCACAAAACTTCAGTGATCAGGTGTTCCATATCAAAGAAGGATTTAGGTTGGATTTCAAAACGTTGTTGAACAGTCAGAAAAAATTTCAGTATGCGACTGTGGGATAGAAATGACCAAAATATACAAAATTGAAACTTTGAGCAGCGAAATTACCAGACCTTTGCCACGTTTCGTTCAACTTCTGAATACGAAAATATAGAGAACCGTCACATTACCAAACGCAGGTGAATGAATGCGAAGGAGGGCGACAGGGTAGTGAAAGAAATTGCTGCTCGAAGTTTAATCTTCGGTCATTCAAGAGGATACTTGAAAGAAGTGGTCATTCCAAGGGAAATATACATTTGCAAAACAGCTTTTTGACGCAGAGATCGAATGTGACCTTCATATTTGTGAAGCTTTACTCTGAACGGAGTTATGAGCCTTCCTCACCATAAACAATTTTGTTGAGGTGTAGAAAGCGGTCCGAGAGGTAAAGGTTGTTTAGTAATGTGAAATGCAAAAATATGAAGGTTTTCTCCATATCTCTAATATCAAAAATACCTAACTTCTTACTCTTATTTTCTTTCGCATTTAGAATTTTCTTGAATTCTCAATTTTGAAGCACTTCATGACCTTTTTTGAAAAGATGTGTGACTCTGCAGCCATAATTTGTATCGGAAGGTTTTGGACCAAATTTTAAAATTACCACTTTTTGTCTCGTAGCCTAACTGCCTCTGGAGGTGGAAATCTATCAAATGTTATTGGAGAAATTCCCGTGAAACTCTCCCTTGAATGGTGTTCTCAAGTTAGAAAAATATTTTCCCGATCCTTCAGCGCGACTTCAACACACGAACTACCAGTTTTTGTTAGTGACATTTACCCGCAGAAGACATATGCGTGGTGAATGTTGTTTTTTAAATCTCCGTGAAATTCTGCTACTAACTTTATAAAACTGGATTTCAATCCTAATATGCTGTATAAGCCAGTTAGGTCTTTAGCGCCGAGCCACATATTTAATGTCTATGCCGGGATGGAATTCCTGTCCGCAGTTGCAGACGACCGCTTTCACAGCGTGCCGCTCGAAGACAGTCCTACTGGGAATAAGAAGTTTAATTGTGCCAGGATCTCGTGGTCCCAGCACGATTCTGTTTGCACTGCCAGTTGCAATTGCGGTTTTTGCAACTGCGGACCGGAATCGCGCTCCGATATAGTAGACAGCAAATGTCTTCGTCTCAATTGTTCATCATGGGGGCGAGAACATTCCTTGGAGATGAATAACCGTGGAGCTGGGATCCGTCAACCTGGTTCGTATATGAAGCAAACAAAGAGCCAATAATAAGTTTTAGCTAGTCACTGAGATAAGCGGAGAGGTCAGCCATGCCTGAAACTCGTTATCAACAATTATATTTCGCTAAGTCCGACCTACTGCTGACTACATCCGGCTGGGAACGTCAGGGTAAGGTATCACCGAAACTGAAATTGGAAAGAGCAATCAAATAAAGGAAGGAAGTGTAAAATTTTTATATGCTCTAGACCGCAAATTTATATTGTCCCTTAACCTCATTTTAAAGATTTGTTACGATTTAATACGATTCGTTACGATTTTAGGCCGAAATTTCGTAAATCGTAAAAAAATTGCCAAAAACGCCCGTAATTCGTAATTACGCTCAGCCCTGGTCTGTATTCACTTTTCCAGAACGTCCAACGTAATTCTGCTGCACTTTCATCGATATATTCTGGTCCTGCTGTGCTGGTGCAGTACTCTGCTGCAATATTCAAGCATATTTCGCCCTCCCCTACCGTCGCCGCTTTATTTGGATCCTGATTCGTACTGTTTATTTGTCTTCTTACAGATATTCCTATTATTATTTCTTCTTCTTACAGAGGTTTAATTACCCAAGTTTGAGGTTGCATGGTGACGATCGTGCGAGTTATATATGGTATGGTATGGTAATCGTCTGATGCTTGGGTGAACTGCTTTCTCTCGCTGTGGCAAACTAGTGCGAATTCGGTGATATTCCCTTTCTCGCTGCTACGAATTCTGTGGAATCTCTATTGCTGCAATGGCGGAGACGGAAACGCATTCGATTGACTTGGACTCAGCTGTGAAAGTGATGATGGAACGGTCATCGCGTTGCTGATGGAGAGTAGAAGCCAAGTGCAGTCGTTGTGCCGTGCAAATCGAGAATTGGCGGAGCGTGTAACTTCTCTCTTGAAAATCAATGCTGATCTAAGGCACGAGAATGCCGTTCTTAAAAGTTAGAATGTTGGTCTTAATCCCGTGTTGCCTTCATCCTCTCATACATCCTCAGCCGATATGGACTCCACTGTGGTTTCTGATATTTTTATGGATGTTCCTGTTGTTCTAGAAGCCTCACAATCTCCTGGCACACATGCGACTTCTCAGGAATTTAGAGAGATAGAACGTAATAGGTCGGTTGTCATTATTGGGGTTCCAGAATTCCCGAGTGTGTATCCTTCATCACGGGCTAGAGCTATCAATGATCAGAAGTGTGTGTATGATCTACTAGATTCTTGTCTATCGACTAGTGATAGTTCAGCCGGCTCTTCTCCGTCTAGTCATTTAAACAAGTAGATCACCCCCGGTCATTAAGTGCTACTGCACCTTGTAACTCAACAAATATCCGCTCTTCCCAAAAACATTAATTGCCCCTTCTTTAATCAAACAATTTCAATTCAATGTCGTAGCTCTCACTGAGACATGGCTGTCAGACACTATAAATAATTCCTCTCTATTAGGCGAGTTCAGCGCCCATTATCATCTCCTCAAGTGCGATCGTAGCCACAAAAGAGGTGGTGGCGTTGCGTTTTTAATCAAAAAATCTCTCTTTCCCAGGCTTATTTATTGTGACTCAATTCCAGATGGTTATGAAATTATTTGTAGGGGAATCAGCTTCGGTCAGCGGGCTATTCGCAAAGTCTTGGTCTACAGAACTCATTCCTGCTTGGCAGTGGCTTTCCATCAATTGATTGAAACGCTAAGTGATCTTGTTGTTTGCGATCACCCTTGCATTATTACAAGGGATTTCAATCTTCCAAACGTGTGCTGGGCACAACCACACAACGTTAATTCTCTTGGTGTGACACTTCTGGGTCTCCTAGGTTTGTGTCATGACTATATTTTCCCTCAACTCGTTACAACTGAAACACGTGGGAACAATATTTTGGACTTATTGCTGTTTAATGACGTTGATCTGGTTAGTAGCACAGTCGTGTGTGAGCCAGTAGGGACCAGCGATCACGCGACAATTCGTTTTGAGCTCAACCTTACTCCTGCCGAATTTGATAATAAGAAGCTAAGAAGAGATTTTAAGAACGCTAACTTTGCCAACATCGTTGAGTATTTAAACAACATGGATTGGTATGGTATGTTGAATGCCACAGACTCGGTTAATGCTATGTATGAGCTATTCATCAATATTTTGCAGCACTGTATTTATCTTTTTTGTGTCTCTCATAGAACATTCTAAAGATGAAGGTCATCTTCCGAACATCCGAAGTGTCTTGCTTTGAGAAAATCGCAGACCTGGAACAAGGCGAAAACCACCGAAGCGGTTAGTGATTGGGATGTGTATAGAGAAATTTGCTTAAAATTTGAGAAACAGCTGAAAAAGTACAACAAAAATAATGAAAAGAGGGTAATTGAACCTGGTAATAAAATGCTTTTTATAGGCTTTTAAACTCAAGGCTGAAAGATAGATCACGAATAGGACCGATTGAAAGTGGAGGGTCTATGATCACTAACGACAAAGAGAGGTCTGAGATTTTGGCAACTGTTTTTGAAAAAGCATTTTGCAGGAATGATGATTTTGATTACTCTATGGAAGACACTCCAGAATTTGCGGTCATGACAGACTCCGTCTGGTTTCATCCAGAAGAAGTTCATAATCTTCTTATGAAATGGCCTAACTCGTTCTCTGACACCCCTGATCATGTTCCTCTAAAATTCATCAAACAGGTAGCACCCATTATTGTAGGCCCATTAACACATATTTTCAACCTGTCTTTCATGCGTGCAGAGATCCCGGATAGGTGGCGGGTTGCTTTTGTGACCCCTATCCCTAAGAAACCACCCCACACTCATCCCGAGAACTTCAGACCAGTTAGCATAACTTCAATTTTTGGTAGGTTGTTCGAGAAAATCCTTAAGGTAAGAGTGTGCAAGCATTTGGAGGACCATTCAATCGTTTCGGATGTTCAGCATGGCTTCCAGAGGCAAAAGTCTACTGTGACGGCTATGTTGCAGTCGCTGAATGAATGGACCAATTACGTGGATGAAGGGAAAGAGGTTGACGTTATCTATATAGATTTTTTGAGGGCTTTTGATAGGGTTTAGCACGCAAAAATCATGCCTAAGCTCACACGCGTTGGTGTTCACCCGAGGATAGTAGCCTGGATCAGAGCGCTCGTGAGTGATAGATCCTTTGTTGTCCGCGATCACTTCTTTTTTTTTTCTGATTCCCTTGGGGGGAAGGCCTGTTTGCAGTGGTGTACCGCAGGGACGAGTTTTATCTCCAACTTTGTTCGATATTTTCACTTATGAACTTCCACAAATCGTATCTTTTAGTAAGGTGAAATGCTCCGCTTTTGCTGATGATTTCAAAATATTTTCCCCAATACAATAAATAGCTGACAAGGAGTGCTTGCAAAAGGCTTTGGATGAGGTTATAAAGTGGTCCGGAAATTGGGAAATGATACTGTGTAAAGAAAAAACGAAGGTTTTGCACATTGGCAACAGTAGTTCAGAAGGTATATATACCGCTAAAGATCAGCAGCTTCATATTGTTGTGGAAATAATGGATCTCGGCTTTCTGGTTCAAAAGGATCTCACTTTTGACGCTCACTGTACGAAGGCAATGTCTCAAGCAAATAAGGTTATGTATTGCCTGTTCGGAGCACTATCTACTAGGAACGAAAAGGTGCTCTAAAACGCCTACAAAATCTATATTAGGCCCCTTCTCGAGTATAAAACTGTGATATCAAACCCTCATGAGGTCTCTAATATTAAAGCATTGGAGAAGGTACAAAATACTTTCACACGTAAGTTAATGATAAGATTCTTGGGATTTAACTATGAAAACATATCCTGTAGTAATGCCAGGCACGCGAAATTCAAATTGGAAACGCTGGCTTGTAGAAGGAGAAGGTTTGATCTTTTGATGATGTATAAGATATTGTATGGGCATACTGGCCTTCCGCCAAACGCTTTTCTCAAAAGAGGGCATCCACCACTGGAGGCAGCAGTTTCAAACTACTCCGAAACTCGGTTAAGAAAAGTGTTAGGCACCATTTCTTTACTAACAGGGCTGGCAGGGAAATGGAAAAACTGCTCAATAAGGGCAGTCTGCCAACAGACCTGCGGCCGTATTCATGAAACTGCGTGAGCCTACCGGGAAGGTCTTTAGAACCAACCGATGTATGAGACGGACGGACTTTGAACCCGCCCAGGAGGCTCCCGTAGTTTCATGAATACGGCCACTGGGCTACTTGAAGCGTATAGTGGAGCAGCACATGGGTGACGGAGGATGAGTGAGCTTGTGATCTTGTGTTAGTCACAATGCTATTTTTTCCGATGGATACTCTATAGTGATCTTGTGTTAGTCATTAGTACTTTTTCTTACAGATTCCCTACATACTACGTGATCCCGATCTCGTATATCGTTGTTACATTTTGTTACTACGCGTTCGTTCATCTTATTACGATGTCAATACGCTGGTTTACCCTGTAATAAACAATTACAATTACAATATTCACATGATATAGAATTATTCACTATACTTTATATAGTATTTGCTCTGCTGATCGTTCCACTTTTTCTAGACAGAACTTTTGTGAAACTGTGGATCATTTTGCATGGTTTTCTGCAGATGATTTTTTTTTGATAGGCTTCTGCCGAATTAAACTTATCATTTTCAGGAGCCAGTCGCTGCATGCGCTGCAATGAGGAAAGGGGGGGCACTATGGCGCGATTAACTTAGCCACGCCCATTTTACTGTGCTGCACTAAACTTGAACACCTACCCGGGGTTTCCCTCCCCTGCCGAAATCAGGAGAGTCATTGCGGCACGGAAAAATGGGCGTGGCCAAGTGCGATACAACAGTGCCCCCCCCTTCCCACATAGCACCCTGCATGCAATTGCCCATTCCTTTCCCATGCATTTTTTCTTTCGTTTTCTCTCTTTTTTCCTTTCCTCTCTTTGAATCTGACGCAGTTTCCGATTCTGTATCATTGAGACAGTGGTTAACCCTATGTGTACTCTTTGATACAGTCGCGCTATAAGCCTACAGAGATATGCTTCCCCAACCACCTCACTTGTTCCTGCCTTGCTGTAGACTTAATCCTCGCAGACGCCTCGGTCATTGGGACCCACGCGTCAAATAAACTGCATGTAGTCTACGCGCACACACCACACGCGCCTCTACGCGCAAACTCTCTGATTTTCTTGCAGGGCAGCTGATTTCCAAATTCAAATTCATCACTATTGCACATAAGATATGGATAAACAGTCAAAGACAAAAAAGCAAAAAAAAAACAGAAAATTGAAAACTGTAAACGTAGTGCTCATAGAAATAGCACTAGAACACCATTTATTCCTGTTGAAGATACCGTCTGACAACAGTTTTAAACCCAACTACGTGGAAAAACTTGCAATTTCTTACTCAAGCTTAGATAATACATTCCCGCACGAACCGGGAGGGACTGCCGCTAGTCTTTAAACGAGGCCAAGCGAGGCTAAGTTTGCATCTCTGGCCCCTTGTATTACAAAGTATGAGGGTAAAAAACTGATGGGTACAATCCCACCAAACCTCATACAAGGAAACTACTTTTACACAGGCTGGCCATTCCGGATGAACGTACTTTTCTGGACACATAGGTGCGGACTTATCGCGACGCAGAATAGGAACAATCGTGTGATCAACGGCGATCGAACCGATATTTGAGGGCGATCAAACCGGCGATTGGAACGATCAACCCGTCTTTAGGGCGCGGTCAACACTAAAAGAGCAGGCGATCAGTACACTTTTATCATAATAGCAAATACCGCGAACAAACCTTCAGGACCGTAGCCGTAGACCTGCGTGTTGTCGACCCTACAGGGCCAAGCAGGTTTTTAACACGGGTGGCCCTCGAAAGTTAACAGTATGGGGTTCTATGAAGCGTTCATAGCCGCCAACACAAAAGATCACCGTCCCTAGGGGAGGTGAGGCTAATAAAGTTAATATTGATTGTATCTTGAGCTACAGCGGCTACTCAGGCGAACTGTGGCGTCGATAACAGGGGTGGTAGTAAATGGGGTGTTAAACGCGAACAAACCGCCACCTCCGAGCCGCCAACATACCGCGACATAGATGCCACAGAGCAGCCAGTTTACCGCGAGCTGCACCACGTAAGAGATGTCAGATTCACACAAGCCATCAGGTTTACGAGACCCGCCTCACGTGAGAGGATGAATTCGAAGCTTTCCGGATGGTAAAAATACAGTAGATAGTAAGTTGGGAAAATTTGAAACCGGAGGTTCAGCACTAGAGCTCATTTTCAGTTATTATGGTAGGTTAATATCGTTCAAATACATTGCACTGCATATTGAAAACTGTCGAAAATTACATTTCGGCAGTATTCACCAAATTTATTCATGGGGAGGAGCCTTCAAAGCGAAATTCTTGAGATTTTTATATTGTTCGAAACACGGTTAGAACGGAATTTTTGAATTTCCTTTCGCTTGGCAATCCAAACTCTCGTAATTTATTATGAGCTTTGTCAATTATTAGAACCATTCTCGGAAAGACATGCTAGGTTAATTAATAGCTCAAATCACCCGATGTGTCTGATCTTACAAGACCTCACATTTGCAGTAACTTTTTTTGAACGCTGCCTGAACAAATATCCTTTCTAAACAGAATTTCGAGCGAACAAAAATTTTAAAAAATATTCCGTGCAAATATTGCAAGGTAAGAATTGTAACACTTCGAGTGGTTCCATCAATGCACCAAAGCAAAAGCGTCGCGGATCCTCAATTTAAAAAAAAGGAACCAACGATGGCACTGATCCGGCAATGAATAGGGAGTTTTCCAATCTTGCAGTGAAAGGAGAACAAAAATAGTTGGCTTTGAAAACAAGTTAACATTGGTTTGCCACAAAACTCGCCCGATACGCCCCGACTAATACAGAAACACAAAATTGGAGTTTCGTGAACCAAGAGCGGGCGAGTTAGAAATGGCCGCGACGCGGCGAGGGGCGGGCCGCGGCGCGGGGGGGGCGGGGGCGCGTCGCGTGTTGCGAGGCGACGCGCGTGGGTTCCAGAACAGGGTCCTCATTCCGGTTTGTTCTGCGACGTATACTGGTAGCTTCGACGTCGTCTCTGTTTTTTCATCGCTCGTGCGACATTATCAGTCACATATACCGTCTCATACGTTCGACTTCAACGTTCGTGCAGTGTGTTTTTCGACGTTCGTGCAGTGTGTTTATTCGATCCGTGGTTCTGCTCTGTCATCGAGTTATCGATTGAGAAAATATTCGTTGTCTACGATGGAAGAAGATCTGCAATATTCTCTAGACGGCGGCGTCCCGTTGGTCAACATGAGCTCAGTGGGCAGCACTATTTCGCAGAGACCCACGAATTCGACTGCGGATCAAGTTCCAGTTGACAATCCGATCGTACAGATTTCGTTGGAAGAGCTAAGGAAGCTTATTGATCAACAGACGTCACAACCACCTTTGGCCACAACATCGAGAGCTCCTACTCTGCACAAGTTCAACAAGACGGGCTTACAGAGGCAATATGAACATAACCTCGAGATTGAAGAACTTATTGCACCCATAGCAGAAGCCGCTCCGGAGGAACACGACATCAAGAAAAATCTTGACAAAGCTTTGTCCCTCATTCGTCAAAGAAATGAATTGCTGGTGGTAGCCGACACGGACCCCACTGTTTTCGCCTTCGTCGACCAACGTAAAAAGCAGAGGAGCTGGAGAGTTCTAATCCTATTCTTGCCGCCTTTTTCAAAGAAAAGAAGGAATAAGCCAAAAAACTGCCATCCAGGAATGAGCCACGGAAGATGAGGAAGCCTCGCCCAACTCCGGTTCAGCGGCCCTTTCGTTTGGAGAGGCCGGCCTGGGCCCCCGGTCCTCTGTTCCAGCAACCCTTGTATCAGTTCGATAGTTTCCGCCCCAGGACCCCAGAAGCGTCAGATGTGCTATCAGTGCGGGAAATTCGGCCATTTCGCCAGATTCTGTAAGGAGCCCAGGATCCAAAAGTGGTGAGTTCAAGGCCGGTGGCATCCATCGTAATCCAAGTTTTTGGAATTCTCTCGAACTTTCGGCCTTTTGCGCAATACCATTTCTTTCAGTTTTCTACCAGAAATGCTTTGTGAGCCAGAGTTGAATTATACGTGTGATAATCGTTAATCCGCCTTTTATTATTCAGATTTCGTTTCTTCCGAGGTAACCCAGCTGCTGCATTCCGGGGCCATAAGGCAGACGAAGGCCGAACCTGTGCGCGTCAATCCGCTATCCGTGGCAAAAGGTAAAAAATTGCGGTTGATTCTAGACTTGTCAGATTTGAACAGGTGCTTAAGAATTTTTCGAGTAAAATTCGAGGACGTAGCAAAAGTGCGTAACACGTTGCCGGCAGGGGGGTTTTGCACTAAATTCCATCTTAAATCGGGTTACCACCACATGACTATTCACCCCAGTTTCCAGAAGTATCTAGGTTTCCGTTGGAATGGTGCCACTTTCGTTTTCCAGGTTTTGCCTTTTGGCCTGTCCCCGGCGCCTTACATTTTCACTAAACTCTTTCGTCCCCTGCTGGCTCGTTGGAGATACCAGGGTATAGGTGTTGCCGTGTATCTTGACGACGGCCTCATCTGGTCAGATTCCGCACATGGTTGCGAAGAAAGTGTTCGTGTAGTCAGACAAGACTTGCTAGATGCCGGCTTTTCCATAGCCGAAGAGAAAAGTTCCTGGCTCCCGTGCCAGAAGATTGTGTGGCTGGGCCACGTTTTTGATCTAAAAAACATGTCGTTAACAGTAACGGAAGAGAGGATAGAAAAAGGCAGATTGGTTTTGAAAGAAATTTTGAGCAAGTCAGAAGTATCCTTGAGGGATAGACTCCGATGGTTGGGCATTTTAGCCTGTGGCACCTCGTTACCAGTAACGAGAGGAAGAGAGAAAACAAGGCATTGGCAGCTGAAGTAGCGAAGAAGGAATCCCGTGGCGCCCCCTCAACTTTCGCTGGTCGCTAAGCATAGAGGAAAGGAGAGAGAACTCACAGGTTGGTTAGATTTCTTCGACTTGAACGAACCTGCTCCGCTTTTTGATAGTTCCCAGACTGGGAGGAATTTTTCGTAATCTCGACGGATGCATCAGACACAGGGGCGGGCGCGATTTTGCATTGCGTTAACAGTGTAGAGCTGGTGGCTCACTCTCCTTTGCCCCCTATTTACTAGGCGCCTCTAGTACGGCCAGGAGCTTTTGCCATTTTCGTAGGTCTCAGTTCTTTTCGCGCTTTTATATCACACGCCAGAGTGCTTATTAGGACGGACAGCCAAGTAGCTTGCATTATTCATAGTAAGGGCAGCACTAAACCCCACTTGCAGCAAATGGCTGCCAAAGTTTGGACCCTCGAAAAAGATTACTCAATTGACCTCAGAGTGGTTTGGGTGCCTAGAGCTCTCAATCAGGAAGCGGATTGGGCTTCAAGGATTTTGGATTTGGACGACTGGTCCATTTCATGGAGTATTTTCAATGAGCTAGATTCGATGTGGGGTCCGTTTAGAGCAGATCTCTTCGCCAACGAGAGGAACGCCAAGTGCGAAATTTTCGCCTCCAGGTGCTTCGGTCAAACAACAGCCGTGGTCGACGCGTTCAGTTCAGAGGCAGAATGGATGTGGTCAGCCAAAATTTGCTGGTGGGTTCCTCCTCCTTCTTTGATTCCAAAAGTTATTCAGTGGGCCAAGCGATTTCGTAGTATAGGAGTTCTGGGTTTTCCTTTATGGAAATCCCATTTATTTTCTCTTCTCTTAGGTCGGGGAAGGACTGGATTCTCAGCTTAAAAACTGGTAACTTTTCCCAAAGGTTCCCCAGTTTTAGAGGAAGGCTCCCACGTTTATACTTTTTCATCCAGCAAGTTAGACTTTGACTTTTTATTCGCTTTCCTCGATTTCACACCCCTCTAGCTTCATTTTTTCCGTTGTCCGCGTTTGGTTCACGAAACTTAGGTTTTGCCGTAGTTTATCGAGGTAAAATTGGTGTTTCGTGAACCAAGAGCGGGCGAGTTAGAAATGGCCGCGACGCGGCGAGGGGCGGGCCGCGGCGCGGTGGGGGCGGGGGCGCGTCGCGTGTTGCGAGGCGACGCGCGTGGGTTCCAGAACAGGGTCCTCATTCCGGTTTGTTCTGCGACGTATACTCCCTCCCACCCGCCCGTGGGTTTTTTCAGTAAAATACATATTTAAGGTCCGCGTTGGAGCTCCTGGAGGAGAATTTTCGCATTCGCTAAATCCCACAAGAGGGATCGTCTTCAACGGACGCTAAGGAAAGCAGCAAGTATGGCAGTGGCCCGGTCGACCCTCAGGACCTACTATTCTTTCCGCTCACAATTTTGGGTTTTTCTCAAGCAGTTTTCCTTTGATGCCGCCCATCTTTCTAAGTATAGGAACCTCTTCTTGGCTCATCTAGTGTCTAATAAAAAGTTCAAATCTCTTTCTGTTGCTTCAGCGGCGCTAGCGTTTTTCGATGGGCCCCTCCCAACCGGGGACGCGCAGGTTCAGGCCCTCATCATCAACCTGGGTAAAAAAGAGGCTGCCCCTGTAGTTCATCGCAAAAAAGCCTCAGAGGGTCATGTCCTTAAAGTGGTCCAATGGGCGTTAGCTACGGGTTCGCCTCGGGCAATTTCTTCGGCCTTGATCATAACTCTGTCTTATTTGGCGTTTCTCAGGGTTAGTGAGGTGGTCAGGGTCCAATGGGACCACCTCACGCAAAAACGAGACGGGTCCTGGTGGTTACACATCCCTAGCTCAAAAACGGATCAGCACGGGCAGGGCTCTACCATAGCTTTTAGGATGCAGCCGCAATATGTTCAGCTCTGGGATAGGTTCTGCAACCTTCCGCGATCTGCTGGTCACAATAATTGGCTTTTCAGTACCCCCTCAGGTCAACAATTTACACCCGCGTGGGCTTCAAAATCGGTTAAATGGGCTCTGGAGCAGGCGGGTTTGGCAGACCTTAATCTCACCTCTCATTCTTTCAGGGGTGGTGCGGCTACGGACGCTCTTAGGAGAGGCGCCTGCCAAGAGGACATCAAACGCGTGGGTAGATGGAAGACCACAGCCGCTTTCCTGTCATACATCGAGCCTACTCCGCTGTCTACTTCATAATATAGACATGTTTTGTTCATCGTTCAGCATAGGTTACGCTTGTGTCCTTGGGTTACTCCAGCTGTGACTGCTCCATACTCAGTTTGGTTTACTGCCTCACAATTTTGTCTCTCATGCATTCCTGACATTAATATTTGTATTATGGGTATTTCACCGGTATTTCATGTTCCGCTGTATTTTACTATGTTATCTCGCCTTAATTAGTTGTCTTCGGTTCTAACGAGTCCCTGTCAGAGGGGTGACGTTTCTTACTGTGTATCTGTTTTATTGAAATGTGGTGTCGTAACTGCAAGAGGTTGGATTTTCTAAGTATGTATGTTGTTCTATCCTTGTCAGTTTTGACAGTGATCGGCACTTTATTGCCGTCTCTTACCGCAGAATAAAGCCATCACACATTGTCCGCGTTTGGTTCACGAAACTTAGGTTTTGCCGTAGTTTATCGAGGTAAAACGTTTTTTAGCAGCCGGGATTCTGTGTTAGCGTAACCCCATTCGCCGTGGAGCGCGTTATGATATCATCGAGCGCCAGCGTCACACCTAAGTGGTATTTTAGACTGAGATCAGCCACGGGGAGTGTTTTTGTTTTGAAACTGAGAGTATTTATCATCTTCATTGTATTCTTAGGTATTTAGAGCGCGTTTCAGTGTTTTTCTTGCTTGTATCCCTTAACTTAAAAAGCTGTGTTCTTCTTCTTCTTCTTTGCAGACACACTGAGGGTTTTGTCATAGGTTGAGAAACTGGGCGACCAGTAACGGCCAGGATTCCTCTCCACGCCGGCCCTTTGCAGGAGAATCCGAAGGAGATTCTGTGTTCTTTTGAATTGCTTGCTGGCCCACCGTTTCTAATTTTCTAGA
The DNA here is from genome assembly GCA_029168955.1 of Aplectana chamaeleonis. Taxonomy (NCBI): domain Eukaryota; kingdom Metazoa; phylum Nematoda; class Chromadorea; order Rhabditida; family Cosmocercidae; genus Aplectana; species Aplectana chamaeleonis. The sequence goes on from JAPDOI010000450.1 coordinate 74,519, forward strand.
GGTCCATCTCGTCAGCAACTGATTGTTGGGCCCAAGATTACATTTACATTTATTACATGCGCGTCAGCACATGTGAATAACGAAACAAAAAAAGCGAATGGAAAAAAACATTAAAAAAGGATAAAAAATGATATTGCTTAGAAGTAACGGTAGGCACGATACCGGACTAATTCAAACGATGATTACCTTACCAAAAATGTGAATCCGCGCAGCACTAGAAAAAAGAGCTTGCTGAAAATCTTTCACAGTCATAGTTTCTATTGCAGACCAAACTTTTTTATCAAACAAAGGTTCAGATATGGTGTTAAAGTGCAGCTCCACCCGGACCACGAAACTTGTAAGCATATGTAGGGAGGAGAACATTCCGATCAAGCATACGTCCGGGCATTCTTTGTTGTGGTGAGAACTCGACATTCGGAAAGCACGTTCTTGTGATGAGATATGCGATCGTGAATGGTCAATCGTAGTGAACGTATGTACGACTTCTCTGTCATGATGCAGTTCTTTTTCAGTCACGAAGAGTGAAAAGTAGTGACTAGAGGTAAAAAACAACTGCGTTTACATGAAAGAATGTATCAGCCATATGTGTTTATTAAAGTGCACCTAGATATAGCACATAGATATCGTGAGAAACAGAGCAAATTGGAAAGCAATCGACAGCACAACTTCAGGTAACAGTCATACACAAAAGAAAACCCTATTTTATTGAGAGCGCAAACGGTGAGCGCGTCAAACACTTGGCCTTGCTGGCGATGTAGGCGAGCAAGTTGACAACACGGGGCGAGTATCCGTATTCGTTATCATTCCAGGAGATCGGCTTAACTCAATATTATTGGGAGATCCTCTACCAATAAAGAACCGAAAAAGAAGGAGGAGCGGAGGCTGCACTGGAACTCGTCTGAAACTTTGCGTCGACCCGCAGTTTTCATACAAAAAATGTAGGCGCGGACGAGTTCCGGCATGTAAAAAATAAAAGTCCTTTAAATTTTATGTACATTGGCATTGGGGCGCGCCAATGAACAGCAGACGATTTTCATATTGTTTCGTCCGTAGTAAACGTTCTACGTCTCGAATTCGACGCCCGAGCTTTAAATTTTTTTTGTTCTTAAAGCCTTGAGTTTCTGTTTCTTACTTGTTCTTTTTGTTCTCAGTTGCTGAAATTCGTTTTTATTGCCATTCCCGTGATTTCCCACTCCCGTCACCACCACTTCAACGATTTCGCTTTTGATCCATTTCAGATTTTCAGTGAGGATCTTAATCCATGCAAGCGGTGATTGCTCTGTCAATTTTGTGAGAGTCTGGCCCAGCGTGATGACAATCTCACAGCCGATGCAATAAGTATCTTCCGCATAGTCTATCTGAATGCCCTTGTCAGGCACATATTTCCAGGTCAGTCGGTCAGTTTTCATTTGCGGCTATTCCTTTACAATTCTTGTTTTTATGTATGTTTTGTTCTGTTGGGGTGTTACTCATGGTCATTTGTAGAAGCGTAAGAAAATCCGAGAAAGATTGGTGCTTCTGAATTGTGCCCGTCTTTTGGAGGGGAGGAGGAAGGAGATGAGGTGCTATTGCAGTGGGGGGACCACTATTGTATTGCACTTGACCACCCCCATTTTTTTCGTGGCGCAATGACTTTCCTGATTTCGGCAGGGGAGGGAAATCACGGGTACGTGCTCAACTTTAGTGCGGCACCATAAAATGGGCGTGGCCAAGTGCATCGCGCCATAACGCCCCCCCCCGCTATGTTGGCACCGGAGATGACACCCTCTCCGAGGTTCCAACCGAAAGTCTGGGAAGGTTTCTTGTACGGGTAGGAAACATGCGCAACGTGAGTAGAAATTGAGCAAATATTTCGCAACCATGCCCTGGTTCCGCCCACCCGAGGTTCTAACCTTTTGCCAAAGGTAGGGAGGGCTTTAACACCCGGGTACCCGGAGTTTTCCTTCCTTGCCTACAGTGCATTCTGAGTTCTAACCGATTTACCCCTCCTGGAATTTGGCTTCACGGGAATATCAGCCCACACCCGGGGTTTTCCTCCCCTGCCCACAGTGCAGCCGCAGGCTGCACCGTCCATTCTGGGTTTCAACCAATTTGCACTCCCAGATTTTGGCTTCACGGGAATATCAGCCCACACCCGGGGATTTCCTCCCTTGCCTGACGGTGCAGCCGAAGGCTGCACCGTAAATTCTGGGTTTACACCAATTCGCACCTCCTAGAATTTGGCCTCACGGGAATATCAGCCCACACCCGGGTATTTCCTCCCCTGCCCACAATGCAGCCGCAGGCCGCACCCTCCATTCTGGGTTGCAACCAACACCTCCTAGAATTTGGCTTCACGGGAATATCAGCCCGCACCCGGGAATTTCCCCCCCTGCCCACAGTGCAGCTGCAGGCTGCACCGTCCATTCTGGGTTTGAACCGTTTTGCATCTCCAAGAATTTGGCTACACGGGAATATCAGCCCACACCCGGGATTTCCTCCCCGCATACAGTGCAGCCACCAGGCTGCACCGTACATTCTGGGATGCAAACAACACCTCCTAGAATTTGGCTTCACGGGAATATCAGCCCACACCCGGCGTTTTCCTCCCCTGCCCACAGTGCAGCCGCAGGCTGCACTGCCTATTCTGGGTTTCAACCAATTTGCACCTCGTAGTATTTGGCTTCAGGGGAATTGCAGCCCACACCCGGCGAGTCCCTCCTGCCCACAGTGCAGCCGCAGGCTGCACAGTACATTCTTTGTTTACACCAATTGGCACCTCCTAGAATTTGGCTTCACGGGAATATCAGCCCACACCCGGGGTTTTCCTCCCCTGCCCACAGTGCAGCCGCAGGCTGCACCGTCCATTCTGGGTTTCAACCAATTTGCACTCCCAGATTTTGGCTTCACGGGAATATCAGCCCACACCCGGGTATTTCCTCCCCTGCCCACAGTGCAGCCGCAGGCTGCACCCTCCATTCTGGGTTGCAACCAACACCTCCTAGAATTTGGCTTCACGGGAATATCAGCCCACACCCGGGGATTTCCTCCCCTGCCCACAGTGCAGCTGCAGGCTGCACCGTCCATTCTGGGTTTGAACCGTTTTGCATCTCCAAGAATTTGGCTACACGGGAATATCAGCCCATACCCGAAGATTTCCTCCCCGCATACAGTGCAGCCGCAGGCTGCCCCGTCCCTTCTGGGTTTACACCAATTCGCACCTCCTAGAATTTGGCTTCACGGGAATATCAGCCCACACCCGGGTATTTCCTCCCCTGCCCACAGTGCAGCCGCAGGCTGCACCGTCCATTCTGGGTTTGAACCGTTTTGCATCTCCAAGAATTTGGCTACACGGGAATATCAGCCCACACCCGGCGTTTTCCTCCCCTGCCCACAGTGCAGCCGCAGGCTGCACTGCCTATTCTGGGTTTCAACCAATTTGCACCTCCTAGAATTTGGCTTCACGGGAATATCAGCCCACACCCGGGGAATCCCTCCCCTGCCCACAGTGCAGCCGCAGGCTGCACAGTACATTCTTTGTTTACACCAATTGGCACCTCCTAGAATTTGGCTTCACGGGAATATCAGCCCACACCCGGGGTTTTCCTCCCCTGCCCACAGTGCAGCCGCAGGCTGCACCGTCCATTCTGGGTTTCAACCAATTTGCACTCCCAGATTTTGGCTTCACGGGAATATCAGCCCACACCCGGGTATTTCCTCCCCTGCCCACAGTGCAGCCGCAGGCTGCACCCTCCATTCTGGGTTGCAACCAACACCTCCTAGAATTTGGCTTCACGGGAATATCAGCCCACACCCGGGGATTTCCTCCCCTGCCCACAGTGCAGCTGCAGGCTGCACCGTCCATTCTGGGTTTGAACCGTTTTGCATCTCCAAGAATTTGGCTACACGGGAATATCAGCCCATACCCGGGGATTTCCTCCCCCGCATACAGTGCAGCCGCAGGCTGCACCGTCCATTCTGGGTTTACACCAATTCGCACCTCCTAGAATTTGGCTTCACGGGAATATCAGCCCACACCCGGGTATTTCCTCCCCTGCCCACAGTGCAGCCGCAGGCTGCACCGTCCATTCTGGGTTTGAACCGATTTGCATCTCCAAGAATTTGGCTACACGGGAATATCAGCCCACACCGGGGGATTCCCTCCCCTGCCCACAGTGCAGCCGCAGGCTGCACCGTACATTCTGGGATGCAAACAACACCTCCTAGAATTTGGCTTCACGGGAATATCAGCCCACACCCGGGGATTTCCTCCCCTGCCCACAGTGCAGCTGCAGGCTGCACCGTCCATTCTGGGTTTGAACCATTTTGCATCTCCAAGAATTTGGCTACACGGGAATATCAGCCCATACCCGGGGATTTCCTCCCCCGCATACAGTGCAGCCGCAGGCTGCACCGTCCATTCTGGGTTTACACCAATTCGCACCTCCTAGAATTTGGCCTCACGGGAATATCAGCCCACACCCGGGTATTTCCTCCCCTGCCCACAATGCAGCCGCAGGCCGCACCCTCCATTCTGGGTTGCAACCAACACCTCCTAGAATTTGGCTTCACGGGAATATCAGCCCACACCCGGGGATTTCTTCCCCTGCCCACAGTGCAGCCGCAGGCTGTACCGTCCATTCTGGGTTTCAACCAATTTGCACTCCCAGATTTTGGCTACACGGGAATATCAGTCCTCGCCCGGGATTCCCTCTTTTCCTCACAGTGCAGCCGCAGGCTGCACCGTACATTCTGGGTTTACACCAATTCGCACCTCCTAGAATTTGGCTTCACGGGAATATCAGCCCACACCCGGCGTTTTCCTCCCCTGCCCACAGTGCAGCCGCAGGCTGCACTGCCTATTCTGGGTTTCAACCAATTTGCACCTCCTAGAATTTGGCTTCACGGGAATATCAGCCCACACCCGGGGAATCCCTCCCCTGCCCACAGTGCAGCCGCAGGCTGCACCCTCCATTCTGGGTTGCAACCAACACCTCCTAGAATTTGGCTTCACGGGAATATCAGCCCACACCCGGGGATTTCCTCCCCTGCCCACAGTGCAGCTGCAGGCTGCACCGTCCATTCTGGGTTTGAACCGTTTTGCATCTCCAAGAATTTGGCTACACGGGAATATCAGCCCATACCCGGGATTTCCTCCCCGCATACAGTGCAGCCGCAGGCTGCACCGTCCATTCCTGGGTTTACACCAATTCGCACCTCCTAGAATTCGGCTTCACGGGAATATCAGCCCACATCCGGGGATTTCCCCCCTGCCCACAGTGCAGCCGCAGGCTGCACCGTCCATTCTGGGTTTGAACCGATTTGCATCTCCAAGAATTTGGCTACACGGGAATATCAGCCCACACCGGGGATTCCCTCCCTGCCCACAGTGCAGCCGCAGGCTGCACCGTACTGACATTCTGGGATGCAAACCAACACCTCCCAGAATTTGGGTTCACGGGAATATCATCATACACCCGGGGATTTCCACCCCCGCTCATAGTGCAGCCGCAGGCTGCACCGTCCATTCTGGGTTGCAACCAACACCTCCTAGAATTTGGCTTCACGGGAATATCAGCCCACACTCGGGGATTTCTTTCCCTGCCCACAGTGCAGCCGCAGGCCGCACCCTCCATTCTGGGTTGCAACCAACACCTCCTAGAATTTGGCTTCACGGGAATATCAGCCCACACCCGGGGATTTCCTCCCCTGCCCACAGTGCAGCTGCAGGCTGCAGCGTCCATTCTGGGTTTGAACCGTTTTGCATCTCCAAGAATTTGGCTACACGGGAATATCAGCCCACACCCGGGGATTTCCTCCCCCGCATACAGTGCAGCCGCAGGCTGCACCGTCCATTCTGGGATGCAAACAACACCTCCTAGAATTTGGCTTCACGGGAATATCATCACACACCCGGGGATTTCTTCCCCTGCCCGCAGTGCAGCCGCAGGCTGTACCGTCCATTCTGGGTTTGCACCGATTTGCATCTCCAAGAATTTGGCTACACGGGAATATCAGTCCTCGCCCGGGATTCCCTCTTTTCCTCACAGTGCAGCTGCAGGCTGCACCGTCCATTCTGGGTTTGAACCGATTTGCATCTCCAAGAATTTGGCTTCACGGGAATATCAGCCCATACCCGGGGATTTCCTCCCCCGCATACAGTGCAGCCGCAGGCTGCACCGTCCATTCTGGGTTTACACCAATTCGCACCTCCTAGAATTTGGCTTCACGGGAATATCAGCCCACACCCGGGTATTTCCTCCCCTGCCCACAGTGCAGCTGCAGGCTGCACCGTCCATTCTGGGTTTGAACCGTTTTGCATCTCCAAGAATTTGGCTACACGGGAATATCAGCCCATACCCGGGGATTTCCTCCCCCGCATACAGTGCAGCCGCAGGCTGCACCGTCCATTCTGGGTTTACACCAATTCGCACCTCCTAGAATTTGGCTTCACGGGAATATCAGCCCACACCCGGGTATTTCCTCCCCTGCCCACAGTGCAGCCGCAGGCTGCACCGTCCATTCTGGGTTTGAACCGATTTGCATCTCCAAGAATTTGGCTACACGGGAATATCAGCCCACACCGGGGGATTCCCTCCCCTGCCCACAGTGCAGCCGCAGGCTGCACCGTACATTCTGGGATGCAAACAACACCTCCTAGAATTTGGGTTCACGGGAATATCATCATACACCCGGGGATTTCCACCCGCTCATAGTGCAGCCGCAGGCTGCACCGTCCATTCTGGGTTGCAACCAACACCTCCTAGAATTTGGCTTCACGGGAATATCAGCCCACACTCGGGGATTTCTTTCCCTGCCCACAGTGCAGCCGCAGGCCGCACCCTCCATTCTGGGTTGCAACCAACACCTTCTAGAATTTGGCTTCACGGGAATATCAGCCCACACCCGGGGATTTCCTCCCCTGCCCACAGTGCAGCTGCAGGCTGCACCGTCCATTCTGGGTTTGAACCGTTTTGCATCTCCAAGAATTTGGCTACACGGGAATATCAGCCCACACCCGGGGATTTCCTCCCCCGCATACAGTGCAGCCGCAGGCTGCACCGTCCATTCTGGGATGCAAACAACACCTCCTAGAATTTGGCTTCACGGGAATATCATCACACACCCGGGGATTTCTTCCCCTGCCCGCAGTGCAGCCGCAGGCTGTACCGTCCATTCTGGGTTTGCACCGATTTGCATCTCCAAGAATTTGGCTACACGGGAATATCAGTCCTCGCCCGGGATTCCCTCTTTTCCTCACAGTGCAGCTGCAGGCTGCACCGTCCATTCTGGGTTTGAACCGATTTGCATCTCCAAGAATTTGGCTTCACGGGAATATCAGCCCACACCGGGGGATTTCCTCCCTTGCCTGACGGTGCAGCCGAAGGCTGCACCGTAAATTCTGGGTTTACACCAATTCGCACCTCCTAGAATTTGGCTTCACGGGAATATCAGCCCACACCCGGGGTTTTCCTCCCCTGCCCACAGTGCAGCCGCAGGCTGCACCGTCCATTCTGGGTTTACACCAATTCGCACCTCCTAGAATTTGGCTTCACGGGAATATCAGCCCACACCCGGGTATTTCCTCCCCTGCCCACAGTGCAGCCGCAGGCTGCACCCTCCATTCTGGGTTGCAACCAACACCTCCTAGAATTTGGCTTCACGGGAATATCAGCCCACACCCGGGGATTTCCTCCCCTGCCCACAGTGCAGCCGCAGGCTGCACCGTCCATTCTGGGTTTCAACCAATTTGCACTCCCAGATTTTGGCTTCACGGGAATATCAGTCCTCGCCCGGGATTCCCTCTTTTCCTCCCAGTGCAGCCGCAGGCTGCACCGTACATTCTGGGTTTACACCAATTCGCACCTCCTAGAATTTGGCTTCACGGGAATATCAGCCCACACCCGGCGTTTTCCTCCCCTGCCCACAGTGCAGCCGCAGGCTGCACTGCCTATTCTGGGTTTCAACCAATTTGCACCTCCTAGAATTTGGCTTCACGGGAATATCAGCCCACACCCGGGGATTCCCTCCCCTGCCCACAGTGCAGCCGCAGGCTGCACAGTACATTCTGGGTTGCAACCAACACCTCCTAGAATTTGGCTTCACGGAAATATCAGCCCACACCCGGGGATTTCATCCCCTGCCCACAGTGCAGCTGCAGGCTGCACCGTCCATTCTGGGTTTGAACCGTTTTGCATCTCCAAGAATTTGGCTACACGGGAATATCAGCCCACACCCGGGGATTTCCTCCCCCGCATACAGTGCAGCCGCAGGCTGCACCGTCCATTCTGGGATGCAAACAACACCTCCTAGAATTTGGCTTCACGGGAATATCATCACACACCCGGGGATTTCTTCCCCTGCCCACAGTGCAGCCGCAGGCTGTACCGTCCATTCTGGGTTTGCACCGATTTGCATCTCCAAGAATTTGGCTACACGGGAATATCAGCCCACACCGGGGGATTCCCTCCCCTGCCCACAGTGCAGCCGCAGGCTGCACCGTACATTCTGGGTTTGAGCCGATTTGCATCTCCAAGAATTTGGCCTCACGGGAATAGCAGCCCACACCGGGGGATTTCCTCCCTTGCCTGACGGTGCAGCCGCAGGCTGCACCCTCCATTCTGGGTTGCAACCAACACCTCCTAGAATTTGGCTTCACGGGAATATCAGCCCACACCCGGGGATTTCCTCCCCTGCCTACAGTGCAGCCGCAGGCTGCACCCTCCATTCTGGGTTTACACCAATTCGCACCTCCTAGAATTTGGCTTCACGGGAATATCAGCCCACACCCGGGTATTTCCTCCCTGCCCACAGTGCAGCTGCAGGCTGCAGCGTCCATTCTGGGTTTGAACCGTTTTGCATCTCCAAGAATTTGGCTACACGGGAATATCAGCCCACACCCGGGGATTTCCTCCCTGCATACAGTGCAGCCGCAGGCTGCACCGTCCCATTCTGGGATGCAAACAACACCTCCTAGAATTTGGCTTCACGGGAATATCATCACACACCGGGGATTTCTTTTCCTGCCCACAGTGCAGCCGCAGGCTGTACCGTCCATTCTGGGTTTGCACCGATTTGCATCTCCAAGAATTTGGCTACACGGGAATATCAGTCCTCGCCCGGCGATTCCCTCTTTTCTCTCACAGTGCAGCTGCAGGCTGCACTGTCCATTCTGGGTTTGAACCGATTTGCATCTCCAAGAATTTGGCTTCACGGGAATATCAGCCCACACCGGGGATTTCCTCCCCTGCCCACAGTGCAGCCGCAGGCTGCACCTCCATTCTGGGTTTGCAACCAATTCGCACCTCCTAGAATTTGGCTTCACGGGAATATCAGCCCACACCCGGGGATTTCCTCCCTGCCCACAGTGCAGCTGCAGGCTGCACCGTCCATTCTGGGTTGCAACCAATTTGCACCTCCTAGAATTTGGCTTCACGGGAATATCAGCCCACACTCGGATTTCCTTCCCTGCCCACAGTGCAGCCGCAGGCTGCACCTCTCCATTCTGGGTTTACACCAATTTGCACCTCCTAGAATTTGGCTTCACGGGAATATCAGCCCACACCCGGGGATTTCCTCCCTGCCTCACAGTGCAGCTGCAGGCTGCACCGTCCATTCTGGGTTTGAACCGATTTGCATCTCCAAGAATTTGGCTTCACGGGAATATCAGCCCACACCGGGGATTTCCCTCCCTGCCCACAGTGCAGCCGCAGGCTGCACCACTACATTCTGGGATGCAAACAACACCTCCTAGAATTTGGGTTCACGGGAATATCATCATACACCCGGGATTTCCACCCCGCTCATAGTGCAGCCGCAGGCTGCACCGTCCATTCTGGGTTTGCAACCAACACCTCCTAGAATTTGGCTTCACAGGAATATCAGCCCACACTCGGGGATTTCTTTCCTGCCCACAGTGCAGCCGCAGGCCGCACCCTCCATTCTGGGTTGCAACCAACACCTCCTAGAATTTGGCTTCACGGGAATATCAGCCCACACCCGGGGATTTCCTCCCTGCCCACAGTGCAGCTGCAGGCTGCAGCGTCCATTCTGGGTTTGAACCGTTTTGCATCTCCAAGAATTTGGCTACACGGGAATATCAGCCCACACCCTGGGATTTCCTCCCCGCATACAGTGCAGCCGCAGGCTGCACCGTCCATTCTGGGATGCAAACAACACCTCCTAGAATTTGGCTTCACGGGAATATCATCACACACCCGGGGATTTCTTCCCCTGCCCACAGTGCAGCCGCAGGCTGTACCGTCCATTCTGGGTTTGCACCGATTTGCATCTCCAAGAATTTGGCTACACGGGAATATCAGTCCTCGCCCGGGATTCCCTCTTTTCCTCACAGTGCAGCTGCAGGCTGCACCGTCCATTCTGGGTTTGAACCGATTTGCATCTCCAAGAATTTGGCTTCACGGGAATATCAGCCCACACCCGGGGATTTCCTCCTGCCTGGACAGTGCAGCCGAAGGCTGCACCGTAAATTCTGGGTTTACACCAATTTGCACCTCCTAGAATTTGGCTTCACGGGAATATCAGCCCACACCCGGGGTTTTCCTCCCTGCCCACAGTGCACCCGCAGGCTGCACCGTACATTCTGGGTTTACACCAATTCGCACCTCCAAGAATTTGGCTTCACGGGAATATCAGCCCACACCGGGGGATTCCCTCCCCTGCCCACAGTGCAGCCGCAGGCTGCACCGTACATTCTGGGATGCAAACAACACCTCCTAGAATTTGGCTTCACGGGAATATCAGCCCTCACCCGGGGATTTCCTCCCCTGCCCACAGTGCAGCCGCAGTCTGCACCGCCCTTTCTGGTTTGCAACCAATTTGCACCTCGTAGATTTTGGCTTCACAGGAATGTCAGCCCACACCCGGGAATTTCCTCCCCTGCCCACAGTGCAGCCGCAGGCTGCACCGTCCATTCTGGGTTGCAACCAACACCTCCTAGAATTTGGCTTCACGGGAATATCAGCCCACACCCGGGAATTTCCTCCCCTGCCCACAGTGCAGCTGCAGGCTGCACCGTCCATTCTGGGTTTGAACCGTTTTGCATCTCCAAGAATTTAGCTATCGCAGAATATCAGTCCTCGCCAGTACCCGGGATTTCTCTCTCTGTGTGCAGCCGCCAGGCTGCTGCAATTGTCACATAAATCTGGGCTTACAACCACATTTGCACCTCCTAGAATTTGGCTTCACTGGGGAATATCAGTCCTCACACCCGGGTATTTTCCTTCCTGCTCACAGTGCAGCCGCAGGCTGCACCGTCCATTCTGGGTTTGAACCAATTTGCATCTCCAAGAATTTGGCTTCACGGGAATATCAGCCCACACCCGTGGTTCTCCTCCCCTGCCCACAGTCCAGCCCCAGGCCGCCCCGTCCATTCTGGGTTGCAACCAACACCTCCTAGAATTTGGCTTCACGGAAATATCAACCCACACCCGGGGATTTCCTCCCTTGCTCACAGTGCAGCCGCAGGCTGCACCGTCCATTCTGGGTTTGCAACCAACACCTCCTAGAATTTGGCTTCACGGGAATATCAGCCCACACCCGGGATTTCCTCCTGCCCACAGTGCAGCTGCAGGCTGCACTGTCCATTCTGGGTTTGAACCGATTTGCATCTCCAAGAATTTGGCTTCACGGGAATATCAGCCCACACCCGGGGTTTTCCTCCCCTGCCCACAGTGCAGCCGCAGGCTGCACCATCCATTCTGGGTTTCAACCAATTTGCACCTCCCAAGAATTTGGCTTCACGGGAATATCAGCCCACACCCGGGGATTTCCTCCCTGCCCACAGTGCAGCCGCAGGCTGCACCGTCCATTCTGGGTTTGCAACCAATTTGCACCTCCTAGAATTTGGCTTCACGGGAATATCAGCCCACACCCGGGGATTTCCTCTTTCCCTGCCCACAGTGCAGCCGCAGGCTGCACCCTCCATTCTGGGTTTGAACCGATTTGCATCTCCAAGAATTTGGCTTCACGGGAATATCAGCCCACACCCGGGGATTTCTTCCCCTGCCCACAGTGCAGCCGCAGGCTGTACCGTCCATTCTGGGTTTGAACCGATTTGCATCTCCAAGAATTTGGCTACACGGGAATATCAGTCCTCGCCCGGGATTCCCTCTTTTCCTCACAGTGCAGCTGCAGGCTGCACCGTCCATTCTGGGTTTGAACCGATTTGCATCTCCAAGAATTTGGCTTCACGGGAATATCAGCCCACACCGGGGGATTCCCTCCCCTGCCCACAGTGCAGCCGCAGGCTGCACCGTACATTCTGGGATGCAAACAACACCTCCTAGAATTTGGGTTCACGGGAATATCATCATACACCCGGGGATTTCCACCCCCGCTCATAGTGCAGCCGCAGGCTGCACCGTCCATTCTGGGTTGCAACCAACACCTCCTAGAATTTGGCTTCACGGGAATATCAGCCCACACTCGGGGATTTCTTTCCCTGCCCACAGTGCAGCCGCAGGCCGCACCCTCCATTCTGGGTTGCAACCAACACCTCCTAGAATTTGGCTTCACGGGAATATCAGCCCACACCCGGGGATTTCCTCCCCTGCCCACAGTGCAGCTGCAGGCTGCACCCTCCATTCTGGGTTTGAACCGTTTTGCATCTCCAAGAATTTGGCTACACGGGAATATCAGTCCTCGCCCGGGATTCCCTCTTTTCCTCACAGTGCAGCTGCAGGCTGCACCGTCCATTCTGGGTTTGAACCGATTTGCATCTCCAAGAATTTGGCTTCACGGGAATATCAGCCCACACCGGGGAATTCCCTCCCCTGCCCACAGTGCAGCCGCAGGCTGCACCGTACATTCTGGGATGCAAACAATTTGCACCTCCTAGAATTTGGGTTCACGGGAATATCATCCTCACCCGGGATTTCCACCCTCCTCACAGTGCAGCTGCAGGCTGCACCGTCCATTCTGGGTTGCAACCAACACCTCCTAGAATTTGGCTTCACGGGAATATCAGCCCACACTCGGGGATTTCTTTCCCTGCCCACAGTGCAGCCGCAGGCTGCACCGTCCATTCTGGGATGCAAACAACACCTCCTAGAATTTGGCTTCACGGGAATATCATCACACACCCGGGGATTTCTTCCCCTGCCCACAGTGCAGCCGCAGGCTGCACCGTCCATTCTGGGTTTGAACCGTTTTGCATCTCCAAGAATTTGGCTACACGGGAATATCAGCCCACACCCGGGATTTCCTCCCCGCATACAGTGCAGTGCAGGCGCAGGCTGCGCCGTCCATTCTGGGATGCAACCAACACCTTCTAGAATTTGGCTTCACGGGAATATCATCACACACCCGGGGATTTCTTCCCCTGCCCACAGTGCAGCCGCAGGCTGTACCGTCCATTCTGGGTTTGCACCGATTTGCATCTCCAAGAATTTGGCTACACGGGAATATCAGTCCTCGCCCGGGATTCCCTGTTTTCCTCACAGTGCAGCCGCAGGCTGCACCGTACATTCTGGGTTTACACCAATTTGCATCTCCAAGAATTTGGCTTCACGGGAATATCAGCCCACACCCGGCGTTTTCCTCCCCTGCCCACAGTGCAGCCGCAGGCTGCACCGTCCATTCTGGGTTGCAACCAATTCGCACCTCCTAGAATTTGGCTTCACGGGAATATCAGCCCACACCCGGGGATTTCCTCCCCTGCCCACAGTGCAGCCGCAGGCTGCACCGTCCCATTCTGGGTTTGCAACCAAAACCTCCTAGAATTTGGCTTCACGGGAATATCAGCCCACACCCGGGGATTTCCTCCCCTGCCCACAGTGCAGCCGCAGGCTGCACCGTCCATTCTGGGTTTGAACCGTTTTGCACCTCCTGAATTTGGCTTCACGGGAATATCAGCCCCACACCCGGGATTTCCTCTTTTCCTCACAGTGCAGCCGCAGGCTGTACCGTCCATTCTGGGTTTGAACCGATTTGCATCTCCAAGAATTTGGCTTCACGGGAATATCAGTCCTCGCCCGGGATTCCCTCCCTGCCTCACAGTGCAGCTGCAGGCTGCACCGTCCGTCTGGAGTTTGAACCGATTTGCATCTCCAAGAATTTGGCTTCACGGGAATATCAGCCCACACCCGGGGATTTCCTCCCTGCCCACAGTGCAGCCGCAGGCTGCACCGTCCATTCTGGGTTTGCAACCAATTTGCACCTCCTAGAATTTGGCTTCACGGGAATATCAGCCCACACCGGGGATTTCCTCCTGCCCACAGTGCAGCCGCAGGCTGCACCGTACATTCTGGGTTTACACCAATTCGCACCTCCTAGAATTTGGCTTCACGAGAATATCAGCCCACACCCGGCGTTTTCCTCCCCTGCCCACAGTGCAGCCGCAGGCTGCACTGCCTATTCTGGGTGTCAACCAATTTGCATCTCCAAGAATTTGGCTACACGGGAATATCAGTCCTCGCCCAGGATTCCCTCTTTTCCTCACAGTGCAGCTGCAGGCTGCACCGTCCATTCTGGGTTTGAACCGATTTGCATCTCCAAGAATTTGGCTTCACGGGAATATCAGCCCACACCCGGGATTCCCTCCCCTGCCCACAGTGCAGCCGCAGGCTGCACCGTGATTCTGGGATGCAAACAACACCTCCTAAATTTGGCTTCACGGGAATATCAGCCCACACCCGGGGATTTCCTCCCCTGCCCACAGTGCAGCCGCAGGCTGCACCGTCCATTCTGGGTTTGCACCAATTTGCACCTCCTAGAATTTGGCTTCACGGGAATATCAGCCACACCCGGGGATTTCCTCTTTTCCTGCCCACAGTGCAGCCGCAGGCTGCACCGTCCATTCTGGGGTTTGCAACCGATTTGCATCTCCAAGAATTTGGCTACACAGGAATATCAGTCCTCGCCCGGGATTCCCTCTTTTCCTCACAGTGCAGCTGCAGGCTGCACCGTCCATTCTGGGTTTGAACCGATTTGCATCTCCAAGAATTTGGCTTCACGGGAATATCAGCCCACACCCGGGGATTTCCTCCCTGCCCACAGTGCAGCCGCAGGCTGCACCGTACATTCTGGGTTTACACCAATTCGCACCTCCTAGAATTTGGCTTCACGGGAATATCAGCCCACACCCGGGGATTTCCACCCCCGCTCATAGTGCAGCCGCAGGCTGCACTGCCAATTCTGGGTTTACACCAATTTGCACCTCCTAGAATTTGGCTTCACGGGAATATCAGCTCACACCCGGGGATTTCCTCCCCTGCCCACAGTGCAGCCGCAGGCTGCACCGTCCATTCTGAGTTTGAACCAATTTGCATCTCCAAGAATTTGGCTTCACGGGAATATCAGCCCACACCCGGGATTCTCCTCCCTGCCCACAGTGCAGCCGCAGGCTGCACCCTCCATTCTGGGTTGCAACCAACACCTCCCTAGAATTTGGCTTCACGGGAATATCAGCCCACACCCGGGGATTTCCTCCCTGCCCACACAGTGCAGCTGCAGGCTGCACCGTCCATTCTGGGTTTGAACCGATTTGCATCTCCAAGAATTTGGCTACACGGGAATATCAGTCCTCACCCGGGATTTCCTCTTTCTCACAGTGCAGCTGCAGGCTGCACCGTCCATTCTGGGTTTGAACCGATTTGCACCTCCTAGAATTTGGCTTCACGGGAATATCATCACACACCCGAGGATTTCTTCCCTTGCCTGGTGCAGCCGCAGGCTGCACCGTCCATTCTGGGTTTGCACCGATTTGCATCTCCTCTGAATTTGGCTTCACGGGAATATCAGCCCACACCCGGGGATTTCTCCCTGCCTGAGTGCAGCCGCAGGCTGCACCGTCCATTCTGGGTTTGAACCGATTTGCATCTCCAAGAATTTGGCTTCACGGGAATATCAGCCCACACCCGGGATTCCCTCCCCTGCCCACTAGATGCAGCCGCAGGCTGCACCGTCCATTCTGGGTTTGAACTGGCACCTCCAAGAATTTGGCTTCACGGGAATATCAGCCCACACCCGGGGATTTCCTCCCTGCCCATAGTGCAGCCGCAGGCTGCACCCTCCATTCTGGGTTGCAACCAACACCTCCTAGAATTTGGCTTCACGGGAATATCAGCCCCACACCCGGGGATTTCCTCCCCTGCCCACAGTGCAGCTGCAGGCTGCACCGTCCATTCTGGGTTTGAACCGTTTTGCATCTCCAAGAATTTGGCTACACGTGGAATATCAGCCCACACCCGGGGATTTCCTCCCCTGCCCACAGTGCAGCCGCAGGCTGCACCGTCCATTCCAGGTTTACGCAACCAACACCTCCTAGAATTTGGCTTCACGGGAATATCAGCCCACACCCGGGTTTTCCTTCCTGCCCACAGTGCAGCCGCAGGCTGTACCGTTCATTCTGGGTTTGAACCGATTTGCATCTCCAAGAATTTGGCTACACGGGAATATCAGTCCTCGCCCGGGATTCCCTCTTTTCCTCACAGTGCAGCTGCAGGCTGCACCGTTCATTCTGGGTTTGAACCGATTTGCATCTCCAAGAATTTGGCTACACGGGAATATCAGCCCACACCCGGGGAATTCCTCCCCTGCCCACAGTGCAGCCGCAGGCTGCACCGTACATTCTGGGTTTACACCAATTTGCACCTCCTAGAATTTGGCTTCACGGGAATATCAGCCCACACCCGGGATTTCCTCCCCTGCCCACAGTGCAGCCGCAGGCTGCACCATTCATTCTGAGTTTACACCAATTCGCACCTCCTAGAATTTGGCTTCACGGGAATATCAGCCCACACCTCGGGGATTTCCTCCCTGCCCACAGTGCAGCCGCAGGCTGCACCTCCATTCTGGGTTTGAACCAACACCTCCTAGAATTTGGCTTCACGGGAATATCAGCCCACACCGAGGATTTCCTCCCCTGCCCACAGTGCAGCTGCAGGCTGCACCGTCCCGTCTGGGTTTGAACCGATTTGCATCTCCAAGAATTTGGCTACACGGGAATATCAGCCCACACCAGGATTTCCTCCCCTGCTCACAGTGCAGCTGCAGGCTGCACCGTCCATTCTGGGTTGCAAACAACACCTCCTAGAATTTGGCTTCACGGGAATATCATCCCACACCCGGGGATTTCCTCCCCCGCCCACAGTGCAGCCGCAGGCTGCACCGTCCATTCTGGGTTTGCAACCAAGCACCTCCAAGAATTTGGCTTCACGGGAATATCAGCCCACACCCGGGATTTCTTTCCCTGCCCACAGTGCAGCCGCAGGCTGCACCCTCCATTCTGGGTTGCAACCAACACCTCCTAGAATTTGGCTTCACGGGAATATCAGCCCACACCCGGGGATTTCCTCCTGCCCACAGTGCAGCTGCAGGCTGCACCGTCCATTCTGAGTTTGAACCGTTTTGCATCTCCAAGAATTTGGCTACACGGGAATATCAGCCCACACCCGGGGATTTCCTCCCCGCATACAGTGCAGCCGCAGGCTGCACCGTCCATTCTGGGTTGCAACCAACACCTCCTAGAATTTGGCTTCACGGGAATATCAGCCCACACCCGGGGATTTCTTCCCTGCCCACAGTGCAGCCGCAGGCTGTACCGTCCATTCTGGGTTTGAACCGATTTGCATCTCCAAGAATTTGGCTACACGGGAATATCAGTCCTCGCCCGGATTTCCCTCTTTTCCTCACAGTGCAGCTGCAGGCTGCACCGTCCATTCTGGGTTTGAACCGATTTGCATCTCCTAGAATTTGGCTTCACGGGAATATCAGCCCACACCCAGGGGATTTTCTTTCCTGCCCACAGTGCAGCCGCAGGCTGTACCGTCCATTCTGGGTTTGAATCGATTTGCATCTCCAAGAATTTGGCTACACGGGAATATCAGTCCTCACCCGGGATTCCCTCCCTGCCCTCACAGTGCAGCTGCAGGCTGCACCGTCCATTCTGGGTTTGAACCGATTTGCATCTCCAAGAATTTGGCTTCACGGGAATATCAGCCCACACCGGGGATTTCTCTCCCTGCCTGACAGTGCAGCCGAAGGCTGCATCGTAAATTCTGGGTTTACCAATTCGCACCTCTAGAATTTGGCTTCACGGGAATATCAGTCCTCGCCCGGGATTCCCTCTTTTTCCTCACAGTGCAGCTGCAGGCTGCACCGTCCGTCTGGGTTTGAACCGATTTGCATCTCCAAGAATTTGGCTTCACGGGAATATCAGCCCACACCGGGGATTTCCTCCCTTGCCTAACAGTGCAGCCGCAGGCTGCACGTAGAATTCTGGGTTTACACCAATTCGCACCTCCTAGAATTTGGCTTCACGGGAATATCAGCCCACACCAGGTATTTCCTCCTGCCCACAGTGCAGCCGCAGGCTGCACCCTCCATTCTGGGTTGCAACCAACACCTCCTAGAATTTGGCTTCACGGGAATATCAGCCCACACCCTTGCATCTCCAAGAATTTGGCTTCACGGGAATATCAGCCCACACCCGGGGATTTCCTCCCCCGCTCATAGTGCAGCCGCAGGCTGCACCGTCCATTCTGGGTTGCAACCAACACCTCCTAGAATTTGGCTTCACGGGAATATCAGCCCACACCCGGGGATTTCTTCCCCTGCCCACAGTGCAGCCGCAGGCTGTACCGTCCATTCTGGGTTTGAACCGATTTGCATCTCCAAGAATTTGGCTACACGGGAATATCAGTCCTCGCCCGGGATTCCCTCTTTTCCTCACAGTGCAGCTGCAGGCTGCACCGTCCATTCTGGGTTTGAACCGATTTGCATTTCCAAGAATTTGGCTTCACGGGAATATCAGCCCACACCGGGGGATTCCCTCCCCTGCCCACAGTGCAGCCGCAGGCTGCACCGTACATTCTGGGTTTACACCAATTCGCACCTCCTAGAATTTGGCTTCACGGGAATATCAGCCCACACCCGGCGTTTTCCTCCCCTGCCCACAGTGCAGCCGCAGGCTGCACTGCCTATTCTGGGTTTCAACCAATTTGCACCTCCTAGAATTTGGCTTCACGGGAATATCAGCCCACACCCGGGGATTCCCTCCCCTGCCCACAGTGCAGCCGCAGGCTGCACAGTACATTCTTTGTTTACAGCAATTCGCACCTCCTAGAATTTGGCTTCACGGGAATATCAGCCCACACCCGGGGTTTTCCTCCCCTGCCCACAGTGCAGCCGCAGGCTGTACCGTTCATTCTGGGTTTGAACCGATTTGCGTCTCCAGGAATTTGCCTACACGGGAATACCAGTCCTCGCCCGGGATTCCCTCTGTTCCTCCCAGTGCAGCTGCAGGCTGCACCGTGCATTCTGGGTTTGAGCCGATTTGCATCTCCAAGAATTTGGCTTCACGGGAATATCAGCCCACACTGGGGATTTCCTCCTTGCCTGACGGTGCAGCCGAGGCTGCACTGTAAATTCTGGGTTTACAGCCAATTCACCTTCCTAGAATTTGGCTTCACGGGAATATCAGCCCACACCCGGGTATTTCCTCCCCTGCCCACTGTGCAGCCGCAGGCTGCACCCTCCATTCTGGGTTGCAACCAACACCTCCTAAATTTGGCTTTACGGGAATATCAGCCCACACCCGGGGATTTCCTCCCCTGCCCACAGTGCAGCTGCAGGCTGCACCGTCCATTCTGGGTTTGAACCGTTTTGCATCTCCAAGAATTTGGCTACACGGGAATATCAGCCCACACCCGGGGATTTCCTCCCCCGCATACAGTGCAGCCGCAGGCTGCACCGTCCATTCTGGGTTGCAACCAACACCTCCTAGAATTTGGCTTCACGGAAATATCAGCCCACACCCGGGGATTTCTTCCCCTGCCCACAGTGCAGCCGCAGGCTGTACCGTCCATTCTGGGTTTGAACCGATTTGCATCTCCAAGAATTTGGCTACACGGGAATATCAGTCCTCGCCCGGGATTCCCTCTTTTCCTCACAGTGCAGCTGCAGGCTGCACCGTCCATTCTGGGTTTGAACCGATTTGCATCTCCAAGAATTTGGCTTCACGGGAATATCAGCCCACACCCGGGGATTTCTTTCCCTGCCCACAGTGCAGCCGCAGGCTGTACCGTCCATTCTGGGTTTGAATCGATTTGCATCTCCAAGAATTTGGCTACACGGGAATATCAGTCCTCGCCCGGGATTCCCTCCCTTGCCTAACGGTGCAGCCGAAGGCTGCACCGTCCATTCTGGGTTTGAACCGATTTGCATCTCCAAGAATTTGGCTTCACGGGAATATCAGCCCACACCGGGGGATTTCCTCCCTTGCCTGACGGTGCAGCCGAAGGCTGCACCGTAAATTCTGGGTTTACACCAATTCGCACCTCCTAGAATTTGGCTTCATGGGAATATCAGCCCACACCCGGGGTTCTTCTCTCTTGCCGGACGTCCATTTTGGGTTTCGAGTGACTTGAACCACACTTAATGTTAGCTAACAGTAGATGAGCTACACCCAGGGTTTTCTTCCTTTGCGGAGCGGTGCAGCCGAAGCAATGTTGCGACTTTGCGCGACGGGTGTTGTAGAATTTTTGGAAAAGTTATGCAAAAAATGAAATGGAGGGGGTCGTAAACAGTTCGGAGGAAAAACTGCCCTGGACCACCACTATTCTGAATGTTTCCCAATTTTGTCATTCTCAAAAAGCTGAACGAATTTTTCATTCCGTGCGGGGATCATTAAACTTTGGAAAATTAAAAAAAATTCTGGTGAACGAGAGGGTCGTAGCTCCGCTGAAAATTGACGCAACCACTCCGGAATTTCAGCCAATAATAAGATCACCCTCTGCGCGGTGTTATCTAGACTTCTCTTTTTCAAGAGCTTGCTTAGGATTGTGTCGTTAGGAATTCCATTCGGCATCGTCATGGGGCTAGCGGCATAGAAATAATTTGTTTCGGTCGATGGGCTATTTACAGCCACGGTAATACACAAAGACAGCTCAAATTGAGTCTGTACCATGTCTTCTTTACTGTAGATTATTTTGGATCATTCAGGTGCATTAGCTCATTTCTCACTCGAACATGGAATGCATTATGCGGAAGAAAGTAAGGTGAACCCAGGGAGAACTACCCAGAGGAAACAGGATTTTACCTAATTATGGAGCCGTTGAACTATTTGATGTCAAGGTAAGCCTTCTTTCGAAAATATTGTGTTTGGTACGCAGCCTGGAAAGGCGCCTTTTTCGAAAAAATGGTCATAACAGTCTGGCGTGGCCAAGCGCGCAGCTCCTGATACTGATTGACCGCGTTTCTTCTTGTTTACTTTCACATTTTTTGGTCATAAGTCGCCAGTTAAGGAACGGATCAAAAATTAGTAACGATATGCCTTTGCCGCATCCCTTCTGAAGTTATTCGAAGGTAAAGGTGGGAACAAGAAGGAGGGAGAGAGAAGCAGGTGTCTGTGGGGAAGGGGTTACGGGCAGTTTGCTCAGAATGCGACTTTCCTGAGTTTTGGTGTTACATAGGAAAATTATTTTTGACGTACCCTCTATAAAACGTCGTAATTCACATCATACGAGGCGCGAGCAGTAACGCGCGACGCCTCAGCCTCCGTCTGCCCTCCGCTCTCTCACTATCTCTAACCTTCGCTCCGCACCAGCACGCGCGGGAACCATGTGAATTTAGCCGTTTTGTAGCCTGTAGGTTTCTTGTGATAATCCTAACCTGCGCGATTGCAACGCGAAGAGGAGGAGGGACACAGAAACGGAGTGTTGTGGTAGAAGCTGGAAGCGCGCAACATCAACAACCGCAGGACGGTTTAGGTGCGTTTGAGTTCACTCCATGGATAAGGTGTCCGGAGAGATTCTTGTGTCCAGATTCTTGTGATCGGAGGGTACGGTTCCAGAACAGGTGTGGGAATGGGAGTATTTGGTGGTGTTATCGTTTCTAGCGAAAATCCGGTCCGCTTTTGCGGACAACCGCTGCGGCAACTATGAATACGTCGTGCTGAAAAAGGTTATAAGTGCAGGGGCCCATCACGATTACCATTGTGTTGCGTGATACAACACCCGTTGTCCGCAAATGCGGACCGGAATTTCGCTTTGATAACCACAGTATGTTACTTCGACAATCTCAATCTATTCTTCTTCATGATTGACAAAGCTGCTTCTATTGGAAATATTGAAGCTTCAAGGGAATACATAAATTTTTTTAATATGCATTTCTCATTCCAGGTGGATCAGAGACTACTAATGTGACTTCAACGGAGATGATAGTTCACGTGTAATTCAGTGATATCATTTTGTTTCCTCATTGTATTATTGTGCATTTGGATAAATAATCAGAATTTGATTCAAAGACATGTACAATGGAACTGACTTCCAGGGATTCCTCCTTCGTGCTGAAGGTGTTGAGTTGGTCCAATCTGTTTCAGTTTGCATATCCTTTGTAAAGTCGTAAGTCTCACGACTCACGGCGCGAGCGATGCTGCTCCGTCCGTCATGCTCTCTCTCGCTGTCTCTAATGGAGCTGAGGTTAGAGACATCGGGAGAGCGCATGACGGACGGAGGGAGCAGCACCGCGCACGCGGCTCGCGCCATGATTCGTGAGAATAACGCGTAGAAACCATGAAATTTCGCGGCTCTACAGCCTGTACATTCTTTGCGTCCCACGATTACGCGACTTTGGTGGGTTCAGTTGGCGCGGATCGCTTTGGTTCCTCTTGGTTCACCTTTATTTGGCGAAATCTCGGGACAGGGGCTCTCTACACACCGAGGGAGGAGTTGCCGCGCCTTTCGCGACTCTAATTCCACTCGGGACCACTTCGCTTGCATTGAGTAGCGTGACGTTTCGAACTGCAAAAAACGGGACAACTCACTCGGTGTGTAGAGAGCCCCTGTCCCCGAAATCTCGGTGGACATATGTTCAGAGATACGTGCACACAGTCTGAGCTGATGCAAACTACGCTAACAAGAGGGAAAGAAGCGACCAGTGCGGTTCGTGCCGACTCTACCCGGAATAGGGTCAAGCGAATTGAAGCGAATTCTACACATGGTTGAAGGAGTTAGGCCGGCCAAGCCGGCTTGTCGTTTGGCGAAGCTAAACGAGTGCTAAACATGGTAAATGGAGGGAAGCCGGCCTATAGTTGATTGAAGCCATGCGAATCTACGCATGGTCAATGGAGAGAAGCCGGCCTGTGGTGAAGCGAAGTCAAGCGAATTCTATACATGGTTGAAGGAGGAAAGCCGGCCTACCGTTTGGCCAAGCCAACACCTAGAGTCCGATGTCGGGGAAACTGTTTTCAGCAGAGATGCTTTTATTGAAGATATATCGTGTTCACTGGCAAAACCATTCTTCAGTAACAGAATCGTGCCATTTTCTGTTTCATCTGAATAGGCTATCTGGAACAGGAACCACAGAACCGGCGGTGCCGGTCCGCCAGCTGCGCTGGCCGGCGTGAGCAGCTGGTTTATATGTACACATGTAGATAAATGTGCACTTTTTTCTACACTACACTATGCTCAGTTCATTGTCTTAACCTTCTTTCAAACGCACTCACAGTTGGTCCACGGGCCACTAGTCATTCGAAAGATCTGTCAACTTTCGCTATATTGCAACGAACCGATCTTACATACAGACTTTGACTTACTGACTTAATCGGTTGGCTTTCGCCTGACGCGGTCATTCCGCATCTTCACCGAGGTGTGCCGTCCTAGTAGTCAGCCGTGTCCATTTTTCACGGTCTTCAGCCACAATTTGAACACATTCCATCCAGCTGTCACTATTCCATTTCCTGCGAAACGAAACATCGCGCCTGAACTGTCTTTCGATGCCGAGTGACTTGAAATCCTCTTTAACCACATCCGTCCAGAACTTTCGCCTACGCCCAGGTGGCCGTTTCCAGACAGGATTTGGAAGCATTTTTAAAGCGTGTTGTACGAGACGATCCGGCGTTCTTCTTAGTATATGCCCGAGCAGTCGAAGTCGACTTTCCATTGCTGCTTGAGATGGCGTTAGGAGATGCTGGCACCTCCCTCGTGTCAAGCGTTGATGTACTGCGTCGATTTCCTTGTAAAGGTCTTCGTTATGGCATACACGCGGCCAGAAATATCCAAGCAAACGCCTAAAGCTTCCTCTCCGTGCAATCAACCTTTTTCCATCTGCGTTTTCGGTGCTGCCCACGTCTCCGATCCGTACATCATGATAGGGCGAATAGCGGATAGGTAGACGCGCAACTTGACTTCCTTCGCGATGGTGGTAGACCACAAACACTTGGTTAGAGAATTGAATGCAGACGTAGCTTTCGCACATCGTTGTCGAATATCCGCTGCATAACTACCATCGTTCTTCAGCAAACAGCCCAAATAACGAAATCGTCCACCAGTTCGATACGTTGTCCGTCCACACAAACTCCAGTTGAAGGCCTCTGAGAGACCCACATCTGCTTGCATTTGTCGGGACGAAGACGAAGTCCATAGGCTGCGGCATACTTCGAAACAGGAGGTTCACAATCCTTTGCAGTTTTGCGTTGTTTTCAGCGAATAACACAATGTCGTCGGCGTACTCCAGGTCGACAAGAGAGCGTCCTGATGGTGTTAGGATCACATCCGCAGGAAGCTGTTCTGCAACTCTACGCATGATGTCATCAACGGCGAAGTTGAAAGAAAAGGTCCTGCAACGGCTCCTTGCCTTACTCCTGTTTTCACCTCGAAAGCTGACGTAAATCCGACAGGTGTACGAACTGCTGCTGTTGTTCCTTTGTTCATGTCCTCGATTAACCGAACATACTTTTCCGGGACTCCATCTGCTCGCAGAGCATTGAGCAATCGATCACGATGAGGAGAGTCGAACGCGGCTTCAAAGTCCAAAAAGCAAGCTGTAATGGCTTCGAAAACCGCTGCCACGATTCAATTACTCTTCTCACGACGAACACTTGGTCGATGGTCGATCTTCCAGGTCGAAAACCGGCTTGCTCATCTCTGGTCGTTCCTTCACGATGTTAAGTCGCTCGAGAATGATACGTTCTAAAACCTTGTACATGACACGAAGTAGAGAGATTCCTCTGTAGTTCTTAGGATCCGTGACGGATAGCTTCTTGTGAAGAGGTACGATGATCGCATGTCTCCACGAATCGGGTATCCTTTCGCTCATCCATATGGTACGGATGGTGTTGCTCATTTCACGAATCCCAGACGGAGGAAGAGCTTTCAGCATTTCAGCAGTGATGTTGTCATCTCCACCTGCCTTTCCATTCTTCATTTTCCGGACACAATCATAACTTCAGACTCAGTCGGCGGTTCCTTACTGACATCGTAATGTGCTCTCTGAACATGCGGGAGCTCAGGTACTGATGGCGCTGGACGATTCAGCAGTGAACTGGAAGTAATCCTTCCATATTGGCAGCGTCGCATCACCAACTGCAACTCCATTGGTAGTGTTCAAGACAGAGAACATCTCTTCATCTTCCCGCTATACTGTCGCAGCAACGTGTAGGCTTTCCTCGGATTCTTCCTCCTCCCAAGCCTTCTAGAACTCCTTAGCTCTACACGTCCACTCTCGTTCGCGGTCACTTTGAAGCTGCCGACGCAACTTCCTCCTCAGACGCTTCTCCTCCACGAAGTTTCCTGCAGTTCGAGAGCACATACTCTGTTGTAGGTAGATGTTGTTTCTTCTGAGACGTAGGCGAACTTCTTCTTAGGCTGTACAACCGGGAGTGCCTCTTTCGAAGCGTCCTGGATGCATTTGACAAAAGAATCCGCGTCGCAAAGTTTCTTCTTAGTCCGTACTCCGATGTGAATAGAAACGCGTTGTTCGGAAATTCCTTCTGCACTCTTCATCTCTGAGACTTGTCATGTCAATCCTCTGGAGAGGCTGAGCCCCTCGCTTCCTCTTATGAATCCTCGCAGTGAAGTTCAACAGAACAGGACGGTGATCCGAATCCACAACCCACACAGCTCTAGATCTTCGAATGTCCGATACTGGAATATTCCTCGTCAGGACATAGTCAAGCTGTAGTTTCAAAGTTGTCATCTTCCGCTTCCGCTGCTCTTCTGGAGATAGCCGGGTTGGTCCCTGCCACGTAAGCTGATGGCGGCGATGATTCCTCTTGAATGTCGATGCAATAATCAGACCACTGCGTTCACAAAAGTCGACAAGGCGGTAGCCATTGTCCGATGTTTGCTCCACTGGGTAGAACCATTTACCGAGTACTTCGGATTCCTGATCAAGTCCCATCTTCGCATTTGCGTCAATCCCCACGACAACAGCATGTTGACAAGGTATCCTGGCCAGCAACGTATTGAGTTCCTCATAAAACGCATCCTTCGAATTGTCTTCGGCGGTTTCAGTGGGCGCATGAGCACTCACTATCCACAGATTGAATCCTCTGTGATCCCGCAGTCGTACGAATGCATTCCGACACGACGTTGAGCCGAACTCCTTGACCATACCATTGAAATCCTTCGCTTACAGCTATTGCACAGCCTCCCACTCTCCTATCGTCAGCGTTACCGCAGTAGATGGTGTACTCTCCGACGCTGATGACGGGTCTATCGCTGAGGCGGGTTTCCTGCAAAGCAGCAAACGGTGCATGGAAATAGCTCAGAAGTCTGGATAGCGCAGTTTTTTGGATATCACTCGACAGCGATCGACAGTTCAGGGTGGCGAAATTGTGGCTTGTGGCCAAAGACTCCATGACTCCCTAGGTACGGATCCTAAGGTGTTATGGACCAGAGGCCTTAGTGTGCCGGACGGCGACACCTTTATGCAATGTGCGGGATACTTTCGCGATATAGTTGTGCACGCTATATCGCTCGAACGTTCCCTGTGTACACTCAAACGTCTGCTGGGTTCAGTAGAAGCAGGGGCACCAACGAGCAGGTACCAACAGACTTGTATACACACCCCCCTTACATACAGAACATAATTCATCTAGTTTCCCAAAATGATCCATATGTGCCCAAACATCACAAATAGGGCACATCAGCCAGTAGATTATTGTGCTATTTACGGCGGGGCTTTCGCGGAAACAGAATTCGCAAACTTCAACACGTTCTGGGGCGTACTCCTCTAGCAGTCTTTCATGTCGTATGTGTGAATTCCTCAAGGAAAATTCTCGCTGGCAGCCATTACATCGAAACACGTCGGTAGGATTGGCTTCGCCTCTCCTTCGCATACAAGCTCTGCTTTCTTTCAATTTCTGCACCTCACTTTCAGTGTATCCGTGCTTACTGAAGAAATGGTCGTATAGCCTCTTCACTTCCAGACCGCAAAGGAAGCATTCGGCCATCTCTCTAAATAAGCAAATACTGGTCTTTGAATAGTGTACCGAAGGAGTGAAGTTGCGATCGAATTCCCTATCTGAGCGACACATATAATGACCTCGACTGATGTGAAAATTGTGATGTTGAACCGTGGATTTAAGAAATGGAACGATTCAGATAGAAATAACAAGAGAAAGGCATATGCAGAATTCGAAATAACACAGCTTTTTAATTGAAGGGATACAAGCGAGAATACACTGTAATGCGCTCTAAATACGTAAGAATACAATGTAGAAGATAAACACCCTCAGTTTCAAAACAAAAACACTCCCCGTGGCTGATCTCAGTCTAAAATACCACTTAGGTGCGACGCTGGCGCTCGATAATATCATAACGCGCTCCACGGCGAATGGGGTTACGGTAAAACAGAATCCCGGCTGCTAAAAAACGTTTTGTTACAGAAACATTACTAGAGCACCAATATACAGATAAAATACAGAAACATTACTAAAGCAGCAAATCACTTAAAAATCAGTCGCTTTGTAAATTTCCATTTTTGGCACCAAAACTTTATGGAAATCCTTCCGAAAAGCGAGCAAGCAATTAATTCTCTACACACCCATTATAGCCTAGGATAAGCAACGAATTATGAAGAGGAAAATAACCTGAAAATAGCAAAGCGTAAGGATGCCACATGCACTTACCGCTCTGAAGTTTTTCAACAGCTTGCTACCAGCATTTGCGAACAACTAACGAATGTCATTGGTTAGATGTCGGTTACGCTCTAGAATACCGGCGGTTAGTTACTGGTTAGCTGCTTGTTACCGGCGCGCAAGATGTTCAACCGAGTCGCGAGCAGCTTGCGGCCAGCATATACGGGCAACTTACCAATGTCATTGGTTGGATGTCCGTAATGCGTTGCATACCAGCGGTGAGTTGCGCGTTAACTGTTTATAGGCGACGCGTGAGATGTTCGCCTCACAAGGAATCATCAACTGGTCACAAACGCCGTTTTTAACGAAGTTCATACCACCTGACGTACTTCCAATACGTGCTCAATTCTATGTTTGTAGATATCTGTTGCGGAGTTTCCTCAACCGAGTTTAGCGGGCTTTCCCAGTCGGACGCTAAGGTAAGGGCACATCCACCCACCAGGCAATTTCTACGGTGTTCAGGAAAATTGTTTCGGATTTGGCTCGAAAACTTATTTCTGGGGCTTATCTGGGATCCTGAACACGAAATTGAGGTCCAAAGGTCGATTTCCGGGCAATTTCGACATGTTCGGCACAAAGACTCACAGGAGAAAATTTTCGGGGGGATAATGCGACTTTTGATGATTTCCAAAACGCAACGATACATTTGCCTCGAAACTTTCCTGCAAAATAATTTGAAGTTTCAAAATCGAATTTAAGGTTCATTGATTGATTTTCGATAGATTAAAGGCAGTGTTCACGATAAATTTCACTTCCGATATCGCCACGGTTTACGAAAGGTCTGGTGCCCTATATAGCAAGGCATGCTTAAAAAGGACACGAAAGACGCGTTTTTGAGCAAAAATAGGCCCTCTCTTGTTTACGCTGATTTTTGAGCGTGGAGGATTGGAGGCCTATCATTTCACTTTGGAAAGTCAACGAGGATTATCATCGTGAACGCTGCCTTTAAGATAAGTTTCCATGGGTGTACGTTAAATTGGTAAATATCCAAGAGTGAAAAAAAATTGCACACGGGGGTTTTCTTGGGTGCTGAACGGTATCCAGTTCAGGACCCCGAATGATCCCTAGGAAAATTTTTGAGCCAAGTCGGAAACATTTTATAAACACCCTAAAAATTCTCTGATGGGTATTCTTACGGCCCCTGTCAGAGTTGGTTGCAAAAATCCCCGTGGCCAGCCCGGTCGATACGTATGAGAAACATGGATGATGGAGCTTGCAAAAAACACCCGGTGTACCCAGGTGTGTCTGTCGCGGTCAATACGTATGAAATATGTGGAAAGATATCATGGATGTCATTCATTTCTTACCTTATATCATGTGAACATCGGTCGGGTCAGCCACATCGGGTGTTTTTGCATCCCACCTCGCATGTCTTTCATGATTATCGACCGGGCTGGCTACACAGATCATCCAACTATGACCGAGGCCTACCTTGCCCCATTGAAGAAGCCCGCCATAGGCCGTATTCATCATTGCGTTAAACCTAGGTTTGCAGGCTTGGGTTGGGTTACGCGCGAGAATCAGCGCGCTGGTGCGTGCGCTAAACCCAACCCAAATCAACAAACCCAGGTCTAACCCAATGATGAATCCGGCCTCATAACTCGGTTCAGAGAACTCGACAGCATCTACACAGACATAGATACAAAAATGTCGTTAGAAGTACACCATCTGGTATGAATTTTGTTGGAAGCGGCATTTGTGAACCGTTATCATTCCCTTGTCAGTCGCGAGCAGGTTAAAGCCACGTGATGTCGAATTGCTGCTCCCACTATATTCTAGCTTCTTTTGTGTTAACGAGGAGCATTAGCCAGATTCGGCGAATTCAATTTCCGACGCTCGTACATAGTAAACTCAGAATTCGGCAGAAAGTTGTCAAAGAAGCATTTCTGGGAGTTCTATTTTCCAATGTATATTGGCTTAATGGCAGCGAAACTCGATGGAACTTGATTTTATTCGGGCATCAAACAGTATGAGTAACGCATACTGAGCATGAGTTTTGAATGCTCAGTTTTCGGATACATATTTTAATGTTGAATAGTTAATAATCACATAATATTACTAAATCGAATAGAAAACGATTTCGCGATGATTACACAAACTAGCGCTATTTGGTAAAAATATGACTACAAATATGTTGATATTTCTTATCACCCACTTTAGAAAACGAATTAATGAATTTTCGCCCTTGTTGAGCATACATGTGGCCTTGACACGAATGAAGAAGGACGACATTTATACGCTAGTTGAACATACTGAGACACTGATGGGGAGGTCCCCGAAAGTGGAAATGACCCCACCATTGTGTGAGCAGCCAATATATTTCTTTGATTTGTAATCGAAAACTTTTTTCAATGGTTATGAAACAAATGATTCCACAAATAAAATTAGTGAGAAAATTCTGTTTTGCATATTCTCGTGTCAGGAACTGACAATATTTCAAGGACGTGCAACGAGTTCGAATTCCTTCTTATGTCGGAAGGGTGCAACGGGTTTGAAGTTTTCATAGCCATCCTCTGTGCAAACATTCTTCATTTGATTTATATTCGAGATTTCTTTACCAAATCGCGTGTTTATAAACTTGTGCGGTGAAAAGTTGAGTTCAACTTCGTTATCTAGGACGCCCCATAGCATATCTACTGTCCTAATCGGAACAAACTCCGATCCGTAGTTGCGGAAAACCGCTGTGACAGCACCATGGCAATCGTGCTGGGACGAATCGTAATCGTTACGGAACCCGGTTGTCGCTGCAACACCAGCTGTTGCCAACTGCCGAGCGGAAATTAGCTACAACCCGGGCAAAACCAAACCTCTCCAGCCGCTTCGCGGCTGGAGCGATACGGACAGTGAGTAAATGTTTTTCAGTTATTTCTCCGCTTTTCGGGAAATAGCCTAAAAATGTCTGAGCAATAACCGAGGAATAATGAGAAGTAGCCAAAGATAACCAAGAAGCGGCTGGCACGCGAAAAATCTCTGCCGTCGCCGGCTCGCTTTTGGAGTTTTCGAAAATTCTCGAAATCCATTGCGAAAATTCCATTCTTCTTTTTCTTTTTTCTTTTTCTTCTTTTTCTTTTTTTTCCCATCTTTCTTTTTCTTTTTCTCTTCTTTATATTCGAGATTTCTTTACCAAATCGCGTGTTTATAAACTTGTGCGGTGAAAAGTTGAGTTCAACTTCGTTATCTAGGACGCCCCATAGCATATCTACTGTCCTAATCGGAACAAACTCTTTTCTCCTCTTTCTTTTCAAGAAATTTCAATTTTTTCAAGAAATTCTTTTTTTCATTGAAAATTTTTTTTCTGCTGGTTTTGACTTCCGGGCAAACCCACTGGAGATGGATCGATTCCTGACATCAGCCGTAAGGACAGCAACGTCACAATCTATCCCTAAGGGGAGGCGTAAGGCTTTTATGCCGGGACTTTCGGATAACGCTAAGGACCTCATAAGGGAAAGAGACTCGATTCGTAAAACGGACCCCACCAACACCAGGATCCCTGAGCTGAACAGAGAAATCGCAGACGAAGTGAGGATGGACCGACAACAGACTTGGAGAGCGTTCGTGGAAGGCATAGATCATCGTACAAACTCCTCCAAGCTATGGACAACCATGAAAGCTTTGGATGGCCGTTCAATGAAACCCAATCCCATCCAAATTCTGCATAAGGGCAAACCGTTGAACAACAAAAATACGGCCAACCTTCTATGCAAACAGTTCAGTTCGCCATGCCCTCATCAAAGCCTGAAATCTTCACGAAGGACCTTCCGATGGATCAAAAACTTTTCGAGAGAAGACGTCCCACTCATTACGACCGCCCTTATTGACGCCGCCTTGAAGAAGTGCAAGCCGTCTAGAGCGCTGGATACAAGTGGTGTGGCCCCCATCATGCTCAAACATTCAGGACCAATTTTCCGCGAATGCCTTAGAGCCCTTTTCAACAGAACCCTGTCAACTGGACTGATCCCGGCATCTTGGAAGGAGGCAAGAATCTTCCCACTCCTGAAGCCCGGAAAACCTGCTGAGGATATGAACAGCTACAGGCCTATCTCGATCATCTCATCTATGGCCCGCACTTTTGAAAGAACCATTCTTCCTACACTGGAGACGCACCTGCAAATCCCTGGATGGCAGAATGGTTTTCGGAAAGACTTCTCTACCACCTCAGCGTTGGTCGAACTCACCGGATTCATTACAGATGGGTTAAACGAGAAGAGACCGCCTAGCCGCTCAATTATGGTTGCACTCGACTTGAAAAAAGCCTATGACACTGTCGTTATCTCCATGCTTTGTCAAAAGCTTGCGGAGTCGTCCCTGCCGAGAGGTTTAGCCCGCTGGATCTCCAGCTACTTGAAGGGCAGAACAATACGAACGGAGTTTAGAGGCCAGATGTCTAACATAAGATTGATGCGCTCCGGGGTACCGCAAGGTGCGGTTCTCTCTCCGCTCCTGTTTTCTTTCTACATCGCAGAGCTCCCGGCACCACCACCAGAAACACGCCTAGTCGGATATGCGGATGACCTAACTTTGGTTGCATCACATCCAGATGTGGGAACCTGCAAAAAACGCCTAAGGCCCTGGAAGATCTACATCTTCAACTGTCGCTCCAGAAGACCACTGTCTCTCTTCTTACAACACATCCTGCTCAAGCGAGATACGTGCCGAAAGTGTTCATAAATGGGACGCAAATCACGCACGAAAGAAATCCGACGATTCTCGGCTATCATTTCGATACTATGATGACGGGACGACTACATGCGGAAGCTGTTCGTAAGAAGACGGCTAAACGAGCAAACCTCTTGAAAGCGTTGGCAGGAAGGAACTGGGGACAAAACAAAGAGCTGCTCACATTGACCTACCGTGCCGTCGGACAATCCGTGATGTCATACGCTGCTCCAGCCTGGAGCGCGCTCATTGCACCGTCTCACTGGGACCGGTTACAAGCGTGTCAAAATGCAGCCTTGAGGACCGCGACGGGAAGCCTGGCGATGGCGAGCACCACCCACCTGAGTAACGAGACGGGAATCATGCCAGTCCAACCTCATAATGAGATGCTGACTCGTCAATATCGTATGGTTGCGACAACGGACCCTGAACACCCATCGCACGACATGATGAAGAAGCCGGAACCGCCTAGACAGATCAGGAAGCATGTCAGAACTGTGAAGCCAATGTCGGTAAGACCTGGAACTACAGAGAGCATTCGGAAAGAAGTTCACAAGGAGTTTGTAAAAGAGTTCTTGGGTACTATGAACTCTCCCCTGCTAGGTGGACCGCCGCCGAAGATTGCGAAGGAGGAGGAGACTTTACCAAGATCAAATCGGGCAGCGCTATCCCAGCTCCGGAGTGGTTTCTACTCGAAGTCGCAATGATATCTGCATAAGATAGGAGCAGCCGATAACCCACTTTGCCCTGACTGTGGGCTCGAGGAACACACAGTACCTCACATGTTCTCATGCTCTGGAAAGCCAACGCACCTTACAATCGAAGATCTCTGGCTCAAACCAGTGGAAGTCGTCAATTTCCTGTCACTTTGATAATTCATTGACTGTTCACTTTGATCATATAAGTATGAAAAAAAAGAAAAAAAAAACTTAAAAAAAATAAAAGCTAAAAAAAATTTTGGTGGATTACCAATGGTTACAGACACTTGCAATACATAGATTTATTAACAAGTACCTGCTCAGTGAACAGACGAACCCAATATCAACATTCCAGCGCCTTTTATACAGATTGGGGAGGCGGCCCCACAAACAAGTATTATACAAAGTTGTAATTACAGCTATATTCACAGGGTGTACCGAGCCTCAAGCAGTAGCTCATCTATCAATTGTAGCGGGACCTATGAGGCACACCCGCGTGTAATTAACCTACCAGACACCACCCTCTGGATACGATGCCTAACGGCAGAGTCGTAAATGGTGTCTGGGCTATGGATGAACTATACAATGTTTTATGACCGTTCTGATTCTTAGTACTCGATACCATTTGCCCCTATCTATATATTTTATATTACATATACATTCACAAGGTTGTGTATCCACAACACTGGGGCGGCCGGCCACAAGCGGTAGCTAAAATGTTGGACAGATATCAGGTCAATACTCATATGCATATTCGAAGGTTGGAAAATAGTGCACAATAAATTAACTTTATATAAGATCTGGTTGTTCACAACAAAAATGAATAAAAAAAGACAAAAAAAAATTGAAAAAAAAAGAGGGTTGAATAACGCCCCATCCCGGGATGGGGCGTTATTCAACCCTCTTTTTTTCAATTTTTTTTGTCTTTTTTTTATTCATTTTTTTCCCAATCAGCTTCGATTATGTCGTCTACGAGCAGGAAGTTGGATCCAGGATCAGTGTATATGGTGGAAGATGGGCAACAACAACAACAACAACAACAACATAAAGGGGTTTTGAGGGGGAGGTGGACAGGAATGTACTCGAGAGTACCGTCCTTAGGAGTATTAGGGATAATATGAGAAGGTAAGGCAGATTGCACGAAAGTAGACACTCCGCCCCCAAGAGCTGTCCTTGGCATGTGATAGGCGGTGTAGCCCGGAATGTTAGGTTGGGGATAAGTGGTAGATGGAGAGAGCTTGGTTTCTTGAACCATGATAACATCCGGGTGATGAGAACGTGCGAATAGAGAGAGTTCAGATAACTTGTTGCGAAGGCCGTTGAGATTAATGTGAACAATGGAGAGGGGGCGGTTGGTAATTGAGGAATCAGAGTTGTTGGGGGCAGAGCATAGAACACAACGAAAGGATGAGTCATGATGCCTCACAGAACTGAGGCCCGAACAGGAGAAGTGCACCCACCTTTGGCATCCGAAGCACTGGACACTTGTTTTATGCCAGGTAACATCCTCGCCGCAGGTGGCACATGGATACTTCCGTGCTGGACCTGGATTCCTCTCGACGCCGGCTCTTTGTAATAAAATCCTCAGGAGAGCTGCGGCCGACCAGCACCTCTCCCATGACAAAAACCCTCTTCTCGGAGGGGTTGACGTCGGTTTGCACGGAGGCGATCTTCTTTCCTCCACACTGCCACGGCACGAACGTACGACATCTCGGCAACCAAGCGAAGCTTACAAAGCGTAGGTCGGATTTGCGGAAACGAAACGTATTGTCAGTATCTCTTGTGCAGCTTTAGTAAAACTTTGCAGTACCACGCCCCAAGCTGCTGGTTCCAAAAAGTTCATTCATTCATTCATTGAGTACGTCATAAGACAGTTGCCAGAAAGTCGCAAAAATTCAGAAAACAATACGAATTACAAACATATCTTAGACTTCAGTAAAATTTTAGCCATTCCCCGTTTAAATGACATCGTGAACCTGGCAGTGAGGGTGGTATTCCCCACGCGCAGATAAGCTGACCCAGCTGAGTTATGAACTTTGCTAAAATTTCACAATAAGGTAAGGGTGTCATCAGGGATTATTTGGGATGTTTTGAAAAATAAATCGGATTTGCTCAAAACTTCTATGTAGGGGAATCTAAGGTGCTGAAAACGGTCTGTTTGTCAAAATGCTAGAAGTACACCTCCTATTAGAAGTACACCTGCCATAGAGGTACATCAGAAAGACGGGTCTCTGAGAATTAGAAGTACACCCTCTATTTGAAGTACATCTAAAATGGAGGCCTGAGGATTAGAAGTGCATGCACCTCTAAAAGACAAAATTCGGTATATAAATTATGTGTTGCAAGCGAAAGGTTTACACTTCTTCGGTAGCTACTCCCCTAAGTTCCCTTCATCTGGTCTCTTACCAAAGATTTTCTCATTTTGAGACGACACCCATTGATTACTCAAAGCCTGACCGAATGAGACTTTCCACCCACGCGAACAGCCTGCGCAACGAGCGCACGTCAAACCTAGTGCATACGTCGCGCGACCGCGACAGTGCATATCAGCAATATCGGTATCGGTCGATATAGATGACAAGCATTATGTCGCGTGGCTCGTTACGATAAGTATGCACTAGGCCTCACGAAGGCGTTTTTCAGACGAGCTGACCGACGACTGAGATACAGCTAACTGGAATATTGTTCCCAATTTTTCTGATATTCGTGGTAATCTATTCACGAATCCAAAAAAACCTTCGCGGCGGCCGGTCAACATGCCCACCGGCAGCGTGGGCGAGCAGTCTCATTCGAACAGACCTGAATTACTCTGTGGAAGTAATAAAAATTTTATTACTTCTACTGTGACAAAAAATGAGTGTAATCGTTTTATACCAAAAGTAAATAGACATTCAAAATAGCAACAAGTTCATCGGAGAAGAGATATGTAGGGACAAATAGCTGCATGTACAGGCCATAAAACGGCCAATGTCTCACCGTCGACTGCGTACCACGCGCTGCGCGACCGCGCGCGCGTCGGAAGCAGACGGGTTTTGGCCGCAGCGCGACGAGTTTTGACTGCCGCGCGACGTTTCGTCCGCCGCGCGGCGGCCGAAACTCGTCGCGCGGCGGCCAAAACTCGTCTGCTTCCGACGCACGTGCGGTCGCGCAGCGCGTGGTACGCAGTCGACGGTGAGACATTGGCCGTTTTATGGCCTGTAATACCATGCAACGTCAGCATGGATCGTGAAGAGACTTCGCGTGCACTGTTGAAGGTTGGCGCAAATTCGGTGTCATATGCTATATAGTGGATCCCACCGAGAGTCTCATTTACTCATCAATAAGAAGCGGTCGGCTGGGGATCAATTTGCATGAATCCCATACCAGCACGCTCGATACCGTTTGAGCTAGAGCGGTTGTGCTGCAATGAGTTTCATGTTCATTGATCTCAAATCGATTGCTTCTCATTGATAAGTAAATGAGACACCCTTGGTGGGCTCCACTATAACATAGGTGCACCGCTTTTGCGCCAACCTTCAACAGTGAACGCGAAGTCTCTTCACGATCCGTGCCGATGTTAGCTGTGCTTTCTAGTGAACTGTAGTGCCAACGTAACTATACATAGCACGTATTCGTGATTTAGGCAGCCGATTCTTTGGCGTCCAGTGTTTGGATAATGCTACTGAAAGTGAGTTGAATCTATGGACCGCGGGAAGATACTTTATTCAGTAGAGATTGCGTAAGAATCAAGAAGACGTGGCCAATAATGACTTGATGATAGCAGAAATGGCTTGGAAACAAAATATAGGCTCAGCAGGAGCGCCAAAGCTGAGACGAAAGCGCTATTGCGGTAGGATTGCGGAGCTATTGCGGCAAGGTCGTGGCTGCCCGCAATCGCCCCGCAGTCGTACCGCAATCGTGCCTCTGCGGCTCCGGCCGGGGCCGCTGAGGCACGATTGCGGGGTGATTGCGGCCAGTTCTCTCAGAGTATAATCTCCTTGGGCGAAAGTTTGGGCTGGAAATGTTTCAATCTCAAAAATCCCGAAATTATATTTTTCTTCATTGTCCTACCAACTATATTTGGCTTAGTCTGTGAGTGTGTGTGATGATGAACGGAAATTATTCATGTCGTGCCGTTAACAATTGATACCCGGCTGTCACACCCACTGTCCACGCATGCAGCCGTGGTGATTGACCTCCCTTTGGTGTCAGGCTCCGTCCATAGCAGACCTCCTAGCGTCAAGTGACCGTAAAGAGACGCTGGGGGATTGCATCTTCAGCAATTGTTATTGATCTGACTCCCCAGCGACTCCTCAGCGACCAATGCAGCCGGCCAGTTGACGCTTTGCCGCGGGTCGTCTGCTATGGACGGAGCCTCACTGGGCAAACAAGAGATCATTCAATTTTGAGGACTATTCTACAGCATATATTTTGCTTAATTCGTGCTTACTGCTTTAACTGTTTATCCATAACCACTTTCTAGAGAAACAGCTCCCTGGGGTTAGCTCAAAAACTGAGCACATCAATCTACCCCGAACAGTTCACCATTCCATGGAGAAGTGTGACATAACTTTCTCAGCAAACCCTCTTTTTTTCAATTTTATGTCAGAATGTGAAGGATTATGCATCGCATTGCTGATTTCCGTAAAAGGTACATTACCGCAATTTTTTTTTGCAAAAAAATCGTTTTATGGCGTTTTTTGCGCATACAACTCTTAGAAATACTGCCGCGATTCCGGCGCAACTCC
The DNA here is from genome assembly GCA_029168955.1 of Aplectana chamaeleonis. Lineage (NCBI taxonomy): Eukaryota > Metazoa > Nematoda > Chromadorea > Rhabditida > Cosmocercidae > Aplectana > Aplectana chamaeleonis. The sequence continues at coordinate 112,462 of JAPDOI010000450.1, forward strand.
TCCTGCTCGGCGCCTGCCGGAGAAGTCGCGGGGCAGTACCGCGGACGATTCTCTATTGACCAAATCGCGGTAAGATTGCAGAAGTCACGGGGGAGTCGCAGACGACTGGCGGAAGCCTGACCCACGAAGAAGTCGCGGAGGAGTCGCGGCAAAGCCGCGGAAGAGTCCAGGGTGGCTGGGGAGGAGCTGGACAGTCCGGGATCGCGGTGGAGTCGCGGGGCAGTGGCGGAAGAGTCGCAGCGATGTTTCTCAGAGGTGCGCTTCATCGCCATATCTCGCTTTAAAATTGACGAAATGATGTCTAGAGGTGGTTTTCGTGTTACTCACAGCGAGGCAAAAGCAACGGTCTTTTAGACTCCGGTATCCTGATGAAAGATGAGTATTTCTTTCAAAGATTCACATCGACCACAGGTCAAAGCACGAAAGATTTCTGCTATCATGATCGTCTGACCAGTGTTCTTCTAGGATTAAATCTATTATTTTGGAACGCTGTCGTATGAGACTCAAAGAAAGCAATTCAGAAATTACTTCGAAATTGAAATCGGGTCACTTTGAAGGAAGTTATGGCAATGCGGCGCCTTGTGAGCGCGAAAAAACGCCGCAAAACTTTTTTTACAGAAACATTCGCGGTACTGTATGGGGTCGAGGCTGTTTAGCACAGCAAGGCGATGCTCTGCAATTCAAATAATAATCTCCCAAACCATCCGTAACAAAACAGCGGATTTTTGAAGGCAGTGTTCACGACGGTTTTCGTTCCTGAGTTTTCCACTCAAAACAATGCGTTGGCCACCGAGAGTTACCAAAATTTCGAAGAAATGGCGAGAAGAAGAAGAAATCACCGGTAAAAAAAGGGCTAATCAAAAATGAAAGAAAGAGTAGAGAATTGCAGAAGACGGTCCCACAAAAGCTTTCATTCTCACAATAAACAGTTTCTTTGAGACCGAATGGGCGGGGTGAGAATTGAGGATTTCGTGCACTTCTGGTGCGTTTTTCTCAATTTCTTCGTCATTTCAGTTCTACCCGGGGACCAAACAATCGAATCAGCAATTAATCTCGGAATCCAAGGTTATCGCGAACGCTGCTTTCGAGGTAATTCAGCAATCTCCGAGCTGTTCTTTTTGTTCCCCCACACAACAATCAGACGGCCATTTTTCGAAACTCCAGTTTAGGCTAGGTCCTGTCCCTAGAAATCGTGCTCTAGAGCCATGGTTGTATCGGTTTAAGTTTTTCATTGATCATGAGAGGGAAACAGCTTATGATTTGTACTAGTGGGTTATTGCTTTTTTGTTTCTTTCATTTCGTCTGTTATTTCCGTTTGGGTCTCCAGTAAAGGCTTCCGATGTTGTCGTATTCTGTTTAGGTTGGGTGTTTAGGTGAGCTTTTGAGAACACTCTACCATAAACGGCGATGCTGCCGAGATGTCGTACGTTCGTGCCGTGGCAGTGTGGAGGAACGAAGACCACCTCCGTGCAAACCGACGTCAACCCCTCCGCGTAGAGGGTTTTTGTCATGAGAGAGATGCTGGCTGGCTGCAGCCCTCCTAAGGATTCTACTACAAATGGCCGGCGTCGAGAGGAATCCAGGACCCGCTAAGAAGTACTCATGCGCCACGTGCGGCAAGGATGTCACATGGAGGAAAACAAGCGTCCAGTGCTTCGGATGCCAAAGGTGGGTGCATCTCTCCTGTTCGGGTCTCAGTTCTGTGAGGCATCACGATCCTTCCTTCCGTTGTGTTCTGTGCTCTGCCCCCAGTAACTCTGATTCCTCATTTACCAACCGCCCCCTCTCTATTGTTCATATTGACCTCAATGACCTTCGTGCCAAGTTGTATGAACTCTCTCTTTTTGCTCGTACTCATCATCCTGATGTCGTAATGGTTCAGGAAACCAAAATTTCTCCTTTTACTACCGCACGTCACCCTAACATTCCTAGCTACACTGCTTATCATGCTCCAAGGTCAGCTCTCGGCGGAGGAGTTTCCATTTTCGTATTATCAAATCTACCCTCTCATATCAAACCGAACACACCAAAAGACGGTACTCTCGAGTACCTGCCTATCCATCTCCCTCTTAAAACCTCTATATCTCTTTTTAATATCTATATCCCTCCTACCACGTCCTGTCCCCAATCTTATGACCCTATTCCCTCACTCAAGCAGTTGTACGACTGCTCCCTTTCACCCTCTGTTGTCTTCGCAGGCGAATTCAATGCTCATACATTCTGCTCGTCGTTTGACACTGACGCTAGAGGAGAAGACGTCGAAGAATGGGCGGAGCAGTGCGATCTGGTCATTCTCAACGATGATCAGCCCACTCGTCTCCCGGCCAACGGCCGATCGTCTAGTCCAGACATCTCTCTTGTATCATCTAATCTCTCCAGCGCCTGCTTTTGGTCGACCCCTACAACTCTGTCCAGTGGTCATATCCCCGTTTTTGTCCACGTCGATCTTTCTAATTCGCTTGCTCCTTATTCAGGTATCCGTCAAAGGTCTTATCTAAATATTTGCCTTGCAGACTGGCGCTTGCTCAGGGAGGTGGCACTTCGCCATGTGAATGACTACCCATGGAATGGAAACGTGCACCAGAAAGAACGTCACTTGACGGACGCGATTCGCAAGGCAATGAAAGGCGCCATTCCGGAAGGCCGAGTTAAGACCTTCTTTCCCAATGTCACCAGGGAAATCTTGGAGAAGATAAGGACAAGGGATGCAAAGAGAGTGGCAGATCACCTGGATCCGACCATTGCTGAGCTGGATAGCGAGATTAAGCGAGATCTGGACAAGCACAAGAAGGAGTGTTGGGAGAAATTCACGGAGAAGATGAATTTCAAGAGCGATGGAGCGTCAACTTGGAAAGTTCTAAAGAAGATCTCTGGCAAGAGCACCTCCAACAACTACTCTACGATCGAGTTCAAGAATGGAGTCTTCAATTCGGGAAAGGAGGCTGCAACTGCTCTCGGAAAGAATTTTTTCATAACTCAGGCTAAGAGAGGGAAACAGAATCGAGTGACTGTAAGAGAGCTCTGTAAGTTGCCACTCATGAATGAAGCAGAAGCTGTGACGCCCGCGCAGATTGAAAAGGTGGTTAAAGAGATGCGCAACTCGAAGGCTGTAGGGCCGGATGGCATTAGTCCAGCGGTCTTGAAGAAACTGCCGACTGAGATTATGCCAATCCTGGCTGACGTCATCAACACATCCTTTCGCACGTGCATCGTACCCCAAGACTGGAAAATGACAAGCGTCGCTCCGTTGCCTAAGGCAGGTAAATCACCATCGACGGCTAAGGGATACAGGCCAATAAGTCTGTTATCACCAATCGCAAAGGTCGCTGAGAAACTGGTCAAGAAGCTTGCCGAGCATAATAACAATCAGCAGCACCAGCATGGATTCCGCAAACTACACTCTACCACCACGGCGCTGCTGGAGATTGTGAGCTATGTTTTGGATGGCTTCAACGCCACCAAGCCTCAACGCACTGTTGGAGTAGCCCTGGACCTCACGAAGGCGTTTGACACTGTCAACTTGGGCATACTGTCTGAGAAGCTATTGAGGTCCACCATCCCGCCTTGGCAGAAGCGATGGATTACTGCACTCATCAAAGGGCGCCGAGCAAAAGTGCTGTTTCAGGGACATGTCTCTAATAGCATACCGATCGCTGCCGGTGTCCCTCAAGGAGAGGTTATATCGCCTGCTCTGTTCAGTCTTTACCTGGAAGATTTGCCCTTCCCCCAAGTGACATCAAAATCGTTGCGTATGCGGATGACATCACCATCTTGTGCCGGGACAGAGACATTAATGTAGCTGCACGCAAAATCAATAGCTACCTCATCGTTCTGAAAAGCTTTCTCGATGATATGATGCTCACTGTTTCTGCCGCTAAATCATCTGTATCAGTTTTCTCCACTGACCCTAAGGAACACTGCGTTCACCCTGTTGTGAATTGGGAAGACGCTCGTCTGCCTGCCGCACGTTTTCCTAAGCTGCTCGGCCTAGTATTGGATCCTTCGTTGAGGTTCCACAAGAATACTGAGCAGAAAAAGGCTACAGTGAAAGCAAAGCTCAACGTCCTACGAGCTCTGGGAGGAACGTCGTGGGGAAGTAGCAAGGAGACAACTTTGACTACCTACAAGGCAATATTGCAGCCGGCGTTGGAGTACGCTGCACCGGTATGGCAGCACATGATATCGGATTCATCGTGGACAAAGTTGCAGCGAGTCCAAAATGCTGCTCTTCGGATTGCCACAGGGTGTGCTAAAAGCACCCCAGTGGAACATCTCCATGCTGAAGCCCGAATTCTGATAGTTAAGGAGCACTGCCAACTCCAAGCGCAGCAACTGGTTATTAACATTTTCAAGCAGCCTGACCACCCATTAAGAATGATTATGAATCCTGTCAGAGAGAGACATATCAGAAGGCCTTTTGCGGATGCACCCGAGAAAGTTAATATACAAAGATGGACGGACTCCCAACTGGATCGTCTGCGTCTTTTACGTGCGGAGCACACCAAGTTCGTCAGGGATCACTTGAGTAGGATGACCGTCAATCCCATATGGGGGTCGTACCACCTGTAGTCAGCAACACCGAGATGGAACTCGGTAGGCGGGCTAGAAGTACCCTTGCCTCGTTACGCTGCGGTCATTCCCCTATGCTGATGTCATACTTGCATAAGATCGATCGCAGTAAGCCGGACGAGTGCCCGGACTGTGGTAGCCGTGGTCACACAACTGAACACCTATTCGGATTTGTGGACGAATCCGGTTTCAGTCGCCCGTTTCTTGAACCTTTGACAAAAACCTTCCAGCGGCTGCAAAGAAGAAGAAGATAAACGGCGATGTACTCTTCTTTTTTCTGAGCAAGAAAATACAAGAAACGTTAAAAACGGAAAGTTTCGACAATACACACAATACTATAAAACTATAGAACCTCAAAAGGAGAATAAAGCAGAAAAAAAAACATAGAAAGATGAAAGAAGCGATGGAAGCAATAACCCATCTAAAAATATCAGCAGTATCCCCCCACCGATGGAAGCCAAACTTGGAAACGAATCAGCTGTGGCTAAATTACTCTGTGTATAAGAAAATCTTAGTGTTTTGACTTATTTGATTTTTTTTTTCGAGAACTCCTATACTTTATTTAGTGAAAATACGCGATTGCAGCACAGCCCTCTTCTGTTTGACTTGACTTTTGATACCCTTGTGGATATAATTACTGCTGGATATAGTACATATTCAAACACTGATTTTACGGAAATGAGAACGACATAAAGGAATAGCACACACGACATAACAAAAACAGGATAGAATGACAGGACGCGCCGTTGAGCGATCGTTTACATGCCATCCGCGTCTCGTCTTGTAACTGCGCAAAAAATCACGAAACTTGTTGTGAGGGAACGAATGCCTATAATTCCCTCACAATAGCCCACAATCCCCTTTCTAGACCCTGCGCTGCGTGTCCCGTCGCGGCTACTTCCCATGCGGCCCATCGGGTGAAAATAGTTCCCTTCATAGGGAGCAAAGCAACATTTGCCTGGGGATGTATCGCTCGAATCATCAGAGCGGGTGTGGTTAAGCTAGCTTTAACGCGAACTTTACGCCTGTTAATTCACGTTTAACACCCCAATTACTACCACTCTAGGTTGATAAGTTGTCATCTCATAAACCACCCTCAAATCGCACGTATTGTCAGCCTGAGACCTGTCCGTTGCCCAGCGGCGGCCGCCTGTTGTCGGGCTGCTGACAACTCAATGTGTCGCGTTTAGCGGCCTATTTAGCACCAGTTCACATCCTGCAGGACTGTTTCATCTAGCTTAATAACTACATTACACCGACAAGCGTAGCGGTCGGCACACCGGCAAGCGTCGCGGTCGGCACACCGTCACACCTCGCAGTCGGAACACCGGCACGCGTTGTGGTCGGCACAGCGATACGCGTCGTGGTCAGCACAACGGCACGCGTCGCGGCTGGGTCGCCCAGCCTCCACTGGGGTCACCACCGGACGGCTGGCACTGCTGGGGCACGATTGATTAGACGATCTACTGCCTCGCACAGCGATCGTCAGATCCCTGATCGCCCTGCCCCAACCCGGCGCGTTGATGCATCCGGTCTCTGAAGTCTAGCGCTTTTGATGCTACCTCATTCAATATCGCGCCTGGATAGTGAGAAACTTTATAGGACGTCATATGCAACACCTACGGTGGTCCCACCACGATCAGTAACAGAGAAACTTTGAATGACGCAATATGCAACGGCTACGGAGGTCTCACTACGGTCAGTAATAGAGAAATTTCAAAGGACGAAATATAAAACAGCTATGATGGTCCCACCACGATTCGTCAGCGGAAAACTTCATAGATTGCCATAAGCAACAGCTGCGGTGGTCCCACCACGATTTGTCACTGAGAAAGTTTAAAGGACAGAATATGCAACGGCTATGGTGGTCCCACCACGACTCGTAACGGGAACACTTTAAGGGAAGCAATATAAAACGCGACTCGTGGGTGGTGGCCATCGTGTATCAACACCCCAGAGGAGGCGGGAGAAACGAGGGAGGAGCGAGGTAAAGCCATTGATGGTAGGACTTAGGCGCATTTTGGCTACCGTATTCCGGCAATCGCTTCAGGACCCAAAGCCCGTTTCCCTCGACATCGGAACCGCTTTGCAGCTTCATTGAGTTCAATAACGAGCGTTTCCGGTGCGATTTCGCTCTGGGGCGTACTAGGTCATCCATGTAGAGTTGGATCACATCAGAACTTGTCAGCGCAGCGATTTTTTCAAACTTCTAAGCCTAATGTCCTCGAAATTTAGGCGTGAAAGCTTAGAAAGGGGCCCTCAAACTGGAAATCTCACGTTGTGCTCATTATTGACATCAAAGGTCTCCTGACTTCATAGGTCTGTGTTCATTATTGACTTCATAGGCCTCCTGACTTCATAGGTCTGTGTTCATTATTGACTTCATAGGCCTCCCTCCTTTTGCGAGGGAAGGAAAACCCCGGGTTGGTGAGAACATTGCGGAGTGTGGAAAACCACGGTGTATACACAGAAATCGTTCGTTGCAGAAGTTTATACAATGAACTACTTCGCAAATTTTTCATGGGTGGAGCCATAAATGGGATCATAACAAACAAAAATTCCCATGATTTCTGTTTTCGCGGAGAAATTTTCCAAAGGAATTTTTTTCAATGCCTGCTCTACTCATAAGGCGCAAGGAAAATTTTCCACTAAATCAACTAGAAGTATTCAAACTACGGAGCGTCACTATTTAGGTGTGATTCACATACCTTGCCATTCGGCTAAGAAAACCCTGGGCCCTGAATTGGGGAAAATCAAGAGTTCGCGGGTAAGCAGGAAAATGCTTAATTCAAAAAAAGATTATTTCATTCTCAAATATCGAAAAGTCGTATTCAAATAAATCGAAGAGCATTGTAGTGTTGACTGCAGTTTGAAAAACTCGAAATAGATAAAGCTTCTCCAAGGATTATTGGAATAGTAAAGCTCTTCACTTAAAAACTCTTCCAGCCCGGTTCAGAATGCTGTTCCTATTCTCCGAGGGAATTCTTCAAAACCCTCCTGCTTCAGTGATGATGGAGGGGTTAGAAAAGCTAATCGATATAACGAAAGGTGGTGATTGAAACAGCCGATCTAAAGGGCGGAAGGAAATCGGGCTTTGGGTCCTTAAGCGATTGTCGGATTACGGTAGCCAAAATACGCCGAAGTCCTACCATCAATGGCTTTAGGAGCGAGGTTCCAGATTGGACGCAACAGCCGGGGGCCGGGGCTAGCCCGTGTTGCGTCCAATCAGGAACCTCGCTCCTCCCCCGTTTGTCCCGCCTCCTCAGGGGTGTTGATACACGATGGCCACCACCCGCGACTCGTCAGAAACTTATGGAAAATCAGAAAGAACAACAATGTTGTTGTTGTTCCTTCAGATAAACAACAAGAACAACATCCATGAATGAATACGAGTCGCCAGTAAACCTACAACAAAAACATGAATAAATGAATACGAGATCAACATGAACCAAGAACCGTGATGAAATACAGATAGATACAAAACTATGAACTCCGCCATGAAGATGCGCGCAATTTTGAATTTAGGTTTTGCTCGTGAATTGAGACGCAAGTCAGTCCAGAACACACCACACACACCACCTCACGGTTGAACGCGGTCAGTCCGATTTCTGTGCGACATCAGTCCTATTATTGAGTTTGCGCGCGCTCCGACCAGATGGCGAAGCGGTTGTATCGCGAGAACCAGAGTGCAATCGCTCTGACCGCGAGTTTCTTCGCGGCAAGTCCTAATTGGGCTTTCGATCGCGGTCCAACCGGTTCCTGAGCGCGGTAAGTACTATTCAGCATTTTCTGTGCGCGATAAGCCCGCCCTTATGTCTGAGTTATTGGAGGACCGATTATGGTCCTCGCAGCTGCCTAAAACCACTGATAAAAGTTATAGGCGTTTTTCGTCTGGTTTTCGTACCTATTGTACCTTCCAAGACGCGCATTAGTTTTTGGAAAACCCGGAAACGAACCTCATAATGGTGTTCAGCGCCCGAGACTACCCTACTGAGCAAAATTTGGGTGAAGACACATTTTCCAAACTTTGCACAGACTAATAGCGTACGGATTTTCGCTTTGGCGTTTATTTACTCCAATTAGAGTGCTCTGAAAGCATTTTGAAGAAATGTTCCAGAATTGACCTAAAATCCTCACAGGTGTGTTATTTGGAGCGCTGAGCACGAACCTGAAGTCCGTGTATCGAATTTTGACAGATTACGGTAGATTACGGGGGGTTTACGGTAAATTGCTCAAGCTCTCAAATTTGACTCAAAACTTGTGTACGGGGGTTATCAGGAGTCGTGAAGGCAAACTTATTATCCATTTGTCGATTTTCGAAATATTAAGGCAGGTTTAGCCCCCTAAATGGCATGGGACCTACCGTAACGTACAGTAAACTTCATAATTTCAACAAACGGAGAGCAGACTCGTGTTTACCACCCTAGATTACCCCCAAATACAAGTGTTGAGCCAAAACCAATTTTTTTTTTCAAAACACCCTAAAAATTTCATGGGGGGTACCCTCACCTTGCCGCCAGGCTTTGGAAAACACGTTCAATGTTTTTCCCAGAGTGGTTTCAGGCAGCTGCGAAGACCATAAACGGATTCTAAGCCAAAAACGGCTGCAGGAAAGCTTATTTCATCCGGAATGTTCAGTCTGACTAAAAGCAGTTCCCTTGTTAGCATTTTGAAATTGAGTACCAATGAATTCTTTTTCCGGGAAACAATTGGGTGCAAATGAAACCTCTTGTTCCTGAGGTTGCCCCTAGGAATTCCGCTAAACGAAAAACACCTGAAAATTAGTTTCCAAAGGCCGTTTTGAACGATTTAAAAAAACAGACTCTTACTTGGGTTCCGGACTAACTTTGCGCACGTTGCTGCAACGCAAAAAGCCTCATTAACAAAGGCTTAAAATTTTCATTCCAATTTTTTTTTTGAGGACCTGCCTTGTGTAGCGCTCTGCCCGACCATACGAAATTCTCCGCTTTGTAAAGGTCGAAGGCTATCTTCGCCAAGTTTGTCATATAAATTTTCATATATAAAGAATATATGACATGTGAATTTAGTATCAAATCACAAAGTTAGCCGTTTCAGCTGTATTACTCGAGGGTATAAACAAGATGACTGATTTTTGTAATGAAAACGATATTCTGCAGAAACTGGCAGCAAAGCTGTTTCAAATCCTATTGCGGATTATGAAGAATGTATGTAGATCCGAGAAGTGGCGAGTTGGGAGCATTTTAGCAATTTGCGCGTAAAGCCGCGTGTGTTATGTGTGCGTACACGACACGCATTTTATTTGACGCGTGAGTCCCAATGGCCGAGGCGTCCACGAGGATTAAGCCATTACCTATTAATTCAACATCAATGCAGTGTGCAAACTTTGATGCAATAACGCGCTCCTTGGCTAAACAGAGATTACTGCAGAAACTGTGAATAAAATCTCAGATAGTCGGTGGTACTCGGACGCCGTCGATGCGGAGCTCGGACGCTCTCACAGCGACGTCTGGCCTGGAGGACGGGCGCTCACCGGCCACAGAGCCTTCTCGGACGCCGACCTCTATCACATTTTGGCGGTGAGCGCCCCTTCACGCTGTTGTAGGCCGTCGGTTTTTCATGATGCTTCGTGACGAAGCGCTGAAGTTGTTAGGAAACAAGCCGTAAGGCCTGTTTCCTAAAAAAATTGTCTAGCAGGCTTCAGTCCCCCCGGCCTCCCTTCCTTTTTGGGTCATCTCGGCAATATCAAGACTTTGCTTTGCCATTTAACGACCATTAATCGGCCGACCACCTAACCCCCACGCGTTCCGTATACAGCGCGGGTTTGCATTAATCCTTCAACATGTACTCTCGTGTTGCTCGTTTGACGGTTGTTGGTCAGCGTCCGGGAAAATCGACATAGCCGTCTCGCTAGGGGAGGTACCGGTCTGCGTCTCTTATCCCGCTCACTCCAAGGTGCGCTCACCGGACACGACAACTAGAAATCGGCGTCCGAGTACCATCGACTGTCTGAGATGCAGTCACATAGGATGGACAATTTCGCATCTGAACGGTTGGGGTAGGGTGCTCTCTACACAGTTGTCCGCGTTTGGTTCACGAAACATAGGTTTTGCCGTATAGTTTATCGAGGTAAAACAGCGAGTTTTCAGGCGGAGCGCGCGGCCGAAATCACTTCATCCGTAAAGCGCGTTTACCATGAGCTCCCGGCAATCCACGGCGCCTTTCGATTTTCATAGTTCCTGTCATGATTCTTTGGAGCTGTGGAAGCTTCCTAACGAAATTACTGGTTCAGACCACCAGGAAATTCCAACGTCTGCCTCTCCTTCTTCCAAACTTGAGCAACACACGAGAAACACTTTGGAGCTGTGGATTACGGGAGTCGCCAGTAAACCTACAACAAAAACATTTGGCTGCTGGGCACCCGCGGGACCATGAGGGGGGTGTCGCCGTTGGATAGATTCGCGCATTACTGTATTTCGCATTGGAGCACCGTTTCCGCTAGTGCTCGGCTGGGAACCGTACAAGTTCCAACATTTCCACTACTTTATATAGCCGTTTACTTAATTTTAGTATAATTCGAGTTCAGATATCAGTTCAATCACTTCTATTCACCTTGAAATGCTCTGAACTCAATCAATCGGTGTTTTCGTTTTTTTACAAAATAAAAACATGTTATTCTATTTTTCACATATCCGAATGGACTGATAACTACCAAGGCTCGACTGCTATTACGCTATGATCGTCAGATACTCTGCTAAAACCGAGGAATTAAGCCCATTTCACAGTCTGCCGGACGACGTCGTCCGGCACTTTGAAAGTGAGCCGCAGTGCGAGGGAAACTGCGGTGAACAACCGTTAGTTCCGACTCTCCAGTATAAAATGTAAGGCGAAAACAACACGTTCTAACCCGTCATAACTTGATCCGACGTCGTGTCGATGATTTCACCGCATTGAGACGTCGGTCGGCCGACACCGCAGTGCGGGGTGCACTGACGACGCAATCCTATCTTATAACATGCCGGACGGCTTCGTCCGGCAGACTGTGAAAGACACTTTAGGCTCTAGTCGTCAAATATTCTCCTGGAATGCCAGATATTCAGCTGAAACCTATTCATATCTAGCTATGATCGTCAGATATTCCGCTACAAACCGCTATTACTGTTCTAATCGTCAGATATTCCACTGTAGTCGTCGATTAATCTGCTAACATATATTGAATTCTATTAGCACACCGCTACGATCGTCAAATGTTTTGCTAAAATCGGCAGATATTCTACTTACTATATTCTACTCATCAGTTACTTTGCCACCACCAGCACCTATTCAGCTAATACCTACTGACGCTGACAAGCACTGTTGTCTTCATCAAATGGTGACAAAGGAAGCGGGAACCTTCCAGGTCTGCATGAGTGCCAGTGTTCCATCTCTTGGCTACCTTTTCATCCCATTCCTCCTCACGGCAAACTCATCAGCTCGCTTTAGTTGATTTCACTAGATTTGTGCTATGTGAATCAACCAGGGCTTATTGGTAGTTGCGTGCCATGCGCACTGTAACCAGAAATACGCATCGATACTGAGGTGAGAAACGACATGTGTGTGATTGCGCAATGTAAATCTGCTTAGGAGCCTGGGTTTTCGTAATCCGTAAGCTACTTCGGTTCAGATGGTCAGCAAATATAATTCTTCCCATTTTTATATCGCTTTCTTGTTCAGCATAAATGTTTGAAATCTATGCATCCTTTTGTCGAGCCTACCACTTTTGTTATGTATTGGAATTCAAACTCAAACTTTCAGTGAGAAATGCTCGGAAGCAAAGGAAAAACCAAATGTCACCACTAGCGAAACGAGTGTGAGCGCAGAAGAAAAGGTGCTCCAATACAAAATACAGTAAAACGCGAATCTATCCAACGGCGACACCCCCCTCATGGTCCCGCGGGTGCCCAGCAGCCAAATGTTTTTGTTGTACGTTTACTGGCGACTCTTTCTTCAATATTCTGGGCCTACTATATTATTGTGCTGTATCATTCTAGTCTACTTTTTCTATTATTTGGTGCTGGGCTGATTATTCAACATTTGCTAGCCACCTTTTCTCTTTTTCTGTATTTTTTACTTGTTGTTAGTGTGAATCGTGGTTTCAGTCTACTAACCCTCTCTTAAAGAACAGTTTGCAATTCGACCCCAGCTGTTAAACCGAAATCATCGTTATTATTTTATTTTGGAGAACACTGTTCGAACTTTTCAATTAATTATTTCAAATGATATTTATTAATTGTATCTGACATGAATATTTAATTTTAAATTGATTGAACGATTATTTCATTTTATTCACTGAAATTCTGGATTATTTTATGCCATTCCTCTCAGTAACTGTTTGAAATTGCAAAAAAACAGCATTTTTGCATGGCACTCCGCAGATAATAGTTTAGCATAGCAAATCTTTCTTTCATGAGTTACTGTTGAATTTCACGGCATATTTCCAAGCGCCAGCGTGCAACTGCCCCTCACATTCGAAACCTTTTCTTCCTCCCTTTTCCTCTCTTTATGTCACACGCAGTTTCCGATTCTTTATCATTCAGACACTGGTAAATTCGATGTGTACTCTTTGATAAAGTCTCGGTATATGCCGACAAGATTTGCTCCCCCCCCCCACTTCTTCCTTTCTTGCTGTTGCTGCGGACATCGTCATGCTGCACTGATGAGCAGAACAGGGAAACTAATCGCAAGGAAAACTCTGCGAATCTGAAAGAGTAAGTCGTTTTTCATCATTTCTTTCAAGTTAGTGTACCTCTCATTACCGAAGTGTGGACTTCGAAGGATCTGGAATTAGAGGCTGGTTTTCTTTTTCTTTGTAGCCATACTGCACGGCCTTTCGTCCAGTTTTACTGGTTTGGTGTCGAATCTCGCATTTCCATAGAAAATTTCTCTGCAGAGCTGTCTGCTGCGAGTACCCATCCAAGAGCCGCATGCTATTGTGTCCCCCGATTGTCGGAAATCGAGTCGTCTCTGATTGGACCTTGGGCCAAGTTGTTCAATAACGTACAAGGCTTGCATCCCTTGCCGGGATAGAATAGCATACGGCCCCGGATTGCGATATTTTTGCGGCGACACAACCAAATGCTCGCGCTGCGGGCCGACCCGCAGCAGTGCCACTCTGCTGAAGCTTTAACTTTCTTTCCATTACCCACTTTCTTTCCATTACCCTATCCTCTGTCTCCGAATGCAATTTACTGTGCTTCCCTGGCCCAAAATTCGGTCCGCAATTGCGTCTCGACACGCTCTGCGGCCGCACGCGCTCGAGTCAATCAAGTTGCCAGCGCCGAAGCCGACTCGATGTGGCTTTTCTATACAGTTTCATGCAATATTTTTTAGTTTTCAGTTTCCAAAACCTACCTAGAGTCAACAGGTTGGCAGCTGCGGAGCTGGAAACTCGAAAGCGCGCGGCCACAAAGCTTGTTGAGACGCAATCGCGGACCGGAATGTGGCCCAGAAAAGCACAGTATTTGCATTCATCTTCTTCTTCTTCTTCTTTGCAGCCACAGAGAGGGGTTCTGTCATAGGTTCAGAAACTCGGCCACTACCACTGGGTTCGTCCACAGATCCATTGTCGTCAATGTAGTCGGTCTTTTCGGGCAATTGAACAGGTGCGCAGTAGTATGCCCTTGACTACCGCAATCAGGACACTCGTCAGGTTTGCTGTTGTCAATCCTATGCAAGTATGACATAAGCATGGGGGAGTGTCCACAGCGTAACGATGCAAGGGTGCACCTGGCACGCCTGCCAAGTTCCATCTCTGTCTCGGAGACCTTTGGAGGTGCGACTCCCAGGATGGGGTTTATGGCAACTCTGCTCAAGTGTTAGATGAGGAATTTGAGTTACTGGAGGCGGAGCACACAATACAACGAAAGGAAGAATCGTGGTGCCTCACAGAACTGAGACCCGAACAAGAGAAGTGCACCCACCTTTCGCATCCAAAACATTGGACGCTGGTTCCATACCAATTGACATCTCTGCCGCATGTGGCACATGGGTACTTCTTCTTCTTCGCGGGTCCTGGATTCCTTTCGACGCCGGCCATTTGTAGAAGAATCCTCAGGAGAGCTGCAGCCAGCCAGCACCTCTCCCATGACAAATTCATCGTACGCTGCATCTCCTTCTCCCCACACTTTCTCGCTGTCTCTACCATCGCTCCGCACAAGCGCGCGAGGGAACAGAGGCCGGATTCATCATTGCGTTAGGCATGGGTTTGCCGATTTGGGTGGGGTTTAGCTCGTGCACACCCCGTCGTGAGTGTCACATGAGTTTCGATGAAGGAAGTCGAAATGCGTCCTGTACGCACAATCGGCGTTCTCTTAACGCAACACATGGAGAGGAGGGCCAAGAAACAGCCGGCACAATGCTAGATTAGGTTGAGTCGGGAAAGCTAGGCATCGGCATTCAGCATCGTACCGGGTGTTTCTTGGCCCTGATCGCCAGCTACGGCTGCTCTCAGCGAAGTCGCTGTGTTCTGCGACCGCGATAGGCCTTTCGTGGGCTATAAAAATGTCCTATGATGCCAGTAGATACCTCGAGAGCGAAGCATGAATTTTTTTCAATTCTAGCATATTTTTTTCACAAAACAATTGCTAGGCGTCCATGGTAACGATATAATGACCGAACCGTGGCTCTCTGCGAAGAATCCGCGTTGGAAGCGCAAGATTCAGCACTGAACAGTAGAACTGAATGAAATTCGGTCTCAAATTCCAATTCCACCGGCTTCCACACACCGCACAGGGGAGCTGGCACTAACGTGAAGAATGGATTTCGAAAAAAAAAAACGACACGCTTTGAGATTTGCAACGTTTTCCTTGCGATTGAAGTTTACCAGCAGTACTGATCGGCGTGGCATGACGATGTCCACAGCAAGGCAGGAAGAAGTGAGGTGGTGGGGGGAGCATCTCTGTCGGCATACACCGAGACTGTATCAAAGAGTACACATTGTGTTAACCAGTGTCTCAATGATAGAGAATCGGAAACTGCGTCAGATACAAAGAGAGGAAAGGAAAAAATAGAGAAAAGGAGGGAGAAAATGCATGGGAAAGGAACGGGCAATTGCATGCAGCGACTGGCTCCTGAAAATGACAGGTTTAATTCGGCAGAAGCCCATTGAAAAAAGCTATTCTAAAAATCTTCTGCAGAAAACCATGCAAAATGATCCACAGTTTCAGAAAAGTTATGTATAGAAAAAATGGAACGATCAGCGGAGCAAAAACTAGATAAAGTATAGTGAATAATACTATTATATCAGGTGAATATCTGTAAGAAGACGAATGAAAAGACACGCGGCTAAATCTACGCCTGACATCCGACGTCATTTATGGTGTTTCGCCAGCACCACTGCAGACGACATACCAGAAACGACGGCGACCTTTAAAAATGCGTTTCGCCGCAATGTTCTTGTGAAAACCTATCGGAAAACAATGCTTTACGTTGACGTATGTTCCTTAGAAGGTGTAAACACGATGAAAGCAGAAATTTTAGGGTGAAATACTGGAAGGTATACAAATGTTGTCGAGAGATGAGGTTATCTATGGGAGTGCACAGTTACGAATTTCTGAGTGATTTCGTTTTACTTGGCGTGGGGATCAATTCAATTTTTATAAATTCGCTAACAAGGGAATTACTTTCAGTCAGCTGGGCCAATCCGAATGAAATGTAGTTTTCTAGAGCCGTTTTTGGCATAAATTTCAATTATGCTCTTCGCAGTTGCCGAAAGCTAATCTGAAAAAAAAGGTTTTTTCGCCAGATTTCCGTAACTACCAATTGTACCTTCCAAAATGCGCAATAGTCTTTGGAAAATCAGGAAACGGACCTCATAATCCTGTTCGGCGCCCGAAAATACCCTCCCTGAGCGAAGTTTGGTGAAGGCACATTTTACAAACTTTGCACAGACGTTTTGGACGGATTTTCTGTTGGGCGTTTATTTATAGCAATGAGAGGGCTCTGTCAGCGTTTTGAAAAATTGTCCCAGATTTGACTCTAAAACCTCTCAGGTGGGTTATTCGAAGCGCTGATCACGAATCTGGGGTTTATCTGTCAATTTTGCAAAGTTTTCGACTAGATTCGCTTGATTGCAAGTCGCGACTTTTGAAAATTCCCGAATTGCTACGTCAGATATGGCTCAAATTGTTTTCCTGGGGTTGCATGGAGTGCCGAACACGAATCTGAGGTCCGCTTATCGATTTTGACAGATTACGGTAGATTACGGGGGGCGGTATATGGTAATTTGGTCAAAGCTTCAGATTTGACTCAAAATTTGTATTCGTGGATAATATGGAGTGGTAAAACGAATTTATCGTACATTTGTCGATTTTCGAAATGCGGTTTTGGAAAATGGTTCCCCCCCTAAGTGGTGTGGTGACTACCATAACGTACAGCAAACCTCACAATTTCGACAAACAGACTCCATGTTCGTGTTGAGCACCCTAGATTTCCTTTCCACACAAGAGTTTTGAGCCCAATCCGGGATTTCTTTTTTAAAACACCCTAAAAAATTTGTTGGGTACCATTAACTTGCTGCCAGGTTTGAAAAACGCGCATTAGCATTCCGTTTGGAATGGCCAGGATGACTAAAAGTAGTTCCCTTGTGAGGGACGTGTTTATACACTCATCCAAAAATAAACCTCTAGCATGGTATGCGATAGGAACTGACAAACGATATGTGAAAGGTTGCTATACATAGCCTAGCTCCCTCATTTTGAGGCGGCCGAAGTACGGCATATCAGGCTTATTATGTCAAAACCTCCTTATCCCTGTTATAATTTGCCAAGACCAACCGCTGCGCTGCTTGCTCCGCCCGGACTCATCTCAGCAAATTAGGCTTTATGTGAAACTGTAGTATCAAAAATAATCCCCGAGGTTGAACTGTCTTTATTAATGACATAGATGGAAAAGTAGGCAACGGTTCAATGAAGGTTACGACGTTGTGTGTTTAATGTTGATGTCGGTACCAAGTTTCTTAAAATGATTTTTCAACGATGAAACATCAACAAGGGGCGGATGCGATGAGATGTGTTCACTCATGGACTACCATGAGAACTCCTGAAGGAACTCCTGATTGTAGAGAGTTCGGCTTGTGGGCTGAAGCCTAGTTCTCGGTCTACGAATAGTGTTCCAACGGCTGCGTACTCTTTCGGAATAGACGACCTACTAGAGAAATTTCATGAGAAATGTTTGTCCCCACTAGTGCCGTCGAATAAATTGGACCTTATCAGACGAACTGAGCTGTTTGATGTGAGCAACCGAGCTGTCGGTCATGCCCAAACAATTGCTAATTTGATTGCATTCTTCAGTGGGTCGTCTATTCCAAAAGAGCACCAACAGCTGCCTTACAAAAAATACAAAGATCTTGTGAATAAGCTTCATGGTGCCTGTGTATGCTTCATGGTCAATTTATCCATTTGCTTGATTGTTGTGCTACTATGTTTCGCCTCTTTGGCTTGCTGTTCGGTATTTCGTTTTGTTGTTTGTCTTTTACACGGTTCTACCGTGTAATGAAGAAATGAAATGAAATGAAAAGAAAGAAATTCGTAGCTGTGCATTCCCATTGAGAATGTCATATCTCCACAACATTTGTACCTTGTCATATTCCACCCTGAAATTTCTGCTTCCATCGTTTTTACACCCTCTAAGGAACATAAGTCAACGCAAAACATTGTTTTCCGATAAGTTTTCACCACAGCATTGCGGCGAAACGCATTTTTAAAGGTCGCCGTCGTTTATGGTGTGTCGTCTGCAGTGGCACAGGCGAAACACCATAATTGACGTCGGATGTCAGGCGTAGATTTAGCCGCGTGTGAATGAAAAGTACGAATCAGGATCCAAATAGAGCGGCGACGGTAGGGGAGGGCAAAATAGACCTGAATATTGCAGCACAGTGCTGCACCAGCGCAGCAGGACCAGAATATATCGATGAAAAAGCAGCAGAATACGTTAGACGGGCCGCAAAACTGAATAAAGACGTCGAATCGGGCCAAGTTGAGAGAAAACAGCTGATTCGGGCGCGAGCGGCATCGATTAAAGGGCGAGCAGCAGCTACTGTAATGGCGTTGCCTCAGACGAATTATCGGCATAATCCGCGAGGGTGAAAGCGGTATGCTCCGCCGCACAACAACGCGGGACCTCCGATCAAGATGGCGCGGGACCTCCGATTTCTATGATGTCGCGGGAGACCCGACTACGCCGCGGGAGACCCGATTCGCGTCGCATGCCGCACGCACCAGTAGCCACCGCGGGTGACCCGACGCTTTTCAGAATCGCCGGGGGCAGTGAGCTCTCTCATTCAGATCTATCCCTTCCTTCCCTGATTAGCAAACACGTGTGTGTAATATATCGACTATACTGTCGAGTAGTGTAGATCAAAAACTTTTCATCCTCCCAGTTTCACCCTAACTCAAATTTCGCAGTGAACACGATACTAGTTCAACATAAATCTTCATTCAATAGACAAAATTCATTCAACAAATGAGCAACTAACAACTATTCGGTCAACAGCTATAACAAAACACCTGACTCTAACCTGTACCAGTGTACCTGCGTCTTCAACCCTTCAACAATGGTCAAGAAAAGGAAAAAAGTGCACACATGAAATGCATATAACAAACATTGCACACATGAAATGCACACAACAAACATTGCACACATGAAATGCACAGAACAAACATTGCACACATGAAATGCACACAACAAACATTGCACACATGAAATGAACACCACAAAAATGAGAAAAGATTGTAAATCCTAGATATATCGGCCGAGTCTACAACCAAATCATTCACTCGTGCTGTTCCGCGTTCTCAGCATTCTGCTGGCCAGCTTCCTCCATGCGGGGTCTTTTCGACCAGTGCTGAAAATGGGCACTGGAGAGAAGCTGATTGAATAAAAAGCAGAATGGGGATCAAATAAGCCAAGATGACGGGGATATTTTCAAAACTTGCTCTGATGTGACAAGGAAACTACTGGTAGCCAATGCGGCCATTACCAATGAACTGTGCATTTCTAGAACCATTTTTGAACATAGAGTCCGAATATGCCCTTCGCAGCTGCCTAATATCACTCTGAACAAGGGTTACAGGCGTTTTTTCCCGGATTTCCGTACCCATAACATCTTCCAAACCGCGCCGTAATCGTTCGTAAACTGGACCTCATAATCGTATTCAGCGTCCAATCCCCCCCCCTTGGGAAAAGTATGGGTGAAAGCCTATTTTCCAAACGTTTTCACGGGGTGGTAACGTTTTCCACTCGTAGGCCCCCGACATAGTCGTCCGAGAACCGGCCGTCCTAGTCCCACCCGGTCGATATGTATGAGACACACGGAGAACGGGAAGAAATGAAGTGAAAAAAAATCATCCTAACTGATAAAATTCCACCTTCTGTTTGTACTCCTAGGTCGTATCAGGTGAATTTTCATTATTCCAGAGGGTTTTAATCAGTTGAGGCCAAATTTTATCACATCATACACATCACACTTCTAACATTACAGTTGGTGGTCTACAGCGTTCCTATAGCCTCTCCTCCTCATTCTGAATCAGTCGAGGTGAGGCTTATCGGGCGTATCATGTCAAAATCTCCTATCACTGTTGTGTTTTGCCATGACGCACCGCTCCGCTGCTTGTTCTACTCGAACTTAAATGAGCGAGACGGCTATACTATTGACTTACCGCGCTGTTTTGTTTACTAGCGAGTTCCTGGCTGGGTGAGGTTCATCTGCCCTCCTCTCTCACACCCACGCGGGGGAAATTTGGGCTCTCGAATCGGTAAGTTTAAGGCGACGTTTGATCGAGTAAGCGCAAATCTTATTCGTTCCTTTCAGGCTCTGAAGAAGGAGGTTTCTCCGAAACGTCGGCCATAAAGAAGATATACCAACCTCGTGTCGAGTACAACATCATCAGACATCTATGGAAATACTTCTATTTCTGGGGTGCGTTCCAAGAACATTCCCATGACCAAAGGCTTCCATGGAAACATAGCCACGGCATCGTGGAAGCAATTCGCAGTTGTAATTCGTTGCCATGGGGAGCAAATTTGTCCATGGAAAGGCCATTTGCCCTCCCACGGCTTCATGAAAACATTCTCGGAACGCACCCCTGGAAGCGGAATCATTCATTCTTCAAGTGAATCCTGAGTGGCCCCCCCGAACTAGTGTCATACCAAAAACCATTAAAAAAGAACTAAAAACTAACATAAAATCTAAAGAAACAGCTAGCAAATGATTAGAGATGTTTCGAAATGAGACGCCGATTTGAAAAACGGATTTACCGCAAAATGAGCTTTTCGATCGTGTAATTGTAAACATTACTACCTATTGCACACAAAACATTTAACCCTACGCTGCAACGGCCCCGCGGGACCTCCGAAACGACCCCGCGGGTGCTCCCGAAAATTCACGTGGGGACTGACGCGCGGCAAGGTCAATGCACCGAAAGTACTCAAATTTTGCGCGCGTGCCCCGCAATTTCTGCCTGAGTGGGTACCGATAGGAATGGACGAGTTTACACGCCCCGCCCCTGCCACGCCCATGAAAACTCGGCCCGAGGTTTGGAAATATAGTCGCGAGTTTCCATCTCGGCAAGACGACGAAGTTCCCACAAACAAAAACATCAGAAGGTGCAATAGTGCCCTGAAGACAACATAAATGATTACATAACTCCAATCTACTGAGATGAAGAAACGGAATTCTGAGTCGGAGTTGTGAAAGCAGAAGAATAATAATGAAGTGGTGAAACTGATGACGAAAATGAGGGTTGAGATTGTGTGCTCCACCCTTGAAAACCTGCTCGATTCGCAAATCATGCAACGCGGCGCAGAGGGCTGGCTCAACGGTGGTCGGAGCGCCGTCTCCCTCGAATCTCCGCCCACATTTACGGTTCAGGGCTGGCCCACCTGAGCGAAAATGAACGAGGCTCGTCCCCCTCGAGTGCCCGAGTGGTTAGCATTATTCCTAGTATTTGATTCAACCAGTTTGAAAAATGAATGAGCTTTGAGATCCAGAATTAAATCATTTCTCTTGCGTCTGTAATGTAAAGTATGTATATGTATATATTTATTACACTCACATAGCGTCGGCATGGATCCGGAAGAGACTTTGCGTTCACTGTTGAAGGTTGGCGCAAACTCGGTGCCATATGCTATAACCTCAGAGAAGTCCAAGGACGATCCGCGGCGCTTTTTCAGGATCGTCCGCGGTCGACGACCGGACGATCCTTCACCGAAGCCGCGGATGCGCCGGCAATGCGCCGCGGACCATCTTGCCAGCGCCGCGGATCGTCCTGCAAGCGCCGCGGATCGTCCTGCAAGCGCCGCGGATCGCCCTGACAGCCGCCGTGGACCGTCCTTATGAATAATGTTATCCAGCTTACCCCAATCGACTGGGTGGTGGCCATCGTGTATCAACACCCCCGACGAGGCGGGAGAAACGAGAGACACGCAGCCAGTGAACGTCGCTAGCCACGTGTTGCGTCCAATCAGGAACCTCGCTCCTCCCCCGTTTCTCCCGCCTCCTCAGGGGTGTTGATACACGATGGCCACTACCCCAATCGACTCATTGGCCGTGGGACAGATTTTGGCATTGGATTCCATACTCCTCAGAAAGCCTCAAAATCACAATTTTGCAGAATTTCTCCATCGTAAGAGCTAATGGTGCTATGTGGGAACGGGGTGGGGGCACTGTTGTATCGCACTTGGGCACGCCCATTTTGCCGTGCCGCAATGACTCTCCTGATTTTGGCAGGGGAGGGAAACCCCGGGTAAGTGCTCAAATTTAGTGCGGCACGGAAAAATGGGCGTGGCCAAGCGCGATACAACAGTGCCCCCCCGTTCCCACATAGCACCGAACTAATTTCAAGAGTAGGACAGCTCGATTAACATGCACAACTGGTTTCCACATAGTTTAGCAGTACAACTGTGACATGTATAGCTGAAGAAGTATTGTGAAAATATTGTTTTTATTGCAATCTTAGACATCGGTGATGTATAATTATGATTATGAACAAATGATTATGTAACAAATGACTAATGTATGATCATGAGCTGTAAATTCTTGAAATCGAGAGCTCATATTTTATGACTCTTAAGCAACAACTTTGTAATATTAGTTCAGACTGAAGACCTGTAACACTTAGTTATTGCACAATCAGTTCTTCATGGTTTAATTACCCAAGTTTGAGGTATCTGGCGGTTGGGTAATTCGTATGGTCTCGATGTGGTCCTGTCGTCTATGCTGAGGTCGTGTCCAACTGCTCTGGTTCTGTATCCAGTTCAACGTGTCGTGGAACAGTTGTGAGTACCTCTGTGGCGGGGTACGAAAATCGTCATCACTTTCCTCAACTGCCACCAGATAAGGTCTACCCGTTTCGACGGCTCTTGTTATTGTCAGGCCGCGAGCTGCTCCCCGCCAGCAGGGTTGGGCGGGGTTGTGGCGTGCCACAAGGGGGGGGTCGTAAAATTTTTGGAGAAAAATAGGTTTTTTTTTCAAGAGACTTGGTAAGGTAAAATGACGTAGGACTAGTCAGTCGGGGGTGTGATGTATGCATTGTCAACTATAAAAAAGCAGATAATTTACAGAGAATATGTTTAAAACGTGTGAGACGCTACAGATGAGCACGAAGTTTGCGGAAACGGAACTCACGTGAGCGTCTATGCCGACGGGGCGAGGTGTGCTGCGTACACTGATCGATGCCCTCTGCTAATTGGATTGGAGCGCAATAACAGCTGAATTCGCGGAGGTCGTCATGAGGTTTGAATGAAAGAAGAGACAGTTTATTCTCGACCTTAATAAATAGTGTTAGGACTCAGTTTAATTTTTAGTCAGGTTCAACTTTAAAATAGAACTACCTTCCTTACTGAGGAGTTCCGGGGTAGATCTATAAGAGTTTTGGTTTTAACACAAAAAAAGTAATAAAGTTGAAAAAAGTAGAAAAGTGAGTTAATGTTTTACATTGGTCTAAGGGAAGGAACGAAACCAATGTAAAAAAATGCAATCATGTGCTTCTATTCACATTTTGAATGGGAGTAGTTGCACATGGGATTGTCATCACAAGTCTAATGAGATGGTCCTCATTAGGGCCTTGAATCACTCTATCGTGTTCTGTTTTTCTGTGTATGCGAATAAAGATTTCCTGTTGTCGAATCTCTGTGAACTGGTTGGCTTTTTGAATATTATTTTAGGATATCCGTCTCCAAGATGCATTTCAGATCCTGCAGGAAAAGCAGCAGTTGCCATCCTTGGATTGGATCGTACCCCTCACCACGAGCCAAAACCAAAACATCCTGTTAGGTGCAGGATGTACAGGACGCAGTTGACGCAACGGTGCTGGCCAAGACGGTGTTGTTCGATGAAGACACAGCAAATTTTACTCTGCAAAATGTATGCTCACGGATTTTTACATATGGCGTGTTTGACAAGTGATACGTTTCGAAACATGTAGAATAAAAGTGTTTATCCGCTCATAGTCTCTCTGTACATGGTAGCTTTGTTTATTTTATTTCATATAACGAACTTTACTAAATATTTATATCAACAAAATAAACATCACGAAGCACTACATGTTTGCGTGGCGTGCATTAGGGACCTCAATACACATTTCTCTTGTGACGTTTCATCATACCAACAAAGTCTAGCACTTCTTTTTGGTCCTGGGTACCCGGGAGCTGACGTGAAATTTGCATGATCACCTGTTCCGGGCTCAGATAGAGTGTTAGTTGGCCTGGTCCCCGAGGGTATTTCACCATTGGAATGGTGGGGTAGTGTAGCACGGCGCCATGTTGTTTAAGCAGATGATCGTAGATCGACTCCGCGGTGCTGCCGCACTTTCTACACGGGAATTTCAATGAAGAAACCGTAGAGCGAAAGGAGAGGTCCCCCAATTGAAAGTCACAAATTTCTCTACCTTAAGTCCCATTATGGGCCCCCGCAATTTCCCGGGACAGGGTGCGCACCCAATATCGCATTTCCCACCCTGGGACATCCGTCAGAGGTTTGGTAGTTATAAGTTGTATAGCCGTGGACAGACGAATGAAGAAGTACTCTCGTCTACGAATCTTGAAGTCGACCGGACGTTGTGATAGGGCGGTGTTACGTGGTAGCATCTCTTGAGCCTGTTTTGGTTCGTTGATTTCGTTGTTGCCCTGAAAAGTTGTCTGCATTGTAGAATGGGTCGATTTCCTCGTCATCGCTGACCTCTTGAGGTGGTGATTGGAGCAGTGGATCGGTGGAGAAAGGAGTGTTCATTGTCGATATCAAAATGAATAAAGTAGAGTGGTCCAAATTTGCGGTTTATAAAGTTATATGTACCGGTATGGCGGAGCGGGCGTCGTGCGCGTGTCGCACGGGCGTGGCGTCAGGCCATTCATACTCCAACGCCTCGGCCGCACGCCGCGCGCGTACGGCGCTGGCGTTTAGGACCATGAATAGCGTCTTAGAATACGAAAATGCGAAATATTCAGGGACAGGTGAATAAATAAACGCATTCAATCAACCAATAGGATATGTAAACAGTTGGAAAGTGAATTCTTCAGTTCAGAGGATGAAATAAGACGGGCTGAAATGCCGTCTCATCTTATTCGCTTATTAGAGGAGGAATATTGGATACTAATGTATTCTTCATACTATGACTGCGTATTTGACACATGATTGTGATACACATTTCCTTGAAGTTACGATCAAAGAGATTTTCCTTCCAGAAGAGAGAAAGAATTGGAAAAAACGCAAAGAAGAACACGTCTCAGAATGGCTACGAAACGACAGACATCGGAATTCCGATTATTGGAGTCCTAAAAAAAGCTAAAAGGTTTGAAATAACAATAATGGCTTGAGAACAGCAGGCAGTCAATAGTCAAAAAGGAGTGTTCAGTAGAGAGTCTGTCTAGAACCAGTTCCTATCTCATTTCAGCGCTTTATATATATATATATATATATATATATATATATATATATATATATATATATATATATATATATATATATATATATATATATATATATATATATATATATATATATATATATATATATATATAGATATATATATATATATATATATATATATATATATATATATATATATACAAATTTGAGGAAAAAAAGAGATTAGAGGCGAAATGAGAGACACAATAACCCTAGGAACCATGAGAACCCCAAAAATAGAATAAATATGATGAAAATTAAAGAAAAAAGATTCAAAAATTTTATTTTCCCTCCAAGGTAAGAATTTGCGTTGGCTGCGCGTGGGCGCAACACAGTCGTCTCATCAGAGCGCCATTTCGCACTTTGTGGCGCTCAAAAAAAAGGCCACAACGGACAAGTGGGTCAAAAGTAAAGAATGTTAAAAATCTAAAAAAAGATTCGGAATCTACGTAAAATTCTCTATAATAAACGTTTTTGATGTCCTCATAACTCCCTAAATTCGCAGAGTTATTCCCTTTTAGGCCTTATTCCCGTTGTGGCATCCGATGTGGCCAGTTGTGGATTTTTGGAAAATGCCACAACAATTTTTTTTGCTTGACACTCCGTTTTAGGAGCTATTTTTGCATTTTAATCAATCGTTAGAGACCGTAGGGTAACAAAAAAGTTTAGTTTCCTCGATCGCGACGTAATGGGAGTTTTTTTAAGCCCTTAAGTTCCTTAAGAATTGAGGCGCTCTGATGAGACGACTGTGTTGCGCCCGCGCGCAACCAACGCAAATTTTAACCTTGGAGGGAAAATAAAATTTTTGAATCTTTTTTCTTTAATTTTCATCATATTTTCTCTATTTTTTCTGTCTTTTCATAACTTTCCTGTATTATAATACAGGAAAGTTATGAAAAGACAGAAAAAATAGAGAAAATATGATGAAAATTAAAGAAAAAAGATACAGGGTCGACCCTATAGGGTGTTCTCCATAATTGATCCACTTTGTTTTGCTAACAAATTAATTGCTTTTAACGCATTTATTGTGTTTTCAAATTATTTTTTTAAATAATAACTACAATTTTCTCTTTTTTCAGCTACAATCTGTCTGTACTGCTTTCGGTTCTAGCTATCGTGCTATTTCTTGTTCCGTCTATTTCAGGTTGGTTACTGTTTTTTTTTATTTTCTTTCTGCCTATTTATTGGCCGCATTCTTTGCGACCGGTTCGACTGCGGCGCGGTCGCCCGTGCTGGCGCATCGCCAGAGCACGGTTTCCATGGTTATTTTTAGCCATAGCGGTGTACCGTGCTTATCTGGGCCAAATTCCTGTCAGCAAAGGCGTCTCGACACGCTTTGCAGCCGCACGCGCTCTAGTCAGTCGTTTCCAGCGCCAAAGTCAATGTTGCTTTTTTATACAGTTTTCGCCAATTTAGTTCAGTTTCCAGTTTCCAAAACCCACCTACAGTCAACAGAACGGCGGCTGCGGCGCTGGAAACTCTTTCGACTTGAAAGCGCGCGGCCACAAAGCGTGTCGAGACGCGATTGCGGACCGGAATTTGGCCCAGAGAAGCACAGTACACGCCAATAAAAAGCAGTGGCCAATAGTAGCATTAAGTGCATTCATATATGGTGGAACGAAATGATCCCTATTCTCTAAAAAAATCGGAAATATTCCTAATAGCTCAACCTAGTTAGATGCGATCGAATATCCCATGTGGATAGATCAACCAGTATATTCGAATACCGGTTGATCTATACATATGGATTCAGTGAAATTTCCAGTTTCTAGTTTTGAGAACAATACAAATTCCTCCACAACACAGTATAATAAATCTACAAATATTATACAGAATAAGCAAAACTTTGACAACATATTGACCGTTTATTTGGACACACGAACACAAACAACACATTCCGCTATTGATTCCTTCAAATATTCCATCCATATTCTGCAAACACTCAAAGCTTCATCACCAACTTCATCTTCTTCAATGCATACAAAACACATTGTTGAACCAAAACCATTTTAAAACATAACATAAAACCTTTATTCGCATACACAGAAAAACAGAACACGATAGAGTGATTCAAGGCCCTAGTGACGACCGTTTCATTAGACTTGTGACAATCCCATGTGCAACTACTCCCATTCAAAATGTGAATAGAAGCACATGATTTCATTTTTTTTACATTGGTTTCGTTCCTTCCCTTAGACCAATGTAAAACATAAACTCACCCCTCTTAATTTTTTTCAGCTTCATTACTTTTTTTGTGTTAAAACCAAAACTCCAATAGAGCTACCCCGGAACTCCTCAGTAAGAAAGGTAGCTCTATTTTTATGTTGAATGAGTCTAACTACTTATAGTCCACGCCAATGGAAAAAAGCGCCTATACATGACCCTTTCGTGTCCACACGTCAGACGCGACCGATCTAGATCCTGAAAATCATTACAACAATTTTCGCTCTTCTTTAAAATTTGACACTAAGTAAAACTATAAAAAAATTTGGTCCTTGGGCCCCCTCGAGGGGGGGGGTCGTAAGAATTTCGGAAATTTTTGGAAAAAAATGAAAATTTGGGGGGGGGGTCGTAACCGCGACGAAAATTGCCACAACGCCTGCTCAACCCTGCCCGCCAGACTATCATTCAGACACGAGCTGCGGCAAGTCGTACAACTGACGCTGGATCGCAGGAACCGATGGACTTTGCGATGGCTGTCGATCAACTGATGAAGGACACTTCCCTTCCTGTACATTTGAAAGCAGTGATAAGTCACTTTTCGACCATTAAAGAGAGTTTCGATTCTATTATGTCACGAAATGCTGAACTTGTCGATGAAAACAAAGCGCTTGTTACTAGGAATACTCAGTTGTCACAAGAAAATTCATCATTGCAAGCTGAACTGTCTGCTCTTAAGTCTCAAGTCACTAGGAATTCTGTCGTACATCATCCTGTGCGTGATTTTTCTCAGGTTTCAAGCCTCAATTCTACCATTCCGGAAAATTCTAACACTGGTTGTATTTGTATGGAACACGAAAGGCAGCGATCCATTGTCATTTCTGGCTTATCTGAGTCATCTGGTAGCTTGCCATCTCAGAGAGTGACATATGATAAGAGTCGTATCCACGAATTACTAAATCACCTCGATGTTGAATGCAGCCCCGTTTCTGTGTATCGCATGGGCAGGCTAGGTGGTCGTCCCCGTTTGGTTAAGATTGTATTGCCAACCACTCACCATGCGAACCTTGTATGTAATAGAGCTCATTGGTTAAAGTCGTTTCACACTAAAGGGTTGTACATTAGGCACTCGCTGACGAAAGAGGAATTGGAAAAGCGTAAGGCGGAACGCCGCAATGTCGGCGCCCGCGGCCCTTTCTCTTCCATCTTGTCAACGAGTGACCCGGTGGCTATACCCTCTATTATGTCCCTAGGTGACCCAGCCGTTACGAGCTCGGGAAACTGCTGAACCATCCCCGGATAAACTCGTGCCGTCTTACATGTATCGTCACCAATATTCGTTCTTTGGTCAAAAACGTAGATGCGGTGAAATTCGTGCTCCAAAAGTTCGACACGGATATTATCTCTCTAACTGAAATATGGTTATGCGGTGGGGTCGAGTCGGTCTCACTACTGGGTGACTGGTGCTCGCATTACGAGGTTTTGAGGTCTGACCGTCTTCGCAAAAAAGGTGGGGAGTTCTTTTCATGGCTAGAAAGCTCTTTTGTCCAGTTCTTGTCTTTCAGGAGTCCGTCCCTGATGCTTATGAAATCCTTTGCACTGACTTGGAAATTGATTTAAAACCTATACGTTTTGTAGTTGTGTACAGGACACCATCTTGTACTTCGAACTTGTCTGAGCAACTGTATATTACCATCGGCGACCTTATTTCTTGTAGCTGGCCTTCAATCATCACAGGCGATTTTAACCTCCCGGATGTCAATTGGAATGAACCATCTGAGTTTGCCGATGTGAGTTCCATCTCGAGAAGCTTTTTAACTGTGTGCTCGAGTCATAGCCTTGAGCAATATGTCAGGGCGTCGACCCGTGGTGGTCATGTTCTTGACCTAGTTTTGTGTAATGATAATTGTATGGTAAATTCTCTAAGCATATCTCCACCGTTGGGCTCCAGTGACCACTCTACCGTTCATTTTGCATTAAATCTTCCAAGGCGGGATGCTCTCGTGGTGTATAGAAGGAATTTCAGCAAAGCAAATATTGATGCTATTCGCAACCATCTACTAAATGTTGACTGGTTTGGTTCCCTGAGCACTGTTCCTAGTGTGGATGAAAAGTACGAGCTTTTCCTTTCTATTATCCATCACTGCAATGATACTTTCGTTCCTCTTGAACCTTCCTGCCGTGCTAAACTGAAGCTTCCAACGCACTTATCCGCCCTTGAGCGGTTGAGATCTGAGGCTTGGCGTTTGGCTAAAATTCACGACTGTGCTGACGTCTGGGAGCGGTTCAAAAGTATCAGTGAACGTTTTACTCGGAAATTGAAGAAGTATAATAACCATATTGAGAAGAAAGCTGTCGAGTCAAATGATAAACATTCCTTCTTTAGATTCATCAACTCTAAACTCCGAGAAAAACCAGGTGTGGGGTCCTTAAAAGCCCTAGTGGCACATTGGTGAGGAATGCTGGGAATAAAGCTGAGTTGTTGGCGGACGTTTTTCAAGAGTCGTTTTCTGACTCATCTCCGGTGGATACTCGACCTGTCTCCAATTGTTTCGCCGTTATGGCCGATTCCTGTTGGTTTCACAAGGACTAGATTATCAAGGAACTTCTAGCCTGGCCTGCATCCAATTCTGTGACTCCCGACGCCACACCACTTAGCTTCATCAAGCAGGTCGTTCTTGATATTGCAGGTCCTTTGGAGTACATTTTCAATCTGAGCTTTATGTCTGGAGAGGTCCCCCTCAAATGGAGGCAATCGCTTGTTACCCCTATTCTAAAAAAGCCCCCTTTCACTGACCCTGCTGATTTCAGGCCAATCAGTATAACATCTATCTTCTCACGGCTGTTCGAAAAAATTCTCCGAAAACGAATCGTAACTCATTTGGAATCAAATCAGGTTATCTCTCCCTTCCAGCATGGTTTCCAGAAAGGTAAATCTACTGTGACGTCATCTATTGAAGCGCTTAATAAATAGACAGCTCTTCTTGACGATGGAAAGAGTGTAGACGTTATCTATTTTGATTTCGCCAAAGCTTTTAATAAGGTTCCCCATGACAAGTTGTTGCAAAAACTTTTGATGGTTGGGATTCATCCTCGAATAGTTACATGGATACGTTCATTCCTAACTGATAGGACGTTCTCGGTCTGTATAGACTCTTCTCGGTCGATTCCAAGACCAGTCCTGAGCGGTGTGCCCCAAGGGGGGGGGGTATTGTCTCCCATCCTTTTCAACATATACACTCACGAAATCGCCGGTCTTATCGGTTCCTGTGGCACCGGTTTCAGTGCATTTGCGGACGATATCAAGATATACCTGGACGTCTCCCAATCAGAGAATTGTATCTTACTGCAGCAGTCTATTGACATTGTTAGTACTTGGTCTCGTGATTGGAATCTCCCATTGGCAAAGGAAAAGAGGAAGGTTCTCCACTTGGGTCATAGCAATGCTAACAGTAAATATATTGTCGATGGTTGTCAGATCCAGGAAGTTGATGAAATAACTGATCTAGAGTTCATTATTACTACAAGTCTGAGTTTTGATAAGCACTGTGAATCTATCGCGAAGAAAGCAACTTTCGCTATGAATAATATTTTTAGAGGTTTGTCAACTTGCAATCCATCTGTGCTTATCAATGCTTATACCACGTATGTAAGGCCTCTACTCGAGTACGGTACCCCGGTTTTCAACCCCGCCAAACTCAAGAATATAAACAGATTGGAAAAGATACAGAACAAATTTACTAGAAGAGTTCTGATCAGACAGTATGGCTTTATCTATGGGCAAATGCCTTCCGCTGCTGACAGAAAAGAACTCTTTAGTCTCGAGCCTCTGATTCTCAGAAGGAAGAAAAATGACCTATTTCTCTTCCATCAAATCCTTTTCAACGTAAACTTTGGTCTAAGGCCTGGGGATTTCGTAAGAACGAGAGACTCTGTCACTCGGGGAGGGCCGATAAAATTCCATCGCACCGTGTCTAACCTTGAATGTCGACGCTGCTTTTTCACGAATAGGGTTATTCCATTATTCGAGGATCTCAGTAGAAATGATAATAGTCCTGTCGAATTTGGTGTTTTCAAAAACTTGGTACGAGTAAAACTGGCTCCTGGGGGGCAGCCGAGTATCCCTCCGTAGCGCTTGGATTACTCGAAATCCTGCTCTTCTCTTTTGACTATTGTTCGTTCCAGTTGATTACAATGTTTACATCTTTGACTACTTCGTTTGAGGTTGTTTTTTTTGTCTCATTTTTTTTTCTTTCACATGAGTGTAAACTTGTGTAATAAATAAATAAATAAATAAATAAATAAATATATATATATATATATATATATATATATATATATATATATATATATATATATATATATATATATATATACCATGGGCATACATTGCAACATGCTGTAAACTGAACAAGTCTCCGAATGCACATCGAAACCAGTTCTACATGTCAATTGAGCTGTTCTACCTTTGAAAACAAGTCGTACGATAGAGCAATCCTGCGAAATTGTGATGCTGATGCTTTCTGGGGCCGTATGCATACCTCTCCCCGAGCGTCCCCGCGCGGGGATGGGGACGACCCCGAGTCATCCCCGGCATGCACATCTCTCCCCGTGATCTTTGGGGGACGGGCTCCGCCCACAATTTGCGGGGATGGGGTCCCCCTACGAATTTGCTCGGGAGTGGCGTCCCCGAGTGGCATTGGAGCGCGTTTTGTTGTTGTTGTTGTTGCCCATCCTCCACCATAGACACGGATCCTGGTTCCAATTTCCGGCATGTAGACGAATCATCGAAGCGAGTGGCTGGGATCCTCTTCTTTGGAGGATCCCTGATGGAGCTTTCTTTGGCCTTCTTTTTTTTTATTCTATTTTTTTATATATCTTTTTTTATTTATTTATTTATTTTTTCTTTCTTTTTTTTTCTTTTCTTTCTTTACAATCTTATAGAATCAAAGTGACAGAAAATTGGCTGCTTCCACGGGTTTAAGCCAGAGATCTTCAATTGTGAGATGCGTTGGCTTTGTAGCGCATGAGAACATGTGAGGTACTGTGTGTTCCTCCAGACTGCATTCCGGGCATAGTGGATTATCTGCTGCTCCAATCTTATGAAGATACCACTGCGACTTTGAGTAGTAACCACTCCGAAGCTGGGATAGCGCTGCTCGACTTGATCTTGGTAAAGTCTCTTCTTCTTTCGCGATTTGCGGCGGTGGTCCAATTAGTAAAGGAGAGTTCATATTACCCAAGAAATCCTTCACAAACTCCTTGTGGACCTCTTTGCGGATGTTCTCAGCATTTCCTGGCCTTACCGTCATTGGGGGGACAGTTCTGACGTGCCTCCTAATCTGTCGTGGCGGCGCCGGCTTCCTCATCATGTCGTGGGAGGGGTGTTCAGGGTCGAGTGCCGCAACTGTTCGATATTGAAGTGACAGCATTTCATTATGGGCCTGCACTGGCATGATTCCAGATTCGTTACTGAGGTGGGTTGTGCTCGCCATTGCCAGGCTTCCCGTCGCAGTTCTCAGAGCTGCATTTTGACAAGCTTGTAGCCGATCCCAGTGTGACGAGGCCAGTAGCGGACTCCATGCAGGGGCTGCGTAAGACAACACTGATTGTCCGATGGCACGATAGGTAGTAGTTAGCAGCTCTTTATTTTGTCCCCAGTTTCTTCCTGCCAGAGCTTTCAGGAGGTTCGCTCGCTTTGCTGTCTTCTTGCGAACTGCCTCAGCGTGTAAACGTCCCGTCATCATCGTGTCGAACTGATAACCAAGAATCGTAGGGTTTCTTTCGTGCGAAATTTGCACCCCGTTAATGAAAACTTTCGGCACGTACTTCGCTTGAGCAGTGTGGGTCGTCAGCAGGGAAACAGTGGTCTTTTGAAGCGACAGTTGTAAATGATGGTCTTCCAAGGCCTTTGTTAATATTGGTAGGTAGTCGTTGAGATGTTTCTCACAAGTTGTAACGTCAGGGTCCGACGCGATCAGTGTGAGGTCGTCTGCGTATCCAATGAGATTTACTTCTGGTGGGGGTCTCGGTAGGTCGGCGATGTAGAACGAGAAAAGTAGCGGCGAAATTACTGCTCCTTGAGGCACCCCGGAGCGCACCAGTCTCACATTAGACGTTTGTCCCTTGAACTCTGTGTGAATTGTTCTGCCCTTTAGATAGCTTGCAATCCAGCGGGTTAGGCCTCTTGGTAGCGGTGATTCTGCTAATTTCTGACAGAGGATGGATGTGACGACAGTATCGTAGGCCTTCTTCAAATCCAACGCCACCATAAGTGAGCGGCTTGGTGGTCTCTTCTCATTCATTCCGTCTGTGATGATTCCAGTGAGTTCGACCAGGGCGGAGGTGGTAGAGAAACCTCTTCGGAAACCATTCTGCCAACTGGGAACGTGCAGATGAGTCTGCAATGTAGGCAGAATGGATCTCTCCAGAGTACGGGCCATGGATGAGATAATCGAGATGGGCCTGTAGCTGCTTGGATCTTCGGCAGGTTTTCCGGGCTTCAACAGAGGGAAAATCCTGGCTTCCTTCCATGACGCTGGTATCAGCCCTGCTGACAGGGTCCTGTTGAATAGCGCTCTGACGCATTCGCGGAAAATTGGTCCAGTATGTTTGAGCATAATAGGGGCCACTCCACTTGTATCCAGAGCTCTAGAAGGCTTGCATTTCTTCAAAGAGGCGTCGATGAGGGCGGCCGTGATGATAGGAACGTCGTTCCTTGGAAAAGTTTTAATCCATCTGTAGGTCCTCCGGGACGATTTTAGGCTTCTATGAGGACATGGAGAGCCGAACTGCTTGCATAGGAGGTTTGCCGCCTTCTTGTTGCTGATCGGCTGGCCTTTGTGCAGAAGTTGGAGGGGGTTCGGTTTCGCTGATCGGCCATCAAGTGCTTTCATTGTGGACCAAAGCTTGGAGGAATTTGTGCGATGGTCTATGCCCTCCACAAAAGATCTCCAAGTCTGTTGTCGATCTTTCTTTACCTCATCTGCGATCTCCTTGTTGAGCTCGGGAATTCGGGTGTTCGTAGGATCCGTTCTCCGAATGGTGTCTCGTTCGCGTATCAGGTCTTTGGCGGTATCAGATAGGCAAGGAGGAAACCTTCCGTCTGCCCTTAGGAATAGATTGCGAAGTTGCTGCTTTGATGGCTGATGTGAGGAATCGATCCATCTCTTGCGGGTTTGCACGAAAGTCAAAACCAGCCGATTGCTGCTCCAACACTGACGAAAACTTGATCCAGTTCGCCTTTTTAAAGTTGACGAACGTGGTCCTCGGCGATGATGATATGGGGGCTTCGCTCTTGAATTCCATCAGTATTGGGAGATGGTCACTGGCTCCTGTGTTCAGGGTGTCCCAAACGGCCGACGATGCTAAGTCCTGCGAACATAAGGAGAGGTCCGGCGATGATGGTCTTCCATGCGTCGGCTTCCTCGTAGGACGCGTTGTGTCATTGAGGATCACTAGATTGGAATGGGAAATTTCCTCTTCAATGCACTGTCCGCGTTGGTCTTCTTCGCCCTGTGACCAGAGAGCGCTATGGGCATTGACATCTCCCACGACGATTGTGGACTTCCCACATGTCAGGAACGGTGAAATGGACAATTCGTAAGAGGGTGGACACGAGGATCTTGGCGGGGAATATATGTTGTGAAGGTGTACAGGCCCGGACTTAGTTTCTACACTTATGGAGATGGATTCCGTTGTACCATCGTCCACTCCAGCAGTAATCACACAGCACTGTAGATTGCACCTGACGAGAAAAGCCACTCCACCTCCTGAGCTCGATCTGTCGTTCCTCAGGCAAGAATAGCCTCGGACAGTAGGTGTACCATGGCTTGTGTCCAGCTTGGTCTCTTGTAGTCCTATGACATCGGCCCCTATGCGATGAGCAAGAGCTCCCAATTCGGCTGATTTGTGGCGAAAACCATTTATGTTCCATTGGATTACCTTTAATGAGTCTGAGTTGATATGTTGTGTTGACCCGGTTATGTTGCAGTTGGGACATACGTATGAGCTATCCGCATCCTTGAAGGACTTGAGGCCGGAACATTGTCTCACGTGGGTCCATTTTCTGCACTTGATACATTGGACACTCCCTGCTGCGGCTGAGGTACCACACTGGGTGCAGGGCCATCGGATACGGCGAGGGGGTCCAGGGTTTGCTTCGATTCCGGCACGCAGGAGAAGACAACGGATCAGTTGAGCCGGTTTATGCTGATCCGTAACCGAAAAAATTGGCTCCAGGACTCGTGAAAGAGTGAATTCTGGGAGGTATAGTTGAGGACCTTTGACTTGGGAAGGATGACGGCATTGTAGACGACTTCTTCTTCCGCGTACGCTCTTGCCAACGAGTAGGCGATCCTCCATAAGAGCGAAGCGCGTTTTCGGAATGGGGCGCGTTATTTTAGTGAGGTGGATTACCATTTCTAAGGGAATTTGAGTGTTTTTGCGCACTAGCCTACTTCACTGGTAAGCGACTGAGTTTTGCTGTTCTGAAAGTATACGTATGTCTATTAGAGTAGTTTATAGGAACAAAATGGACATTGTTAACACTCTGGACTTGGTGAGAAGATGTAGGAGTGAAGTCGTACCGCGTGTTTTTCGCGATAGAACCTGTCCATACGATACGCTCACGGATACAGAATTCAGAAAAGATTACCGCTTTACGCGGCCCACATTCTACAGAATATGTGAGATGCTGCGTGCGGATATGGAGACAAACACCGGGCGTATTAGCGATCTTACCATTGCGGATCAAGTTGGAATTTGCATTCACCTGCTGGGCAGGAACGTTATGCAGGCTGACGTTGCAAGAATTGCTGGATGCCATCAGGCCACTATTTCGCGCACATTGGTGGCTTTCCTGAGCGCCATAAACAAGAGGGCTAGTCAATTCATTTCGTGGCCATATGAGCAGGAGTGTGCAGAATTGCGCCGAAAGTTCTTCCGCAATTACGGTCTTCCAAGTGTTACGTGCATAATCGACGGGACAATGTGCCGCATACAACGCCCACCAGAAAACGAGGAAGATTCTGTTTGCCGCAAGGGCTATCATAGTATTAATAGTCGATTTTGATGGAAGAATTCGATGGATAACGACCAAATGGCCAGGCTCGGCTCACGATTCAAGAGTAATCAAAACGTCGGCGACACATTCGTTATACAGAAATTAGTTGCGGAAAATTTCAGAAATTGGCAAAGCTCGTCACAGTTGTGATAGGTGCTTGAATTGGCGGTTTACCTTAAACTACGCTGCTTCTCTACTTTCTGTTCATTGAATTAGTTTTTTTTTTTCGTTACGCTTACTTCACATTATCTATGCGTTATTGCAATTGCTCGATGCAACGAAAGGATCCGTAAGAAATTCACACGCAGTTGTAAAAATAACGCAAAAGGCGCAGACATTTCTCCCTCGGGGTGTATGTATGGTAATACAATTCGATCATTCAATGCTGCCGAGATGTCGTACGTTCACGCCGTGGCAGTGTGGAGGAAAGAAGATCACCTCTATGCAAACCGACGTCACCCCCTCCACGAAGAGGGTTTTTGTCATGGGAGAGGTGCTGGCCGGCCGCGTCTCTCCTTCGGATTCTCCTGCTGAGGGCCGGCGTGGAAAGGAATCCTGGACCCGCTCAGAAGAAGAAGTACCTTTGTGCCACATGCGACAGAAATGTCAATTGGAATGGGACCAGCGTCCAATGCTTTTGATGCCAAAGGTGGGTGCACTTCTCTTGTTCGGGTCTCAGTTCTGTGAAGCATCATAACTCTTCTTTTCGCTGTGTTATATGCTCTTCACCTACCAACTCTGATTCCTCTTCCTCGTATCGCCCCCTTTCCATTGTACATATCAATCTCAATGGCCTTCGTGCCAAACTTTCTGAGCTCTCTCTCTTCGCACGTACTTACCATCCAGACGTGATCATGGTTCAAGAAACCAAGCTCTCTCCATCCCCTACCCGTCCTCATCCTAACATCCCGGGCTATACTGCCTTCCATGCTCCAAGGTCAGCTCTTGGCGGAGGAGTTTCAACCTTTGTTTTATCTTCTCCTCCCTCCCACCTCATACCCAACACCCCCACGGATGGTACTCTCGAGTACCCTCCAATCCATCTCCCTCTTAAAACACCTCTTTCTCTCTTCAACATATATATTCCACCTACTACCTCATGCCCCTCTTTTTACAATCCTATTCCACTTCTCAAGCAGCTGAACGACTGCTCCCTCTCATCCTCAGTTGTCTTCGCGGGCGATTTTAATGCTCACACCTTTTGCTCGTCTCTCGATGCTGACGCTAGAGGAATTGACGTCGAAGAATGGGCAGAGGAGAGTGACTTGGTCATCTATAAGGATGATCAGCCCACCCGTCTCTCTACCAACGGCCGATCTTCCAGCCCAGACATTTCTCTAGTCTCGTCCAACCTCTCTAACTCTTGCTCATGGTCCACCACAACCAATTTGCCAAGTGACCATGTCCCCGTCTTTATCCATATCGATCTCTCCAACTCTCTCGCTCCCTATTCTGGTGTTCGTCAACGTTCCTATCTTAATTTAGGCCGAGCAGACTGGAGCCTGTTCAGTGAAGTTGCGCTTCGCCTGTCGGCAAATTACCCGTGGAATGGCGACGTGCACCAGAAAGAGTGCCATTTATCTGACGCGATCCGCAGAGCCATGAAAGCAGCTATTCCTGTCGGCCGCGTTAAGACGTTCTATCCAAATGTCACAAGAGAGATCCTCGATAAGATCAGGACAAGAGATGCCAGGAGAGCGGTCAACCATCTGGACCCCGTCGTTTGCTGAACTTGACGATGAGATCAAAAAGGATCTAGACAGGCACAAGAAAGAAGAGTGGGAAAAGTTTGCTGGGCAGTTGGACTTCAAGACGGACAGTGCAGCTACTTGGAAGGTACTACGGAAGCTCTCGGGTAAGAGCTTGCCTGCTACCGTCTCCACAATCGAATTAGAAAACGGTGTATTCAAATCAGGAAAAGAAGCCGCTTATGCGCTCGGGAGAAGTTTTTTCATCACCAGTGCAAAGCGTGGTCCGCAGAATAGAGTGACTGTATCGAGAGCTGTGTCGCCTCCCGCTTATGAGCACGGCCGAAGCGTTCACTACGACGCAAGTTGAGAAAGTTATAAAGGATATGCGGAATTCAAAAGCGGTCGGTCCAGACGGGATATGTCCTGCTGTCTTGAAGA
This sequence comes from Aplectana chamaeleonis, assembly GCA_029168955.1. Lineage (NCBI taxonomy): Eukaryota > Metazoa > Nematoda > Chromadorea > Rhabditida > Cosmocercidae > Aplectana > Aplectana chamaeleonis. The sequence goes on from JAPDOI010000450.1 coordinate 151,301, forward strand.
AGATACCGAATGAAATCCTTCCGCTTCTCACTGATTTGATCAATACCTCGTTCAGATCGTGCATCATCCCACAGAACTGGAAGACAGCTAACGTTGTGCCGCTGCCCGCCGGGGAAACCTCAGGCTTCAGTCAAGGGATACAGACCTATTAGCTTGCTGTCCACGTTCGCGAAGGTAGCCGAAAAACTGATCGTAAAGGACTTGGCGGAGCACAATGAGAAGCAAGTGATTCAGCATGGATTCAGAAAGCTGCATTCCACCACGACAGCTCTGCTGGAAATTACAAGCTTTGCCATCGATGGGTTCAATGCCCAGAAGCTACAGAGAACTGTGGCTGTTGCCTTAGATCTCACCAAGGCATTCGACACAGTAAACCATGGAGTTCTGTCAAGCAACTTACTCGAATCATCAATACCGCCGTGGCAGAAACGCTGGATATCGGCATTCATCAAGGGCAGACAGAGCCAGAGTTATGTTCCCAGAACCATGTCTCCAATAGTATTCCTATTGCAGCTGGAGTTCCGCAGGGCGGCGTTTTTATCGCCTGCCCTCTTCAGTCTGTACCTCGAAGACATGCCCGCTCCCCCAGGATATCAAGGTAGTCGCCTATGCCGATGATATGACAATAATGTGTCGGGATCGAGATATACATGTGGCCGCCTCGAAGATCAATGAGTACCTGGTCACACTGAAAAGCTTTTTCGACCGCAAAATGCTAAAGATCTCTGCATCGAAATCGTCGGTATCCGTACTCACAACGGATCCTTCGGAGCACAGCGCCTCACCCGCATGTCGAGTGGGACGGAGATCGATTACCTGCTGCTCGCTTTCCCAAACTGCTCGGTCTGGTGCTCGATCCATCGCTCAAGTTTCATAAGAACACCGAGCAGAAGCTGGCCGTCGTCAAAGCGAAGCTTAATGTGCTCAGAGCCCTGGGCGGTACATCATGGGGCAGTAGCAAAGAAACCATTATTACGACGTATAAAGCGATTCTCCAGCCTGCACTAGAATACGGCGCACCAGTTTGGCAGCATCTAGTTTCGGAATCCTTCTTGGACTAAGATGCAACGCATACAGAATGCGGCTCTTCGAATCGCCACCGGATGTGCAAGAAGTTCCCCAGTCGAGCACTTGCATGCGGAGACACGATTATTACCAGTAAAAGAACACTGTCAGCTCCAAGCCCAACAGTTTTTCATCAACATTGTCAAACAACCAAATCACCCCTCTCGGAGAGTGCTAAACCCAGTCAGAGAAAGAAAGATCAGAAAGCCATTCGCCGATGCTCCAAGCAAAGTCAATCTGCAAAGATGGCACGATTCACAGCAAGAACGACTCCGTCTGTTGCGCGAGGAGCACACACAGTTCGTACGGTGTCATCTGGAAAAGACGGCGGTAAATCCCATCCTGGGTGTGGTGCCGCCCCGGGTCTGCACATCCGAGTCTCAACTCGGAAGGAGGGCCAGATGCACCCTGGCATCGCTGCGCTGTGGTCACTCTACTATGCTTATGACATATGTTAGCAAGATTGACAGCACCAAATCGGACGTTTGCCCAGACTGTGGATGCCACGGCCACGATACGGCACATTTGTTTGATTGTCCGGAGAGACCAACCACGCTGACCACAATGGACCTATGGACGAATCCGTTATTGGTCGCCCAGTTCCTCAACCTATGACAGTACCCTCGACGTGGCTGCAAAGTAGAAGAAGAAGATCATTCAATTTTTCGAGTTAGAATCAGTCCTACCAGTGCTGTTTGACAATCATAAGTAAAGGGGCCGTAGCAGACCTAAAAGTATTTTACCACACCTTAGAATCTCCTCGAAGCTTTCACCGGCCATGCTTAGCTCACTAATGAATAAATGCAAATAACGGACACGAGTTGTACACTACCGCGCTCCACTAACAACCGCCCCGCAGCCTGCGCCCTCCTCATTTTCACCGTGCGTCCTCTGCGTCCCTGCCACTCTGTCATCCCCGGGGGATGAGCATCAGATGCGCATACGGTCCGTCCCCGAGCGTCCCCACGCGGAGATCGTCCCCTTGCGGGAACGCTCGGGGACGGATCCCCGCCGGGGAGAGGTATGCATACGGCCCCTGAGGAGATTAGAAGGCTAGCGGGAAAAGCGTGCTCCAATGCCGAAATCTGTCTCACGGCCAATGAGTCGATTGGGGGGTGGGCGAACTGACTCTGTTTCCATCTTATTGGCCATCCTAGAGGTCAGAGAACCCATACAACAGTCAGCGGCAAGACCGTCAGTTGCGGCGGCGATCGATTTGGTTTTCTGGTTACTCTAAGCGGCACTGCGTTCATTTTAATTGCGTAAGCAAAACACACTGAGCGAGAATATAAGGACTGCGCTCTACTAGAATATCCCACTCGATGGAAACAGAGTTCATGTACTAAGCTTCTCTGCGTCAAATGCTCTGCAGGGGTGTTCGATCAATTTCTGAAATCATTGGGCGACTTAATTTCCTGTCGTCAGGCTTGTATTGTTACGGGCGATTTCAACCTCCCGGAAATATCCTGGTCGCTTCAGACCCCCACGGCTGGTTCCTTGTACGGTAAACAGTTCTTGGATATGTGTGCTACGCATAATCTTACCCAAAATATCGTAACCCGAGGTAGTAATGTTTTGGATCTTCTGCTGTCCAACGAGGACGATTTGGTTGACAGTGTGAATGTTGCTGCTCCATTGGGTACAAGTGACCATGCTTCGATCACATTTAGTCTGAAGGTGCACATCGAGGCGTTAGATGACAGGGTCCTCAAAAGGGTCTATAGTAAGGCGGACTTCCGGCGTATTAATGAGTACCTTGAAAAGGTTGACTGGTATGGCTCTCTGAGTACTGTGGATGCCGTAGAGGCTAAGTATGAGCTCTTCCTTTCCATTCTGCACCACACCATTGATTTGTTCGTGCCTATCGGTTTATTCCTCCCAAGGCTCTTGGAAAACCTTTCTCTCAGGAAAACTTGAGCTTGGAACGTAGCGAGTAATAGCAATTCTGTGGAGGATTGGTGCGAATACAAAAGAATCACGGCAATCTTCGAAAAACGCTTGAAGAAGTACAATAGCGCGTTGGAAAAAAAAGGTAATTGTATCCAAAAATAAGAACTCATTCTACAAGTTCCTTAACTCTAAGCTAAAAAGCAGGTCTGATGTGGGTTCTCTTGAGAGAGAAGATGGTTCCAGTGTAGTGGATGATGCCCAAAAGGCTCAACTTCTGGCGAGTGTGTTTATGAAGGCATTCCTTGACGACACTGGCTCGGATGAGCGTGTTAGTCCTTCGCTTTTTCCTATTATGCCTGACTCTGTTTGGTTTCTCCCGGGTGAATTGTCGGATCTACTAGCCAAATGGCCTAATTCGTTTTCCGACACGCCGGATCACGTACCATTGTGTTTCATTAAAAAGGTCATTGATTCCATAGTTGGGCCACTAGCATACATTTTCAACTTGAGTTTTATGCGTGGAGATGTTCCGAGCAGATGGCGTACATCCTTTGTGACTCCTATACCGAAGAAGAAGCCGTTTTCTGATCCCAGCAATTACCGGCCCATCAGTATCACGTCTATCTTTGCGAGGCTTTTTGAAAAATTAATGAAAAAAAGAATTATGGCCCATCTAGAGGAGCACTCCATCATCTCGGAACATCAACATGGTTTTCAAAAGGGCAAATCCACAATTTCGGCGATGCTGGAGTCACTTGATGATTGGACGAATGCGCTGGACAAAGATATAGGTGTGGATGTTATTTACCTTAATTTTTCCAAGGCATTTGACAGAGTTTCTCATCGCAAATTAGTAAACAAACTAGAAATAGTGGGTATCCATCCGCGTATCGTGGCTTGGATTCGTGCTTTTCTCACGGGCAGAACTTTCAGGGTCAGGCTTATTAGTACGTTCTCCCCTCCCTTTGCAGTCCTTAGTGGTGTTCCCCAGGGGGGAGTGCTTTCACCAATACTCTTCAATATTTATACGTGTGAGCTTCCCTTGATTATATCCTTGAACAATGTCGGCTGTTCGGCATTCGCTGATGACTTCAAGTTGTATAAACCTATTGTGACAATGGAAGACTCGGAGTGTTTGCAAAAAGCTCTCAATGATGTAGCCAAATGGTCAAATGAATGGAAATTGCCGCTTTCCAGCGAAAAGACTAAAGTGATGAAGCTTGGTAAGAGGCGAGTTAGTGGCTTCTATACTATCGACGGTTTGCAGTTGAGCGAGGTCAGCGAGATTAAGGACCTTGGTTTTTTTATCAAGGATGATCTTAATTTCGATGATCACTGTCTCCAGGTCGCGTCCACGGCTAATAGGATGATGCACAGCGCGTTTCGAGCACTATCAACTACTAATGCAAACGTGCTGACCGAGGTGTATAAAACGTACGTACGTCCACTTATGGAGTATGGTACGGTAGTTTTTAATCCATACAAAAAAGGATCTCCAGAATACTTTTACCCGTAGGGTTTTCTTCAGGACATCGTGGTTTCAGACTGATGGTAACGTGTGCCATGTCACCAGGAACGCCAAATTGGGCCTAATCACTCTAGAGCATAGGAGAAGGTTTGGCATGATAATGATGTATAAGATCATTCATGGGAGTGCTGGTATCAAGGCTAGCCGGCTGTTCAACCTTAGACCATCAACCACTAGAGGAGCACCGGTGAAATTGGGCCTCATTGGGGCCAGGCGGAATGTACGACAGCACTTCTTTGTCAATAGGGCGGGGTCTGAATTCAATAAACTACTTCGGTCAGGTTTTGTAGTGGGGAAACTCAGTGAATTCAAAAAGACACTTGAGAGTTATCTGTTGTCCCAGGAGTAATGTTTGTAAGATCTCTTTTCTTCATGGTGCCGTTGTATGCCTAATAGCCAGTTGGTCCATTTATTGTTGTTCGACTGATTTTAGTGCTTTTAGTCTCTTAATTGCCGTTTGGGTATTTATTTCTGTTGTTGTCTTTGACACGGTTCTACCGTGTAATAAATCAATCAATATTGATAGAATGGCTCGCCCAATTCTTGTCTGATAGAACGTTTCAGGTGAGGGTCGGGGATTGTTATTCCAAGGTGAGAAACATAGCGAGCGGAGTCCCACAAGGGGGTGTATTATCACCAATATTGTTCAGTATTTTTACAGCTGACATTCCTATCATTTGTCATGACAAAAGTGTTACAGTAAAATTTTATGCGGATGATATAAAGCTCTACAAAGTCATTTCTGATCCATTAGATACCCAAGTGCTGCAGGAGGGGATTTACCCGATAGTTGACTGGGCGAGAGAATGGCAGCTGCCACTGGCTCCGCAAAAAACCGTATTTATGCGGGTTCATTTGAGTCCGGCGTCGACGGCCCATTCATACATGTGCTGGTGTCGCGCTGCGAGCGGTAGACTCGGTTCGAGACCTCGGTTTTCAGTACAACAGGAGGTTGGATTTTTCTGAGCATGTCAAAATCAGATGCCAATCGGCTCACAGGCGGATTTTTCAGATTTATAAGGGTATCTCCACTAGAAACAAACAGGTTCTGCTCCGAGCATATAAGACTTATATACGACCCATTGTGGAATCTGGAACATCAGTATTCGCTCCGCACAAGAAAAAGGATATTGGCGAGCTCGAAAAGGTCCAGAATAGTTTCACTCGCAAACTGTTGATTCGCATCGGTGGTTTCCTCAATTCCAAGATAACCAGGGCTCACTTAAGGAACAAATATTTTGGGTTGCCAACGCTGGATTCTCGGCGCAGAGTATTTGACCTTTGCATGGTCCGCAAACTTCTGGAAAACAGCAGTATTTTCAGGCTTGCACCCTATTTCAAATTGGTCACATCGAGAACTAGAGGTGAAATAATGAGAATATTTCTCGGTCGGCCCATTACCAGTGTTAGGGTTAGGTCTTTTCCACACAGGGCGGGTAGCGCATACCTGAAAATCGCTAGAAGAGTCACCGGCGCTGCTTCCTTGAGCCAGTTTAGGCGACGGGTATCCCAAATAGTTCTTATATAGCTACGAAACGTAGCATTTTCGATTGTTTCTTCTTTTCTAGAGATAGATCTTCGTTTGTTTGATTGGTAGGGTGTATGAAGAATAGGAGTATTTTTGCTCAAGTTTGCTGTCTGTTTTTTTCTTTCTACCGGTCTTGTTAGTTTTTTTTCTGTGCATCTCTTCGAATTATTATCACGCATTTGCCCTAACATCGGTATGGATCCTGAAGAGACTTTGCGTTCCCCATTGGAGGTTGGCGCAAACTCGGCGCTCCTATGTCTCAGAGAAAGTCACGGCCCGTCCGCGGCGGCAGATGAGCTTTCCGGGGCCGGATGCATCAACGCGAATCTCAGGGTTTGGGCAGGCGCGGGGCACACGGTGCAGCAAAATCGACATGCTAAGGTATCGGGGCAGGGGCAAGGGCAGTGCCCCTAACTGCCCCGGCTAGGAGGCTGGGGCAGCGGCTGCCCCAGCTAGGGCAAGAATGCGGCGACGCTGCAGAAAAAGGCTTTTTTCTTTTTTCCCAGTTATTATTATTATTCTTTTCGCTTCGTGTTAAAAGGTATACGCCTAACCTTCCCACTTGTAGCAGAAATTATTCCATTCTTGATAACTTCTCATCATATATCCTGATTTTTAGCATTCGCTTGACGTTTCCATTAGAATAATTCCACAATACTGCCTACTCGGCAATCTTTCTGTTGAATAGAGGGGATTTTTTGGGAAGTGTTAGGCTTTCCAAGTCAACCCCAGAAATAAAACGACTGAGGTCCTTCTCCAGATTTTTGAGACATTACTGAGCGTCTTGTAGGGAGGGTACTGTAGGTGAGAAAATTAGCGGAAGAACTCCTATGACTTTGTTCAAAGCTATCGTATGCAGCTTTGATGGACATATTCGAATGCTATGTTCAAAAATAGTTTTAGAAAGCTAAATTTCATTTGGAGTGCCCTGGCTAAACAAAAGTGGTTTCCGTGTGAGCTCAGTAACTGTAATATTCTGTCTTGTATCCTTCCTCGCATTCCTCTGTTTTGTTCTCATCTTTCGTTCTCACAGCGAATCTTGCAGTCCCTCTCCTTCAAACCGGAGAAAACAAAAAAAAACTGTCAACAAAGTAAGCTGGCTAATTATCATATCTCATAGTAACACTAATCATAAAAAAGGCAGCAAAATGGCATTCAAAGCCAGAATACTACGCATAGTTTTCAAAATACGCCAAAAAATTTTTCAAACGTTGATACTTAAATCAGTACATACATAACGTTTGTAGTTTTCCACGTTTTGGGAACTTTCAAGCCCCAAAAACGAATACACTTCAAATTAAATTACATTGTTAAATTCAGAACGAAATCACGTCATAAATATATCCTTATAAAACGCTACATTAGAAAAGGAGGGATTGCAAGATGTTTTACCGCTGTAAAAACAAAAAGCATTAGAAATCAGGAGGCGCTGAGCAGACGGGGCGAAAATTCTCAGCTGTGTCGACTCATCGATCGCAGGTTTTGGGCCGTAAAATTAAGCGTTGTATAGTTAGGTCCGTGGCCTGTGTCCTCAAGAAAAAACGTTTAAATTCAAACGGCGGCTGGCGCGGCGGTTTAATTCTCAGAGATCGAGGTTCAAACCGCCACGCCAGCCGCGATTTGAATTTACACGTTTTTTCTTGAGGACACAGGCCGCGGATCTAACCATACGGGATTTGCCTACACTACGCTTGGGCCCGCTGCCCCGATGCCGTCGAGCGCTTGTGCATACGGGGCCGGGCACAGACTCTCGAGGCGCCTGCCCTATGGTAACCAGACCCTGCCCTTGCACTTGCCCCCTCGTGTGCGTTGATGCATCCGGCCCCCGGACGGTCCGCGGCGCTTGGCGGCTGATCCGCGGCACAATTGATAGTGGGATGATCAAACGGCCGATCCGCGGCGCTGTGTGTTCTATATGGGGTAGTTTCGGGGCGCACCGGCAGTCCACCATCTCGATACTGATTGTCCAAAAACAGCCACATATATTTTTGAATTTTTTGGATTGAACGACTCCACCACCTCGTCCCCCGAAGTCTTAAAACGATTTCTCAGCAGCTGACTTCGACTTTCTCGTATTTATGACTTTGCCAAGCCTCTATATCTATGTACATGTATGCTAATTTTTCTTTCCAGATGCCGTCGCAACAACTTCTAGGGCAGCAAAAATTCCTGATAGTAAGTAAATTTTCTTATTCTCGTTCATTTTTGGGATTCTCTTCTGATTTTGTTTTTTTTATTCGATTAATTTTTATGATTGTTTGGTTTCGTAATTCTCCTCATGTGTTTTTTTCTTCAAGAATACTTCCGGTTTGATCCCGAATTCGATCGATTTCGGCACGAAACCGGATCTACCCTAGGAAACCAAACAATCATATAAATCATCGAATGCAAGGAAGAAAAACAAAAAGAGAGAATTACAAAAATGAACGTGAAATAAAAAATTGAGTACCACCGTGAATTTTTTCTCCCCTGGAAGTTGTTGCGGAGGCATCTGGAAGGAAAAAATGGTGTGCATGTAGGTATATTACTTTAATATATGAAGAAACACAGAAGGACGGGTTTAATCACAGAAGCCAAGAAAATTGAAGAAAAAAAAACACCTACAAACAGCTGATGGCTACAGCGCAGGAATCTCGTCCGGCTCGAGCGCGTGCGGCCGCGAAGCGTCTCAATACGCAATTGCGGAGGGGAATTTGATTGATTGATTTGTTACACGGTAGAACCGTGTCAAAGACAACAACAGAAATAAATACACAAACGGCAATTAAGAGACTAAAAGCACTAAAATCAGTCGAACAACAATAAATGGACCAACTGGCTATTAGGCATACAACGGCACCATGAAGAAAAGAGATCTTACAAACATTACTCCTGGGACAACAGATAACTCTCAAGTGTCTTTTTGAATTCACTGAGTTTCCCCACTACAAAACCTGACCGAAGTAGTTCATTGAATTCAGACCCCGCCCTATTGACAAAGAAGTGCTGTCGTACATTCCGCCTGGCCCCAATGAGGCCCAATTTCACCGGTGCTCCTCTAGTGGTTGATGGTCTAAGGTTGAACAGCCGGCTAGCCTTGATACCAGCACTCCCATGAATGATCTTATACATCATTATCATGTCAAACCTTCTCCTATGCTCTAGAGTGATTAGGCCCAATTTGGCGTTCCTGGTGACATGGCACACGTTACCATCAGTCTGAAACCACGATGTCCTGAAGAAAACCCTACGGGTAAAAGTATTCTGGACTTTCTCAAGCGCGTCGATGGATCCTTTTTTGTATGGATTAAAAACTACCGTACCATACTCCATAAGTGGACGTACGTACGTTTTATACACCTCGGTCAGCACGTTTGCATTAGTAGTTGATAGTGCACGAAACGCGCTGTGCATCATCCTATTAGCCGTGGACGCGACCTGGAGACAGTGATCATCGAAATTAAGATCATCCTTGATAAGAAAACCAAGGTCCTTAATCTCGCTGACCTCGCTCAACTGCAAACCGTCGATAGTATAGAAGCCACTCAGGGGCCGAATAGAGTTCACCGCTGAAAGGCGCGGCAGCATGTAATGGAGGAGTATCGATCCCGCGGCGCCGCGCGATCGATACGGCTGCACACCATGCTGCCGCGCCTTTGCGCGGTGAGACTCTATTCGGCCCCTAACTCGCCTCTTACCAAGCTTCATCACTTTAGTCTTTTCGCTGGAAAGCGGCAATTTCCATTCTTTTGACCATTTGGCTACATCATTAAGAGCTTTTTGCAAACACTCCGAGTCTTCCATTGTCAAAATAGGTTTATACAACTTAAAGTCATCAGCGAATGCCGAACAGCCGACCTTGTTCAAGGATATAATCGAGGGAAGCTCATACGTATAAATATTGAAGAGTATTGGTGAAAGCACTCCCCCTGGGGAACACCACTAAGGACTGCAAAGGGAAGGGAGAACGTACTATTAAGCCTGACCCTGAAAGCTCTCAAGACAACCCACATCAGACCTGCTTTTTAGCTTAGAGTTAAGGAACTTGAAGAATGAGTTCTTATTTTTGGATGCAATTACCTTTTTTTCCAACGCGCTATTGTACTTCAAGCGTTTTTCGAAGAATGCCGTGATTCTTTTGTATTCGCACCAATCCTCCACAGAATTGCTATTACTCGCTACGTTCCAAGCTCGAGTTTTCCTGAGAGAAATGTTTTCCAAGTGCCTTGGGAGGCACACTTTTTTTGAAGAGAATAAACCGATAGGCACGAACAAATCAATGGTGTGGTGCAGAATGGAAAGGAAGAGCTCACACTTAGCCTCTACGGCATCCACAGTACTCAGAGAGCCATACCAGTCAACGTTTTCAAGGTACTCATTAATACGCCAGAAGTCCGCCTTACTATAGACCCTTTTGAGGACCCTGTCATCTAACGCCTCGACGTGCACCTTCAGACTAAATGTGATCGAAGCATGGTCACTTGTACCCAATGGAGCAGCAACATTCACACTGTCAACAAAATCGTCTTCGTTGGACAGCAGAAGATCCAAAACATTACTACCTCGGGTTACGATATTTTGGGTAAGATTATGCGTAGCACACATATCCAAGAACTGTTTACCGTACAAGGAACCAGCCGTGGGGGTCTGAAGCGACCAGGATATTTCCGGGAGGTTGAAATCGCCCGTAACAATACAAGCCTGACGACAGGAAATTAAGTCGCCCAATGATTTCAGAAATTGATCGAACACTCCTGCAGAGCATGAAGGCACCCTATAAGCTACAATTATTCTCAGTGTTTTATTAACCAGCACAAGGTCCGAACAAAGAAGCTCAAAACCTTCAGGATAACACTCCTGATACACCAACTTAGAGCAAAAAGACTTTATGATTAAGAGAGCCACACCTCCCCCCCCCCTTTTGTGAGTTCTGTCACATCTGAGCAGATCAAACTGAGAGCATAAACCACCAAATAGCGAAACATCCGTGACGAGTGGGGTGAGCCATGTTTCCGACAGCGCAACAATGCCAAGGCCAGATTGTTGTATTAGTCCAATTAAACTATTAATATTTTTAGGAACCGACCGAATATTCACGGAAAGACACCGTATATCGTTATTAGAAGTCCGAGGAATGTTTACATGTTTAAATCAGATGGAACTTGGGAAGAACAGATAGTGACTTCACGGGCAACATCAGGCACACTTAAGCTAGAAATCTGATCGTGAGAATCTATAACATAAACCGGCGAAGGTGATACAGGAATTGAGGAACTATTACAACTTGAAATCACAACGCTTTCTGCAATAGGTTGATCATTGCTTAGGGTCTGGGGTTAGAAGGATTGAGGTGGAGTGGATAGAGCAGTAGAAACATGCCTTTGTGTGAGATTACGCGCATTCCGAGCCTCCCTATTCCGGTTTAGCTCCTCTTTTGTGAGGGAAGGCCTAATGTATATCCCTCTAGTGGAGAAAGACCGAAGCCGGTGTGCTCTGCGCAATAGAAGTCCTTGGAAGAATGTGTTAGGTAATACAACTTTAACAAGCCGAGACCGAAGATTATTGGGCTTTCCCAATCTATACACTGCTTGTGGCAAACATTCGATTTCAAGGAAATCAAGAATTTCATAAATCACATCACGATCATGAGCAGCCCTATCTGTAGACGGAGATGAATCACAACACTCTTAGATACCTACAACTACAACAGATCTCAAACGCTCCTTCTCATTACAACAATGACTACTTACAGAGGAATCAGACATATTAATAGGTGGTGACTGAATAGGCGTCTGAACTGCAGGGAGCCCACGCTGGGCTTCCGCAAGCGCCTCTTTCAAGGATGAATTCTCTTTACGCAAAGTAATGAGTTCACTATACAGCTCCATGTTCTTCGACACAATCAAACTCATCTGTTCTTGCATTTTAAAAATATGATTGACCAGTATTTTCAGATGCACTGGGGTTTTCTTGTCCGTGTGAAGCTTGTCCAGTGCGGTCGCCACATCCATCATACCATCCACGTCCACGTTATCCACTTGAGAAGCATGAGCACCATTAGCATCACAAGCATTAGCACCATTAGCATTAGCATTACCAGCATTCCGTGTTCGCATTATGACTTTCAAGGTGGCTTGATGATAAACGATAGATATAGAATTTCAGGATCCGCCACAGAATCCCTCGCAAGTTTTCCACCACGTATATATAGCAGCACAACACCAGTGTACGCAGCAGGAAACGAGTCGATAAATCAGAACACGAGCCAGTCAATAGTATATATCACAGCCAAACGTCGAGACCATCGGTTGAGACCAGAATGTCAATGACCACGAAGTAATCGGCCACACAACCTCAAACTTGGGTAATATCGGATGAAATCCTAGATCCCATAGTTTTGATAGCAGTTTCAAATGTGAGACACGATCAAATGCCTTTGCAAAGTCAAAGTAAATGACATCACAACTGCATTTCTTGTCAAGGGCCTCCGTCCAATGGTTTATGCATTCCAAAAGGTTCGTTTCTACCGATCTTCCAGGTACAAAACAATGTTGGCTCCTGGGAACGATGTTATTCGAAAACAGATGTAGTATCCAAATTAAGCATACCATTCCTCTTCTTCTTTGCAGCCACATAGAGGGTTTTGTCATAGGCGGAGGAACTGGGCGACAAGTAGTGGATTCGTCCATAGGTCCATTGGTGTCAGCGTGGTAGGTCTCTCCGGACAGTTGAACAAATGTGCTGTATCGTGGCCGATGGTACCGCAGTCCGGGCACACATCAGATTTGCTGCTGTCAATCTTGCTGACATAAGACATTAGCATTGTGGAGTGACCACAGCGTAATGATGCGAGCGCGCATCTCGCCCTTCTTCCGAGTTGAGACTCTGAGGTGCAGACGGGGGGCGGTATATCTCCTAGTATAGGATTTATGGCCGCCTTCATAAGATGACACCGTACGAACTTGGTGTGCTCCTCGCGCAAAAGACGGAGTCGTTCTTGCTGTGAGTCGTGCCATCTTTGCAAATTGACTTTGTTTGGAGCATCGACGAATGGCTTTCTTATACTTCTCTCTCTCACGGGGTTTAGCACTCTCCACGACGGGTGATTTGGTTGCTTTATAATGTTAATGCGGAATCGCTGGGCCTGGAGCTGACAGTGCTCCTTCACTGGTAATAGACGGGTCTCAGCATGCAGGTGCTCGATTGGGGAACTCCTTGCACATCCGGTGGCGATACGGAGAGCAGCATTCTGTACCCGTTGCATCGTTGTCTTGGAGGATTCTGAGGCGAGATGCTGCCAAACCGGTGCGGCGTACTCCAGGGCGGGCTGGAGAATTGCCTTATACGTCGTGAGTATAGTCTCCTTGCTGCTACCCCACGAAGTGCCGCTTAGGGCCCTGAGAACGTTGAGCTTAGCTTTAACTACCGCCTGCTTCTGCTCGGTATTCTTATGAAACTTGAGTGACGGATCGAGCACAAGACCGAGCAGCTTTGGAAAGCGAGCAGCAGGCAAACGGTCTCCATCCCACACGACATCCGGATGAGCGCTGTGCTCGGATGGGTCCGTCGTGAGAACGGACACTGACGACTTGGCTGCAGAGATCCTTAGCATCTTGCGGTCGAAAAAGCTCTTCAGTGCGATCAGGTACTCGTTGATCTTATTGGCGGCCACCTGTAAGTCCCTATCTCAACACATGATTGTTATGTCATCAGCATACGCGACGACCTTGATGTCCTGTGGAGGCTCAGGCATATCTTCGAGGTACAGACTGAAGAGGGCCGGCGATAGAACCCCGCCCTGAGGGACTCCAGCTGCCATTGGAATACTGCTGGAGACATGGTTCTGAAACATGACTCTTGCTCGCCGACCTTTAATAAAGGCCGATATCCAGCGCTTCTGCCAAGATGGTATTGACGACACCAGTATGTTGCCTGACAGGACTCCAAGGTTAATCGTATCGAATGCCTTGGTGAGATCCAACGCAACAGCTACAGTTCTCAATGGCTTTTGAAGTTGAGCCCATCGATAGCATAGCTGGTAATTTCTAGCAACGCCGTAGTTGTGGAATGTAGCCTCCTGAAACCATGTTGAAACAACTGCTTCTCGTTGTGCTCCGCTAGATCCTTGACAATGAGCTTTTCGGCTACCTTAGCGAAAGGTGACATCAAGCTAATGGGACGATATCTCTTTACTGATGACTGAGGCTTGTCAGGCTTGGGCAACGGGATGACGTTGGCTGTCTTCCAGTTTTGCGGAATAGTGCAAGAGCCAAACGAAGTGTTAATCATATCAACGATGAGCGGAAGGATCTCAGTCGGGAGTTTCTTCAGTAGAGCAGGACAAATGCCGTCGGGACCGACAGCTTTGGAGTTCCGCATGTCCTTTATGATCTTCTCTACTTGCGCCACAGTGAACGCATCGGCCGTGCTCATGAGCGGGAGGCGGCACAGCTCTCTTACTGTCACTCTATTTTGCGGACCACGCCTTGTACTCGTGACAAAGAAACTTTTACCGAGAGAGTAGGCGGCTTCCTTTCCTGACTTGAAAACGTTATTACCGAACTCAATAGTGGAGATGGTGGCTGGCGAGCTCTTTCCCGATAGTTTCCGAAGCACCTTCCAAGTAGCTCCACTGTCCGTCTTGAAATTCAACTGTTCTGTGAATTTTTCCCACTGTTCTTTCTTGTGCTGGTCGAGATCTTTTCTGATCTCAACATCCAGCTGAGTGACGACAGGGTCTAGATGGTCAACTGCTCTTCGGCATCTCTAGTCCTGATTTTCTGAAGAATTTCTCTGGTGACGTTTGGATAGAACGTCTTTACTCGGCCAACAGGGATAGCCGCCTTCATGGCCCTGCGAATTGCATCAGATAAGTGATGCTCCTTCTGGTGCACATTGCCATTCCACGGGTAATCAGCCGCTAGGCGTAGCGCAACCTCACTGAACAGGCACCAGTCTGCTTGGCCTAAATTGAGATAAGAACGTTGACGAACACCAGAATAAGGAGCAAGAGAATTTGAGAGATCGATGTGCACAAAGACGGGAACATGATCACTAGACAATGTTGTTGAGGTAGACCATGAGCAAGCGTTGGAAAGGTTGGACGAGATAAGAGTTATGTCTGGGCTAGAAGATCGGCCGTTGGCAGGGAGACGAGTGGGCTGATCATCGTTTAAGATGACCAGGTCGCACTCCTCAGCCCATTCTTCGACTTCTTCTCCTCTAGCATCAGAACCAAGGGACGAGCAGAAGGTGTGGGCATTAAAGTCACCCGCGAAAACAACTGATGATGAGAGGGAATAATCGTTGAGTTGTTTAAGAGGAATGGGATTGTAGGAGGAGGGGCATGAGGTGGTAGGGGGAATATATATGTTGAAAAGAGAAAGGGGTGTTTTAAGAGGGAGATGGATTGGAAGATACTCGAGAGTACCATCCGTGGGGGTGTTTGGTATGAGGTGGGAGGGGAGAGAAGATAAAACAAAGGTTGAAACTCCTCCGCCAAGAGCTGACCTTGGAGCATGGAAGGCAGTGTAGCCCGGGATATTAGGATGAGGAGAGGTAGGGGATGGAGAGAGCTTGGTTTATTATATATTTATATTTATTTACATAAGCCTGCGGACCAGACTTATGTGCAATTGACAGCTCATATACGAAATCACCAACAAAAAAACGTCTAGTAACAGCGAGGGAAAAACTACCAGTATTTCGGTCAGATAAAGCAATGGATGCAAAGCAGATATACGCATAGCCCGTAATGGCGAGAGTAGAAGTGACTGCTCCGTGAGGGATTAGCGCTCACCAGGTTCGTTCTCGAAGTATTCAGTTGCAAGTTTCCTGAACGCCTTATGACTCACAGGGATGGATTTGAGCCTCCCGAGCCGCTCAAATGCAGGAGTCGCCCTATTAATAAAGAAAAGCGCCTGCAGTTAAGGTTGGAGTTTTTGCGTAGAATTTTTGAAGCTCCTTCCCTGGCACTTCATGTTCTCACCTCGCCAATACACTCAGGCCGCAGACCAAAGTCCGGTTTATACAGGATTTTGTGCAGCAGTAGTAAGTCATTAAACTTTTTTCTTATCAAAAGAGATTGCAAGTTGAGCTCACTATTCCTGGTTTCTGCAGATGGCATTTGTTGATAATGGCAAAATCCAAGCTTCCTGATCATTAACTTCCTTGTGAACCCGTTTTGCACCTTCTCAAGTCTAACTATGCTCTTCTTTTTGTGTGGAAAATACACTGGTGTCCCATACTCAAGAATAGGTCTAACATAGGTTCTGTAGGCTCTAAGTAGCACCGCGCTGCTTCTTGTCCCCAGTCCCCTGAATATATTATTTACGGCCACGGTTGCTCTGGCAGATACCCATTCGCAGTGTTTGTCAAAACTGAGGCTTCGTGTGAGGATAAATCCCAGGTCAGTGATCTGCTCGACATTCTCGATCTCAGTCCCTTCGACATTTTAAGTATGACAGTTATTCGAAGAACCCAGGTGCAGAGTTTTCGTTTTTTCCTTCGATAACGGCAAGTCCCATTCATGAGACCAGACCGCCGTTGCGTCTATTGCATTTTGAATTGCCTCAGTGTCCTCCCTGGAGCCCGCCCGGCGAAAAAATTCTATATCGTCTGCAAACGCACAGAAATCTACTCCAAATCCACTTAATAAGTCCCCCAGCTCGTGCGTGTATATATTGAACAGAATCGGTGAAAGAACTCCACCCTGCGGAACTCCACTACACACTGGGTGATTCTGCGAATACGAAGTGTTCACTCGAACCGAAAAGGTCCTTTGTTCCAAAAATGAGGCAATCCAAGAAACTATGCGCGGGTGTACCCCTATCATTGTTAGTTTTTGTATTAGCTTATGATGTGGGACTTTGTCAAATGCCTTGGAGAAATCGAAAAAAACAACATCGACATTACTACCTTGGTCTAAAAGAGACGTCCAGTTGTTTAGGGCTTCAATCATAGCTGTCACAGTTGACTTACCCTTTTGAAAGCCATGCTGATGGGGGGAAATAACCGAACAATTTTCGAGATGTGCTCCTATTCTCTTCTTTAAAATTTTTTCGAACAACCTAGCGAACAATGACGTTATACTAACTGGTCTGTAGTTGGAAGGCTCTGTGAATGGTGCCTTTTTAGGGAGAGGAGTGACATAAGATAATTTCCATCGATTCGGAACTTCACTTGTCATAAAGCTCAAGTTGAAAAGGAACTCTAGAGGCCCCGCTATTTCATGGGCGACTTTCTTCACGAACATCAGAGGGATATCATCCGGCGTTCTCGAAGACGAGTTTGGCCATTTCACGAGTTCAGTTTTAATTTCTTCCTTATAGAACCAACAGGAATCTTGCATTACCCCAAAGCTCGGAGATACCAGCCCCGCTTGGTCCAGTGAAGAAGCTCTTGAAAATGACAGTTCGAAAGTATTTGCCAAAAGTTCTGCCTTGTCCCTATCAGCCCTGAGGATATTTCCGTCAGACGTCTTAAGCGCCCCAATGGTTTTTTTATCATGCATTCTGGAGTTCAAAAGCTTGTAAAACGCATTCCTATCTTCCGACTCGATGACTTTCTTCTCTATGCTATCGTTGTACTTTTTAAGCTTGCGTTCGAACTTACCATTTATGTCCTCTTGAACCATGATCACGTCTGGATGGTAAGTACGTGCGAAGAGAGAGAGCTCAGAAAGTTTGGCATGAAGGCCGTTGAGGTTGATATGTACAATGGAAAGGGGGCGATTTGAGGAAGAGGAATCAGAGTTGGTAGGTGAAGAGCATAAAACACAGCGAAAAGCAGAGTTTTGATGCTTCACAGAACTGAGACCTGAACAAGAGAGGTGCACCCACCTTTGACATCCAAAACACTGGACGCTGGTCCCATTCCAATTGACATTTCTGTCGCATGTGGCACATAGGTACTTCTTCTTCTTCTGAACGGGTCCAGGATTCCTTTCCACGCCGGCCCTTAGCAGGAGAATCCGAAGGAGAGACGCGGCCGGCCAGCACCTCTCCCATGACAAAAACCCTCTTCGCGGAGGGGGTGACGTCGGTTTGCATAGAGGTGATCTTCTTTCTTCCACACTGCCACGGCGTGAACGTACGACATCTCGGCAGCATACCATTCCTCACTATGCCACGGGGAATACTCCTATACGTGAAGCCAAGAGACCTTATGAAGACCTTCCTCGTGAAGTTGTTTTGCACTCTTTCTAGTTTGGAAACGCAGGTTTTCTAATGAGGAAAGTAGATACATGTACCATATTCAAGAACAGATCGAACGTAAATTTTATAGGCTGTAACCAAAAGCAATGGACTTTTAGTTTTCAGCGATATGAACAGAAGGAAAAGTTTCTGTTCAGCTTTCGCAACAATACTATCCAAATGCTTATCAAAATTCAATTTCGAATCGACAAGAAACCCTAAATCTTTGACTAGGTTAACATGCTGGAGTATTGAACCATCGATATTGTACCCGCCTTCCGGATTAGTAGTTCTACCCAGGTGTAGTACTTGACTTTTTTGAGTGGAAAGAGGGATAAGGTTCCGTTTAGACCATCGAAATACATTGTCAACTGTGGTTTGGATCCTAGTTTTATTGTCACCCTCAAGTGTGTCGTAGATTTTTTTAATGATAATAATCATTTTATGATAATAATTGTTTTCTATTATGATTGTTTTGCCTACTTATACTTATTTTGCCTGAATCAACGTGAAAAAAGAGGAATTTGAACGAGGACATATGCAGCGGTCGATCGGTCGCGTCGCCGTGCACTGCATGGCGACGCGATTTGGCCATCTCAGTCGCCCAATCGCGCGATTGGGCGACTTTTCCCGCGATCTTGTCTGAAAGGCCGGCGACCAGATCGATAAGGGGTCTGCAGAGTTGCAGAGACCGGCGAGTGGTCGCCGAGCGTCAGCCTTGACGCGGCGACAGAAACGTTTCGAAACATTATCGACGCGGCGTCGGTTGCCGCTCGCTGGCAGTGATGTAGGGCCGTCGCGGCGTCAGTACACTCTGCGGTGCCCCCTCGTCGCCTTTCACGCCGCGTCGGTCGCCATCGTCGTCAAATGTAACCGATATTGCATCACCCAGTGCTGTTCGTCGCTGCGAGAAACGCCGCTACTTCAACTCTTAGGACCCCTATACACAGTGTCTTCATTCGGTCGCGTCGCAGAGCGATCGAACTCTGAAAGAGGCCTAACCACCGGAGGCCGGCTGGCGCAGCGCGTGCGACGCAAATCTGCGGCGCGCGCGTCTAACGCGATTGGAGCACGATTATACGCTCAACCAAATTCCTGTCCAGGCGAGAGAATGTGTTATACAGGGGAAGCGAGGCCTAGCTCTTCTTAATACCCTACTGACAAACCTTGAGAAATAAACATAATGCAATATGTGGTATGAACACTAAATTTCACACTTCTCTATGGTCAAGAGGCGAAACTAGTCTCAGCTCTTCCTATTACAGAAGCAACATCACTAAGATAATCCACGAGACCAATCTCAACAACATATGAGAAGCGCAAAGTGTCTAGAACAGACCATTAATAACATCCTTTAAACTGAATTAGGAAGAATTCAACGAATTCAACGATTTTTTTTGGAAATAAAGAAACATACATATACATGTAACTATAGCGAACATCGTCAATATGCACCAGGCGTTCCCTTCACAGTGGAACTGTTAGCCTTATACTAGTTGCTCTCCCCATTTAGCGTCTTTCACGGCTTGATCAACCATTCTGGCCAGTTCTTCCTTCTGCTTCTGTTGCATCTCTCAAAAGTGTGATACCTCAAACTTGGGTAATTAAACCATCTTTATCCAATTCCCAAGTAAGTGATTCCACTCATGCAAAGAAAAAACCGTCATTAATCAGTCCTTAGGACTACAGAGGAATATTTTAGCCTACTAGTTAGCAGCATTAGTCTTCTCCATCATCACAGTCCGTCTTAGGTTCGATCCATTTCATCCTTAGAAAAAGATATATGAGATCGGATTTCTTATGAATGAATCACGTTAGTAACAACTTGGAGAACCTAGCGGAATCGACATGACTGATGGATTTAAGAAACATTCCTGCAGAGCAAAACCTCGCGAACTACACCCCTCACCCTTCAAAGCTTTGGTATTACTCGTAACGTTCGAGGTTTTCGACGGTAGGCTAAGCCTAACTGCATTAGAAATAGCATGAATAACAGTTCATTAGAAAATATTCAATATTCCATATTCGCTTAATGTCTTTCACATATTCTACTACTTGACTCTGAGGAATCGTCTCAAGAAGATAAATCAAGTACAGCAGTGGAGCAATAGACTACTTTTCAACAGCTGTTAAGATTGGTCTTGTGGGTTCTATTCCAAGGGAGGTTTGCCACCTAACGGTGGCAATTTGGCAAATCATGTTGTCCTTGCTGTAGGTCTGTGATCTTAAATAAATGACCCGTGCTTGAATTTTCCGAAGTGGCCGCGGGGATTTCAAAAATGGCATTTTCATTGCGTCACAAAAAGGTCATGGCGGTCCATCACTCATCAAGGAATTTCTGGGGGTGTCCAGAAAAAATCCGGATTCGGCTCGAAAATTTCAACTGTGGGTTATTTATGGCGCTGAAACCGATTCTGGGATCTGTTCCTCGCCAGACTTTGAGCTACTGTGGGATGCGGTAGTCATAATGCCTTTTAACTGGCGTTGCTTACCTTATAGATTCAAAGATCAAAAATTGGACCTCAAATTCGTGTTCAGCGTCCCAACTGACATCGACAGTGACATTTTCAGACAATTCTGAGACTTTTACCAAGCTACCGTATACCCATCGTAACCTACCGTAATTTATCGGAAACCCCTATGTACAAGTTTTAAGGCGATTTGATCGTAGCATTCTCGAAATCGTCAGAATTCGCGTTTGGGCAGCAAAATTTCTCCCACCAAATCAGATGGAATTTTCAAACATTGACAAATGGGCCTCAGATTCGTAATCAGCACCCAAAATAACCCCTAGAACCAAGTTTTAAGCTTAATCCAAGACATTTTTTTGAAGGCCCTAGAAATTGTCATCCATGTACCTCTTTTCTCTAGGCAAAGCTATGAAAATGTCCACTTTTGCAAATCTCTTGTAAATCTCTTTGGCATTTAGCCGATTCTGAGTATGGAATACGGGATCACTGTCCTCCCCATATTAAAGTTGCATCTCGAAACTCCATCTTGCGGGTGCAACCCTACCTTGTTAGTGATGTTTGATTTGATTTATTACGACGTTTAAGGCAGCCGAATGAAACATGAGTACAATGGTAATGGAATTTGAAAGTAAAGTGCTTCTGCAATAGGAAGAGCTGAGACTAGTTTCGCCTGTCAACCTTAGAGAAGTGTGAAATTTAGTGTTCATACCACTTATTGCATTATTTCCACTTCCCGAGGCTCGTCAGTAGTGTATTATGTAAGCAGAGCTCGGCCTCGTTTCGCCTGCATAGGATTTTGGTCGAGTGTACAATCGTGCTCCAATCGTGTCAGACGCGCGCGCCGCAGATTTGCATTGCTCAGACATACAGAGGACTGCAGGCGCGGCCCAAGTCGGCTGTTTTGGCAAGCCGCGGGCGAAATTTCGAGGCTGAGTATTAAATGTAAGTCAGCCGCGGCCAAAAATTTCGCAACAACTGTATGGAGAAAGCCGCGAGCAACAAACACGGCCGCAAAGGAACAGCAAATGACCAGAAAATGATGCGCGGCTCGCTGCTTGGTTATGCCGTGAAATAGAGAGGTGCGAGTGTGGCAGGCAAGCAAACTACTCGACGCCAATTTCTAGAATTTTTTTTTTCGAACCTTGCCTTTCTTTTTTTTGTTCGTTTTAGTTTCTTGCCGGTTCTTTCTGTATTATCTCGCGTCGCGTCGTGAAGCCGGGAATAGGAAGGTTAACTTTTGTCACATGTCATGTTTTTTTTTTGGTTTTAGGCGAAAATTTTCTGGCTAGTCGTGCCTTACCCTAACCGCAAATTTGACCGCTTTTGCTGTATCTTTTGGTTGGTGAATCGGCTTGTTTTCCCGGATTCGCATGAGAGATCGTCAGATCAGTGTTGTTTGTGCATATGGAGTATAATTTGCATTTGTATGTGTTTGTTCGTATCAAATTGAAATGCATTCCCGAAAAAATCAAATGTGAAGTGATCCGTTCTTCTTGGACTTGCGAAATAAACTTACGAACTCACATTAATTTGAAAACAAGTTTATTTCTTCAATACATCTCGTATTCTGGGTCTCTGTCAATCACTTCATCTTCTCCCCTTTTCTCTTCCACCACATACCTTAGCTTCATACCCGAAATCATTCACAATTTCTGGATACACGTCCAAACCTATATATGTATCTTATATTCAACATTTGGAGAGCCTTCACTATAATAATCGCCGAAAATTTGACCCATTAACGCTTCTGGGAGGGGGGTCTGAGGAAGTCGCCAAAAGTTCGTTTTCGGAGGGCCATCGCACTTTGCCACGCCCATTATTCCGCGCCGCATACTCTTCCGATTTTTGAATGGGGAGGGAGATCTTGGGTTGGTTCTCAGTATCAGTAAATACAGTCTAGCTTGGAAAAAGTAAGTCGGGTGGGCGACCGCACCGCGCGATGAAGGTAGATCACAGGTGAGTTTTATTAGTATACGACACATTTTTCAGGCATGCTGCGAATGATGAGAGAGCAGCTGGTTCAGTTACCCGAATTCGCAATACTTTGGCCCTGCCCAGCATCTGGAGGTCCTGCATATCCGGAGGTGACTCCAGCGGAAGCTGCACAACCAGCCGCGGCGCGTGTGGGTGTGCTGGCCACGACGCGCGTCGGTGTCCCTACCGCGATGCGTGTCGGTGTAAAGTAACTCATAAGCTAAATGAAACAGTCCTGTAGGATGTGAATTGCCTGAGCACTTACGATCCGCTCCAACCGCGCCGCGCGATCACCCACCCGACTTACTTTTTTCAAGATAGGCTGTATGTTCAGCAATGCATTACAATAATTCATCATGCCTGGATTTAAGAGGACTACTTCAGAGAAGTCAAGGCAATGACAGAATTGAGACAGCACATTTCCATGGTTTAATCAGTAAATTGGAGACTTACGAAGAGTTCCGAAATCATAGAATACGTGTGCTGGTTTCGCTCTCGATCGATGGTTTCGTGCCGAAAAGACTGTCTAGGTAAATGTTATCGAAACGAATTAAATGCCTTGTGACCTGTCATTAATGATCCGCTTTTTAGGAGCCAGATGACACCACTGTACTTGAGAATCGAAGATCTCCCGCGGACTAAAGCTAATATTTTTCAATTCTATTCTATCTGCTGTGGCCTTCTCACGAAAAAAGCTTGGAGAAAAGCTCATCGACACTTTATTCTGCAGGTCAGTTTGAGACTTGATTTTTTTCTCTAGCTGCTTTCCGGGATACATCATCCTGCCAGTCAATAGCTAGTCTTGCCGTTCAGGTTGGAACGGGAAATGCTAGCCTTGCGAGGGAACCCCTTTATGATAAATGTGGATGGCCAACTCTGGAGAGTTGTTAGTAGAATGTATAGTGTTGAGTAGCTGCTTTTCGAACTTTGTTTATGCTTGTTTGTCTAATGTTGAACCCTTATTCTTGGTTTGAATCTCTGGCAATTCACTACGATTTCGCTATGCTGACAGGTTCTGATGCTGCTCACATTCAATTCAATTTTAGGGTTTATTATTCCTAGCTTTCAAGGTGTATTATTATCACCAATATTATACTTTTCTTGCTGCTTCTATTGAAATTGAGAGCATCATGTCGGAGGGTATTAATCATGTTAGATAAATTTGTATTCAATATAGATAGTAATAAATATTTATGCACGAGCTATACTTTTCCGTCTATCAATTGTGTTAAAAATAGCAAATGGTAGGGGAAAATCGACGAATTGTATCATCCACTGCAAACGCGCTCCAATGAGAAAACGTGCGCGGATCTGTGAAACAATTGGCGCGGGCAAGTGCCTGAGCGAGCGAGGGAAGTTGAGAAGATTTGCGCGGGAAGTTGCAGAATCGCCCGCGCCTCGACGATTCCACGGGCGCGGATGGCCCAGAAAACGTGCTCGGCTGCCAGCGTTCTGCGCCAAACCAGCGAGCCGCGCGCAACGATCCAATGAGGCGCGTCAACTCTTCTGGCTCGCTGTTTCTTGGCCCGCGCCTGCAGTCCTCTATATGTCTGAGTGCACGCGCTGCGCCAACCGGCCTCCGGTGGTTAATCACTTTCGGGGAACCCTCCCTATCCTCTTCGATTCCTAGGACTATCCATCAATTATAGTCGCATAATACGACTTGTTCTTAGTATATATATATATATATATATATATATATATATATAACTAACCACTGCATGCTAGCGAGATTTTACCGTACCTTCTCGCCTCGAATCGTAACACAGGCCCAAATAGGAGCTTGAGAGCGCATGGCGCGCGCACCTTCTCAATTCAATTCAATAGCTTATTTTGCAATAAAGAAACATACGGAATGTATGTGAAAAAAGGTTGAATACGGTAACCTGCGTATGCAGGCAAACGGAACAAAAAGCAAATAAAATAAAACAAAACACTCGTACGATTAAGCACCCTGTGTAAAGCTTCAGCAGAAGGAGCGGCCATCTGCCCCATGCAATGACCTTAGATTAAAGTGGGACAGCTTGCTTTTAAAAATAGGAAAGTTCCCGGATTCAACGACCTCCGATGGTAATTTATTCCACATTTGGATGACCCTGAACGCAAACGAATGCAGCACGTTAGACTTCGATGTAAATTTACGTTCGAGCTGGAAGGCGTGCTAGCGAGAACGAGCACAGCGGCGGGTGAACGTGAAAACGCTCTCAAACGGAATGTCGCAAAGACCATTCACGATTTTGTAACATAAGTGCAAATCAAACTCAGTTCTCCGATATCGTAGGGTTTCAATCCCCAACATTTCAAGCCTACTCATGTAGTCTGGCACTTCTCGCGTGGTAAATACTTTGACAAAAACGCGTTTTGAGTACCGCCTTTGCACGTTTTCTACGATTTCATCATCCTCAAGAGAGGATGGTGACCAAACCTGCGTGCAGTATTCCAAGAGAGGCCGGCAGTAGACAATGTATGCTTTCCTATAATGCTCGAGACATGGGTGTTGCAGAGATCTCAGGATGCGATTTGCTACACGAGAAGCTTTCTTAGAGATTTCATTGCAGTGGGGTTCCCACTTAAGGTCGGTGCTGATAAGCACACCTAGATCACTGACAGTCTCGCGTACAGGGAGCAACACTTTGTTTAATCGTAAAAAACACTCATGTTTGAAATTGATATGAAACAGGCTGCATTTTTCTTCAGATATTTTTAGCTGCCATAGCTTGGACCAATCAGCAAAACGGTTCAGGTCACACTGAAGTTCGTGAAAATCGATGGCTGGGTTGCGAAGAGGGCGATATATTTTAAGATCATCGGCAAAAAGCTTACAAGTGCTCGACAATTCGTCAGAAATATCGTTCACATAAATGGGGAAGAGCAAAGGACCCAGAACGCTACCCTGGTGGACACCGCTGGCGATTTGGCAAGACCGAGAACAATATTCGCCAATTTTGACTCTGAAGTCGCGAGGCGTCAGAAAAGATTCAAACCATTTCAGGATGTCAGCAGAAATGCCGTAGCCTTTGAGTTTCAGAATGAGTTTTGAATGACTGACGGTATCGAAAGCTTTAGCATAGTCGATGTACACAACATCGGTCTGGCAGTTCTCGTTCACTGCTGAACGTCCTTAAACGAGGATACCAACTCAGATAGTGTAGATCTACCAGGTATAAAACCATATTGCGCGGGACTGAGGAGGTCGTTCGATGCAAGGTGGGAGAGAACGCAATCTTTGATAATGATTTCAAGTACTTTGCATACTGAGGAGGTTAGACTGATGGGTCGATAGCTCGAAACCTGAGTAGCTGGTCCCTTTTTAAGAAGCGGAGTTACAATCGCAGTTTTCCATGCGGATTGGAGAGTTCCAAGAGCAACACTATGTTTGAAGATGACTGAGAGAGGGTAACACAACCCGTCGGCAGCTCTTTCGATAAAATAAGAGGGTATGGAGTCCGGAGTAAGCGAAAATTTGTCGTTGAGCTTTTTTATGGCACCCATTACAACTTCGTAGTCAATAGGTATGGAGCACAATTTCTGAGGACATCGTGGGGAAACGGGGGGGTCGCGCCGTTGTCGTGAGTAAATACCTTTAAGAAGTAGTCCGCAAAGATGTCGCTTTTTTGCTGATCATCGACAATGGTTTCGCCCTCTTCATCTTTCAGGGAACTGATACCCGTACGCGTCTTCATCTTAGCGTTCATGTATTTGAAGAAGTTTTTTTGATTTCCTGAGCAAATGAGGCGCTTTTCGCGGTTTCTGGCAAATCGCTTACATTCCTTTCGAAGATCCTTAGCGCACTTATTGAAAGCATCGCGCCCACCAGGCTGAAAACGGTCACGCCAGAGGAAGTGCTTTTTAGCGGCAAGGCGTTGTAGGTGCGGTGGAAAGTTTTTGGTCGTAGGACCGTGTTTACGAAGTGGAACACACTTCTCTATCACAAAGTGTTAATAGGAAATGAAGGTTTCATACAATTCGTTTATGTTTCGGCACGAGCAAAAGAGTGCATCCCAGTCTGTCCCTATCAACCAAAGATTTACTTGGTCCCAGTTAGCAGTGCGAAAATCGAAATTACGAGCTGTTTTCGGAGCATCAGGTTCACACACGATTTCAAAGGCTATGCTAGAGGGGTGTTTCCAAATAGACACCCCTGCAGAAACGTACAACCGTCAACTAGGCAGCACTGTCTGCAGGCAACAACGAAACGCGCCATTCACGCTCGGACATTCGGATTCAGCAGGCCGGGAGCCCGCCAGACAGCAGGCGCGGGCACCCCGACCGCGCCTGCCAGCAGTGATGCCCCGGCCTGCTACTTCCGCGCTATAACGGGCAGGCCGGGGCGCATTCACAGCAGGCCGGGGCACTGTCGCTGCGGCAGGCCGGGGCGCTTTCGAAGCGGGCCGGGGGCGCCTTAATAGTGGCAGGCCGGGGCGCAGTAACCGTAGCAGGCCCGGGCACTTTACAGCAGGCAGATGCGCCTTTATAAAGGAAATTACTCAACTAAACCGTACCACAACAAATCGAAATTAAATCAGAAATTCGTTTATTATATCAAAATAGTAACAAAACATGATAAGATGTCTTCAAATAATATTTTTCGTTCGATTCAGCAAAAAAGCCATATAATAGCGGAGAAACAAATTTCTAACGGGGTTGGCCGAGGTACAACAATGTTTGGGGAGATGAAAAACATAACAAAACATACGAAAAAAAATTTTTCTCCGGTTCAGCTGCGAACCAACGTAATAGCAGAGCGACACATATTCTAACCGGGTAAATATGGATACAAAGATGTTTGAGAAGTTGAAAAAACATAACAAATCATACAAAATAACAATTTTCCTTTGGTTCAGCTCCAAACACACGTTATAGCGAAGCGACACGTATTCTAACCGGGTCAATTGATACCACGAGGTTCAGAAAGAGGTAGGAAAACATAACAAATCATACACAAATGGGAATAAATGGTAGCGAAATGAGTAAGTGATGGAAGACAGGATACAAGCGTACTCGTGCGCTCTTTGGGTTCGGCATACACGTGAAAATTGGAGAACGAATTCCAAAACAGCTTTTTACAGAACAAAGTTTTGGAAAATTCAATTTCCACTAGGACACAGAGTTCTAAAAACCCATAACAATTAAAATCAACACCAAATAGAGCAGCTCAACAAGTGGAAGTAATTGATTTATAATAACAAAAAAGCTAGTAAAAAATAAAGGAATAAAGCTAGTGAAAATTGGTATAATTGACATCGCAGAGGGCTCGAAGACAAGAAGAGAAGATATGCAAAAGTTTTCACAAGAATAGACAGTATACGGGATTATTGAAACTAGCGAGATCAAAACACAGCGCGCGTCCAAAGTACAAGAAAATGCCAAATTTGAATGTTTCGTTTAAAATTTGACCTTTCGGTCAAAATTGGGTGCTGAAATCATATTCTGCGTCTCATATTACTTTCTTAAGGCAAAACTAGGAAGTTTGAGACAGAGAAAAATTGTTCACGATTTTTTGAACAAAAAAAAGCGCAATTAGAGATCACGTCAAAAGTCTAGTATGGCAAGACGACAAATTTATTTCTTAATAACGAAAACTTTTAGAAATGATTCAAAAGCACTGAGACATAATGTGTCATTTTTAATAGGAGATCACCTGGTGGATATGTTTTGGCATCGACCCCACCCAGCTTGTAAAATACTACAATTTCCTATACTTTGACGAGATTTGTGATAGCGTTTTTTTTTCTGCACAAAAGCAGTGAAAGTTTTCTTCCTGGTTTAAACTTCTGATTTTTCCCTAGTGGAAAGATTTAACACGCAGAATATCCATTCAGCTTTGAATTTGAATCAGAGTGTCAAACTTGAAACGAGAAAAAGAAATCTGGCTTTCCTGTACGTGCGTCGCTCCACTAGTATGACAGAAGCTGGTTTTCCTGGTTTTCGGCATCTCCCGGCTCACCATCCGATTGCGCCTCCGCAGTTGCTTCACACTCCTGTTCTTCACCGAGATCTGCCTGCGGCGCGGTCTGCGTGGTGGGGTGTGCGTAGTGCTGAAATAGTAGAAATAACACATAGGAAATTGAGGCTTTCAGTTATTATGTTATGTGTTGGTTTCCTAGCGACTTACAGGAACCTATCGAGGTAGTCCACAAAAGTCGCCTTCTGCCAGGAAGATTGGAGCGCAGAGGTCGGTAAAATTTAGCAAATCTTCAAAATTCATGGAAAGGGGGGGGGTCGTATCTTCGCCGGAATTGGCGCAACGGCCTGCTCGACCTTGCCCACCGAACACTGAATTTCACCCAATTCGGACAACATTGAAATGGCTTCTCTTGCCAGTGAAACTGCGGGGCACCATTTCCAAGTAAGGAGAAAAAATCAACAAGCACCCTAAAAATTTCCTGATGGTTGTTACCCCTACCTTTTCGCAAGGCCTGAAAAACGCTCACCACTTCTTTCAAGAAAATCTGGGTATGGTGTAGTCCACCAAAGGTGGAGTCCACCAGTGAAATATAACTAGTGATAAGGAAGATTCGACAAAAAATGCTAGAGCTCCGCGCTGTGATAGTCGAAAACATGAGCTTACATGTAATGAACTAGAGTCTAGATGTGCAAAATTTGGTGGACTCCACTACACCTGCGAAGGGCATATTTCGACTTTGCGGCCGAAAATGGTTCTTGAGAAGTACACTTCAATCAGAATGGCAACTTTGACCAACATGAGTTCCCCTGTGAGGTAGGCCATATTGCCCCGCTGAGCCTCATCGCACGCCTCACAATCAGCTTGAAGGCTTGGAAACAGGGTCTGGCCCAATAGCAGTATGAACATTCCCAAACCCGAAAACAAGGTCTAGCTTATGTGAAAGAAATTATGATCTAAGATACCTTCAAAACGAAGGAATAGGCTCCAGCAGTACGCGAACTCTTCAGAAGACCATGAGCAGTCGGATCCAGCAAGATAACTGCGACCCCTAAACAGTAACACAAGCTGAAAAAGGGTGAGATTTCTTCGAAATGAAAGAATGAAGGCATACAATCACGAGGACATTAGAAATCTCTCAAATTTAGAACCACTAATTGTTTCCCCCAAACGGTTTTTGGAAACGCAAAATGCCGGACCGGACATTTGGCCAGTGCGGTATGATACCATCGCATTAGCCATTGATTCGACGTGATCAACGAGTGGGTTGGCCATATCAACCAGCAGCCGATAGCTCGGGGTTTTCCTCCCGTAAGAGACGGTGGCGCACCGTAAAAATAGGGATAAAACTGGTTTCCACCCCCCCCCCTTCGAAATACCCGATACACGACAGATTTAGCCTCCACGCAGGGGATTCCCTCCCTTAAGCACCGTCCAAATAGGGGGAAAACTGATTTCCACCCCTGAAATACCCGATACACGTTAATATGACCAATCCATCCGTTGATCACGTCGAATGAATGGCTAGTGCCATGGTACCATACCGCACTGGCAATATGTCCGGGCCGGCATTTCTCCTCCAGTAACGGTTTTATGGCGCCAAAACTCAAGAACGCCATTACAATTGGTTTTCAGCGTTCGTTTTTACCACTACCTCTACATCGGGTCTTAATTATGACGAAACCGCGCCAAAATACGAGAGAAAACAGGAGAAAAGCCCCCAAAATCCCCAGACAGAGCAAAACGTTTCGAGACGGAGAAGATTCGAGACGATTTCGAAACCATAGTGGCCCCCGGCCTGCTCACTTCCCATGTTCCCGGCTTGCTCCATTCAAATTTGCGTGCGCGATGCGTCTGCGCTGCGGCCGAGTTGCCCCGGCCTGCACGCTCAATTATCCCGGCCTGCCGATCTCGACACTCCGCTGCTTTTCTACGCTCCCGGCCTGCCGTTTCCCACGGAAATTGCCCCGGCCTGCCGATTCCGAATGCCTGAGCGCGCAAAAATTTTTAATTGAGGCCGAGTGATGATCGCCGGTTTTTTTTTTCATTTTTTTTTGTGTTTTCCTCGTTTTTCCTGCTTTCTCTTCTATTGTTTTTTGTTTCTTCTGCGTGGTTACGAAGGAAAGTAGTGTTTTTAGGGGTCTCAGTGCTGATTAGGATGACAAAATCCTGATTTGATGCCAGGGAATAATCGAAATATCATTTATGATAATTTTTCATGGAATCACTATTTCTTACCCTTATCATTTACACCAAGCAGAAGATACAAGACTATAGAAGAGTGGAAGAAACGGCGAAACATCAAAAATATGACATCGATCATGCCTTGAAGGCTGGAAGAATAGAAAAGCTGAAGGGACGTTTTTTTATTCAGTGTTTATAACCGTTATTAAGTACAAAGCTGCACCGTCCAATCTGGATGTCCCATGATTCCCACCTCCCGGAATCGCTAGGGTAAAAATTAGCCCACACCCGGGGTTTTCCTCCCCTGCCAGACGGTGCAGCCGAAGGCTGCACCGTCCAATCTGGATTCCCCCTGATCCCCACCTCTCGGAATCGCTAGGGTAAAAATTAGCCCACACCCGGGGTTTTCCTCCCCTGCCAGACGGCGCAGCCGAAGGCTGCACCATCCAATCTGGATTCCCCCTGATTCGCACCTCTCGGAATCGCTAGGGTAAAAATTAGCCCACACCCGGGGTTTTCCTCCCCTGCCAGACGGTGCAGCCGAAGGCTGCACCGTCCAATCTGGATTCCCCCTGATTCGCACCTCTCGGAATCGCTAGGGTAAAAATTAGCCCACACCCGGGGTTTTCCTCCCCTGCCAGACGGTGCAGCCGAAGGCTGCACCGTCCAATCTGGATTCCCCCTGATCCCCACCTCTCGGAATCGCTAGGGTAAAAATTAGCCCACACCCGGGGTTTTCCTCCCCTGCCAGACGGTGCAGCCGAAGGCTGCACCGTCCAATCTGGATTCCCCCTGATTCGCACCTCTCGGAATCGCTAGGGTAAAAATTAGCCCACACCCGGGGTTTTCCTCCCCTGCCAGACGGTGCAGCCGAAGGCTGCACCGTCCAATCTGGATTTCCCCTGATTCCCACCTCTCGGAATCGCTAGGGTAAAAATTAGCCCACACCCGGGGTTTTCCTCCCCTGCCGGACGGTGCAGCCGAAGACTGCACCGTCCAATCTGGATTTCCCCTGATTCGCAGTCCAATTCGGGTTTCTACGATCGGCCCTCATTGAAGATTGGTACTTCAAAATATAAGACATTTCACCCTAATATTTTCAAGGTCTGAAAAATGGATTACATTGTATGGCTCTGCGCCTCAAATTTCTGTATTGAACGCTTCAGGATAAAAAAAGTCACTTTGCTTACTACAAGGTTAAATGTGTCGTAATCTGAGCATTTCCTTCCTAATACGTTGACACAAGAGTAATTCATAATGATTCGTTGTAAAAAAACTCTTCTGTGCGAAAAGAACAACTTCCTGTCCAATGACTTCGTATTTTAAAAAATGCGCGTATGGTATGGTGCACGTGGGCCACAGCTGCGGACACATCGGACTTGACGGTTGTACATTTCTGCAGGGGTGTCCAGCTGCCGACAGCCATGCTAGAGTGGTCACTCGTAGAGAAATTTGGCTGTACCTCCCAATCAGTAATCAATGTGAGGTCATTACATAGGAGCAGATCGAGCACATTTTGCCCATGAGTGGGCTCACAATTCAGACATGATAGGCCAGAACTGGCCAGAAAATGTTCAAATGAAGTACTAAGTCGCATACCGGAATCGCCAGAAGAAAACGCATAATTGAAATCACCAACGACTATGGAGGGGGATTGCACCGTACACCAGTCAGCTACAGTCTCTAACAATTCGAGAGATTCCTCACTACTCGTTGCTGGTCGTCGGTAAGCTGCAATCAAGCGGAAGCAGGAACCAAGCTCAAATACAACATCAAGAAACAGAAGTTCACAGCAGAAGCTAAAAGATTTCTGCATGAACTCAGCAACCCTAATTGTATTCTTTACAACAATTGCGACACCACCTCCTGTAAAGCCCGTTATTCGATCACATCTATACACCACATAACAGCCATCTAATGCTAGGAGTGAGTCCGGGTCGTCCTCAGTGAGCCAGGTTTTGGTTATAATGACTATATCGGGAGACGAGTAATTAAGGAGTGAGTTCAAAGAGGCTAACTTGTTTCTAATGGATCGGGCATTGAAATATATACAGTTCAGGCAACCCTTCGCCACCGAGGTCGACTCGTTCACACTCACTGTGATGGGGAGTAGCGAGTGGGAGGCTGAGACGCCCGAGGGGGGGGGGAACCTGCGACGAGGCGGCCTCGTCCCCCGCAGGCGAGCTCGACCCTCCCTTTTTTGGAATCTCGCCTCTGCTCATCACCTTCCCTTTGTAGATCACAGCACTCTCGTCCAGCTTGCGAGCTTCGCTCGCAGTTCGGAACTGTATGAAGGACGCACATAAACATCTTTCCAATCACTAGAGCGTTTTAGCTGATGACTGCAGCGTAGGAGTTGAACGGCGTCGTGATGGTTGCCGAAGGCAACCTTCACCGGACGCTTCTTAGCCTTATCGAAAATCCCCATACGGTGAACAGCCGTGGGGATGGCGTCCACCTGTAGATGGTCCAGCAAGGCCATCACAGTCTTTTCATCAGCCTCCCTCCGGCTGTGGGCCGGCAAGTCGCTCTCTTCACACATTCCCATGATAACAACTTGAGAATCATTCACCTGCGGCTTAGCCGCCGGAACGGCTCGCTTACTTGCGTCACCGGCGGCAGGGGCGGGTGACGACACTCCTCTCATCTTGACCAGCTCACCAACAGCATCAGTAATCGAATGAATAAGGGGCTGTAGGGCGTCGGCCATAGACTTGACCAGCTGCGTCATCACACCAGTCATCGCCTCCTTCACAGTCTCCTCAATCGTCTGCGCAATCTCAGCTCTCTGCTTGGCTTGCATGTCTGGATGCTCGACCGAACGATGTGTAACTTGAAATACTGGGTCTAAACCTCGTGGACGAGTCTCTTTTACATCGCGAAGCGTTTATCTTGCATATTCCTGGAATTATTAGCCACCCTCATTAGATTTCGTCTCTAGCAGATGGTTACTATTCCTCCCATTCGTTTCCCTTATCCACGAGAAGGTGCGCGGGCCATGCGCTCTAGGGCCCCGCCCATATCGGAGTGCCTGTTTTCCCTCCACCCCCAAATATTAGTTCGGAACTAATAGTTCCTTAATGCAACGAACATATGCAAAATAGGCTTTATGATGGATTCTCTCTTAAAATACTGATAACAATTTCACAACAACAGGAAGTTCATGTTCTAATACCATATAACCATTTTGAGTACACTAGTTTCAAGTTTAGAACATTGACGGCAATCAATATAATAAAAATAAAGCAACAACAGGAGGTACTTGTTTAAAAACTGGTTACAATCTTTTAAACAATTTTTTCACGAACCGGTTTCCTATCAGAAAGACAGCAATAGATCTCTAATGTCGATAATGTCACAATGACTGAAGTAGCTTGACCTAACCGCGTATTTCCCTACTTTGGTTGTTATGAGACACCTAAATGACCCCGTTTTTTTGTTTTTTTTAGGATTTACTCATTTCATTGCTCACATTTTTGTTTTAGACGTTTCTTTTGGGATTTACTCATTTCATTGCTCTTATTTTTTTGAAACGTTTGCTGGCTTATTGCGCTCGGACTCCCAGATTCACGGGTGTTTCCAAATAGACACCCCTGCAGAAATGTACAACCGTCGACTGTAAAGCACTGTCTGCAGGCACCGACGAAACGCGCCATTCACGCGCAAAAATTTTTAATTGAGGCCGAGTGATGATTGTTGGTATTTCTCATTTTTTGTGTTTTCCTCGTTTTTCCTGCTCTCTCTTCTATTGTTATTTGTTTCTTCTGCTTGGTTACGAAGAAAAATAGTAATTTCAGGGGGTTTCAGTGATGGTTAGGGTGATAAAATCCTGATTTGATGCCGGGGAATAATCGAAATATCAGTTATGATAATTTTTCATGAAATCACTATTTCTTATCCTTATTATTTGTACCAAGATACAAGACTATAGAAGAAAGTTTTTCTCGCATGCCGCCGTCCAATTTGGATCTCCCCTTACCAATTCGGAATTCTCCTGATTCGCCGTCCAAATCGGGTTTCTACAATTGGCCCCCATTGAAGAGTGGTACTTCAATATATAAGACAATTCACCCTAATATTTTCATGGTCTGAAAAATGGATTACATGGGTAGGTTCTGCACCTCAAATTTCTGTATTGAACGCTTCAAGATGAAAAAAAACTCGCTTTGCTTACTACAAGGTTAGATGTGTAATAATCTGAAGATTTCCTTTTTGGCAGTGGGCGAGGCGGAAACCCAGTTTTCGTGGTTCCGAAGGATTTTACGGTTATTCTACTCAATCTGGGAAGAAGAATTTCCAGTTCAAGAATTGGAAACACTCGGATTGGCAAAAAACATTCACGTTTGTAGACTTTTTCGCTATTTCTACTATTGTACCATATTATTTTGCCTCTTTTTTACTATGTTAGGGTTTCTAAATGGTGCGTATGATCCAAATACTAAAATCTCGTTTTTTTATTTCTTTTTTTTTGAGGCTCAATTCTTTACTTACTTACGTAGAAAATGTAATCCATCGTTCATTTGGCATTTTCCATGAGGTCCTGCACACTCCAACTGATGTCCTGCACACTTTCTATGACGTCCTGCACACTCCCACTTCTTCTTCTTCTTCTTCTTCTGCAGCCACAGAGAGGGTCCTGTCATAGACTGAGGAACTGAGCCACAAGCGTCGGATTCGTCCACAGA
This sequence comes from Aplectana chamaeleonis, assembly GCA_029168955.1. NCBI lineage: Eukaryota > Metazoa > Nematoda > Chromadorea > Rhabditida > Cosmocercidae > Aplectana > Aplectana chamaeleonis. The sequence continues at coordinate 186,704 of JAPDOI010000450.1, forward strand.
TCTACTGTTGTTAACGATGTCGGTCTCATCGGGCAGTTGAAAAGGTGCGCAGTAGTATGCCCTTTATTACCACAATCCGGGCACTCGTCAGGTCTGCTGCTATCGATCTTATGTAAATAAGACATAAGCATGGGGGAGTGCCTGCAGCGCAACGAGGCAAGGGTGCACCTGGCACGCCTACCGAGTTCCATCTCGGTTTCGCTGACCTCAGGCGGCACGACTCCGAAAATGGAGTTTACGGCGGTCTTGCATAAGTGATCCCTGACGAATTGGGTATGCTCAGCACGTAAGAGACGGAGGCGTTCTTGTTGTGCGTTAGTCCATCTCTGTATATTGATTTTCGTGGGAGCATCAGCAAACAGCTTTCTTATACCTCTCTCTCTCACGGGGTCTAATACTCTTCGCGACGGATGATTTGGCTGCTTCAGAATGTTTATGTACAGCTGTTGTGCGTGGAGTTGGCAGTGGTCCTTAACTGGCAGGATGCGAGCTTCGGCATGTAGGTGCTCTATTGGAGAGCTTTTAGAACAGCCTGTTGCGATTCGCAATGCTCCATTTTGGATGCGCTGCAGCTTGGACCAGGATGTGTCCGACACGATATGCTGCCAGACTGGTGCAGCATACTCCAGGGCGGGCTGTACGATGGCCTTGTACGTGGTCAGGATCGTTTCTTTACTGCATCCCCAGGACGTTCCGCCGAGAGCACGTAGGACGTTAAGTCTTGTTTTCACTGCAGCTTGCTTCTGCTCAGTGTTCTTATGAAACCTCAGCGAAGGGTCCAACACGAGTCCGAGCAGCTTAGGGAATCGGGCGGCCGGCAGGCGAGTTTCGTCCCATTTCACCATGGGATGAGCACTGTGCTCCGCAGGAACAGTGGGAAAGACTGTGACGGATGATTTAGCGGCAGAGACCGTAAGCATCTTGCTATCGAGAAAACATTTCAACTCGATCAAGTAGTCATTGATCTTACTGGCAGCTACATTTATGTCGCGATCCCGGCATAAATATAGTAATATCATCCGCATATGCAACGACCTTGATGTCTTGGGATGGAACGGGTAGATCTTCAATATACAGACTAAAAAGAGCAGGCGATAAAACTCCTCCTTGAGGTACGCCGGCGGCGATTGGGATGCTATTGGAGACGTGCCCTTGAAATAGCACATTTGCCCGACGTCCTTTGGTGAATGCGGTTATCCACCGCTTCTGCCAGGGCGGAATGGTAGACCTTAACAGGCTCTCCGACAAAATGCCCAAGTTTACAGTGTCAAAAGCCTTCGTTAGATCGAGGGCTACACCTACGGTTCGCTGAGGTTTCATGGCATTGAAGCCGTCCAAAACATAGCTCACAATTTCCAGTAGGGCCGTAGTGGTGGAATGTAGCTTACGGAAACCATGTTGATGCTTTTGTTTGCTATTGTGTTCGGAGAGCTCCTCCACAGCCAATTTTTCCGCAACTTTGGCAATAGGTGAGAGAAGACTGATTGGCCTGTAACTTTTGCCGTGGATGGTGATTTACCCGGCTTAGGCAATGGGATGACGCGTGCTACTTTCCAATCTTGAGGTAATGTACAGGTCCGAAACGATGTATTAATGACGTCAGCGAGCAGGGGTAGTAGTTCACTTGGCAGTCTCTTTAGAACTGCTGGGCTCAAGCCATCTGGCCCTACTGCCTTCGAGTTACTCATTTCCTTGATAACCTTCTCGACCTGAGCGGGCGTGACTGCATCATCTTCAGCCATAAGTGGCAATTTACAGAGTTCCCGAACAGTTATTCTATTCTGCTTCTCTCTTTTTGTTTTAGTTATGAAAAAATGCTTCCCAAGAGCATTTGCGGCCTCTTTCCTGACTTAAAGACTCCGCCGTCGAATTCAATCGTGGAATTGTTGGCGGAGGTGAACTTTCCGGAGATCCTTTTTCAAAGCCTTCCACGTTGCTGCAGCATCACTCCTGAAGTTCATCTTCTCAGTGAACTTTTCCCAAGATTCTTTCTTGTGCCTATCAAGGTCCATCCTGATCTCATTATCCAGCTCGGCAAATGTCTGGGTCAAGATGATCAGCAGCTCTCTTTGCGTCCCTTGTCCTTATCTTCTGCAGTGTCTCCCTGGTGACATTGGGAAAGAAGGTCTTGACACGACCTTCAGGGATCGCAGCTTTCATCGCCTTCCGGATGGCATCAGAGAAGTGGCGCTCCTTCTGGTGTACATTGCCATTCCACGGATATTCGGCCGCTTGACGGAGTGCAACCTCCTGAACAGGCTCCAGTCTGCAAGGCCTAAATTGAGATAAGAACGATGACGAACACCTGTATAGGGAGCAAGAGAGTTAGAGAGATCGATATTGACAAAGACCGGAATGTGATCACTGGAAAGAGTTGTGGATGTAGACCAAGAGCAGGCATTAGAGAGATTAGAAGAGACAAGGGAGATGTCTGGGCTGGAAGATCGGCCGTAGGCAGGGAGACGAGTGGGCTGGTCATCGTTAAGGATAACCAGATCGCACTCCTCCGCCCATTCTTCGACGTCATTTCCTCTAGCATCAGAGTCAAGCGATGAGCAGAACGTGTGAGCATTGAAGTCACCCGCAAAGACAATTGAGGGAGATAGAGAGCAGTCATACAGCTGCTTGAGTAGAGGGATAGGGTTGTAGGTTGGTGGACAGGATGTAGGAGGAGGAATGTATATATTGAAAAGAGAAAGTGGAGTTTTTAGAGGTAGATGGATGGGGATGTACTCGAGAGTGCCATCCACTGGAGTGTTTGGAATGATGTGAGAGGGAAGAGACGACAGAACAAAAGTAGAGACTCCGCCTCCCTGAGATGACCTAGGAGTATGATAAGCAGTATAGCCCGGGATGTTTGGATGTCGAGAGGTAGCAGAGGGAGAGAGTTTGGTTTCCTGAACCATGATAACATCCGGGTGATGAGTACGGGCAAAGAGAGATAATTCAGAAAGCTTGGCGCGAAGGCCGTTGAGATTGATATGTACAATAAAGAGGGGGCGGTTGGTAGATGAGGAATTGGAGTTACTGGAGGCGGAGCACACTATACAACGAAAGGAAGAATCGTGGTGCCTCACAGAGCTGAGACCCGAACAAGAGAAGTGCACCCACCTTTCGCATCCAAAACATTGGACGCTGGTTCCATACCAATTGACATCTCTGTCGCATGTGGCACTTGGGTACTTGTTCTTCGCGGGTCCTGGGTTCCTCTCGACGCCGGCTCTTTGCAGTAAGATCTTCAGGAGAGCTGCGGCCAGCCAGCACCTCTCCCATGACAAAAACCCTCTCCGCGGAGGGATTGACGTCGGTTTGCACGGAGGTGGTCTTCTTTCCTCCACACTGCCACGGCACGAACGTACGACATCTCGGCAGCACACTCCCACTGATGTCCTGCACACTTTCTGTGACGTCCTGCACACTCCAACTGATGTCCTGCACACTTTCTATGACGTCCTGCGCTCTCCCACTGATGTCCTGCACACTTTCTAGGAAGTCGTCATAAATTATTCACTGAGTGTTCGGAAACTCTCGAATTGCCAAAAAAACATTCACACTTATACAATTTTTTGCTATTTCCATTATTGTATAATTTTATCTTACTTACTTAATTTTTTTCAGTAAGTTATACTTTCTAAACGGTGCATACGATCCAATTATTGAAATCTGGTTGCTTTTTATTCTTTTTTCTTCGAAATCTTTTTTATTGTTGAGGTTCAGTTCTTTCCTTTCTTGCATAGGAAACGTAATCCATCGCACATTTGGCTTATTTCCATATATATATATATTTATATATGACTTACTTTGACTTAATCGGTTGGCTTTCGCCTGACGCGGTCATTCCGCATCTTCACCGAGGTGTGCCGTCCTAGTAGTCAGCCGTGTCCATTTTTCACGGTCTTCAGCCACAATTTGAACACATTCCATCCAGCTGTCACTATTCCATTTCCTGCGAAACGAAACATCGCGCCTGAACTGTCTTTCGATGCCGAGTGACTTTAAATCCTCTTTAACCACATCCGTCCGGAACTTTCGCCTACGCCCAGGTGGCCGTTTCCAGACAGGATTTGGAAGCATTTTTAAAGCGTGTTGTACGAGACGATCCGGCGTTCTTCTTAGTATATGCCCGAGCAGTCGAAGTCGACTTTCCATTGCTGCTTGAGATGGCGTTAGGAGATGCTGGCACCTCCCTCGTGTCAAGCGTTGATGTACTGCGTCGATTTCCTTGTAAAGGTCTTCGTTATGGCATACACGCGGCCAGAAATATCCAAGCAAACGCCTAAAAAGCTTCCTCTCCGTGCAATCCAACCTTTCCATCTGCGTTTTCGGTGCTGCCCACGTCTCCGATCCGTACATCATGATAGGGCGAATAGCGGATAGGTAGACGCGCAACTTGACTTCCTTAGCGATGGTGGTAGACCACAAACACTTGGTTAGAGAATTGAATGCAGACGTAGCTTTCGCACATCGTTGTCGAATATCCGCTGCATAACTACCATCGTTCTTCAGCAAACAGCCCAAATAACAGAAATCGTCCACCAGTTCGATACGTTGTCCGTCCACACAAACTCCAGTTGAAGGCCTCTGAGAGACCCACATCTGCTTGCATTTGTCGGGACGAAGACGAAGTCCATAGGCTGCGGCATACTTCGAAACGAGGTTCACAATCCTTTGCAGTTTTGCGTTGTTTTCAGCGAATAACACAATGTCGTCGGCGTACTCCAGGTCGACAAGGGAGCGTCCTGATGGTGTTAGGATCACATCCGCAGGAAACTGTTCTGCAACTCTACGCATGATGTCATCAACGGCGAAGTTGAAAAGAAAAGGTCCTGCAACGGCTCCTTGCCTTACTCCTGTTTTCACCTCGAAAGCTGACGTAAATCCGACAGGTGTACGAACTGCTGCTGTTGTTCCTTTGTTCATGTCCTCGATTAACCGAACATACTTTTCCGGGACTCCATCTGCTCGCAGAGCATTGAGCAATCGATCACGATGAGGAGAGTCGAACGCGGCTTCAAAGTCCAAAAAAGCAAGCTGTAATGGCTTCGAAAACCGCTGCCACGATTCAATTACTCTTCTCACGACGAACACTTGGTCGATGGTCGATCTTCCAGGTCGAAAACCGGCTTGCTCATCTCTGGTCGTTCCTTCACGATGTTTGATAAGTCGCTCGAGAATGATACGTTCTAAAACCTTGTACATGACACGAAGTAGAGAGATTCCTCTGTAGTTCTTAGGATCCGTGACGGATAGCTTCTTGTGAAGAGGTACGATGATCGCATGTCTCCACGAATCGGGTATCCTTTCGCTCATCCATATGGCACGGATGGTGTTGGTCATTTCACTAATCCCAGACGGAGGAAGAGCTTTCAGCATTTCAGCAGTGATGTTGTCATCTCCACCTGCCTTTCCATTCTTCATTTTCCGGACACAATCCAAAACTTCAGACTCAGTCGGCGGTTCCTCACTGACATCGTAATGTGCTCTCTGAACATGCGGGAGCTCAGGTACTGATGGCGCTGGACGATTCAGTAGTGAACTGAAGTAATCCTTCCATATTGGCAGCGTCGCATCACCAACTGCAACTCCATTGGTAGTGTTCAAGACAGGAGAACATCTCTTCATCTTCCCGCTATACTGTCGCAGCAACGTGTAGGCTTTCCTCGGATTCTTCTCCTCCCAAGCCTTCTCGAACTCCTTAGCTCTACACGTCCACTCTCGTTCGCGGTCACTTTGAAGCTGCCGACGCAACTTCCTCCTCAGACGCTTCTCCTCCACGAAGTTTCCTGCAGTTCGGAGAGCACATACTCTGTTGTAGGTAGATGTTGTTTCTTCTGAGACGTAGGCGAACTTCTTCTTAGGCTGTACAACCGGGAGTGCCTCTTTCGAAGCGTCCTGGATGCATTTGACAAAAGAATCCGCGTCGCAAAGTTTCTTCTTAGTCCGTACTCCGATGTGAATAGAAACGCGTTGTCGGAAATTCCTTCTGCACTCTTCATCTCTGAGACTTGTCATGTCAATCCTCTGGAGAGGCTGAGCCCTCGCTTCCTCTTATGAATCCTCGCAGTGAAGTTCAACAGAACAGGACGGTGATCCGAATCGAATGCGACATCCCACACAGCTCTAGATCTTCGAATGTCCGATACTGGAATATTCCTCGTCAGGACATAGTCAAGCTGTAGTTTCAAAGTTGTCATCTTCCGCTTCCGCTGCTCTTCTGGAGATAGCCGGGTTGGTCCCTGCCACGTAAGCTGATGGCGGCGATGATTCCTCTTGAATGTCGATGCAATAATCAGACCACTGCGTTCACAAAAGTCGACAAGGCGGTAGCCATTGTCCGATGTTTGCTCCACTGGGTAGAACCATTTACCGAGTACTTCGGATTCCTGATCAAGTCCCATCTTCGCATTTTGCGTCAATCCCCACGACAACAGCATGTTGACAAGGTATCCTGGCCAGCAACGTATTGAGTTCCTCATAAAACGCATCCTTCGAATTGTCTTCGGCGGTTTCAGTGGGCGCATGAGCACTCACTATCCACAGATTGAATCCTCTGTGATCCCGCAGTCGTACGAATGCATTCCGACACGACGTTGAGCCGAACTCCTTGACCATACCATTGAAATCCTTCCTTACAGCTATTGCACAGCCTCCCACTCTCCTATCGTCAGCGTTACCGCAGTAGATGGTGTACTCTCCGACGCTGATGACGGGTCTATCCTTGAGGCGGGTTTCCTGCAAAGCAGCAAACGGTGCATGGAAATAGCTCAGAAGTCTGGATAGCGCAGATTTTGGATATCACTCGACAGCGATCGACAGTTCAGGGTGGCGAAATTGTGGCTTGTGGCCAAAGACTCCATGACTCCCTAGGTACGGATCCTAAGGTGTTATGGACCAGAGGCCTTAGTGTGCCGGACGGCGACACCTTTATGCAATGTGCGGGATACTTTCGCGATATAGTTGTGCACGCTATATCGCTCGAACGTTCCCTGTGTACACTCAAACGTCTGCTGGGTTCAGTAAAAGCAGGGGCACCAACGAGCAGGTACCAACAGACTTGTATACACACCCCCTATATATATATATATATATATATATATATATATATATATATATATATATATATATATATATATATATATAATATATATATTTCTATGTATAAATTATCTATGTAGGATGAGATTGCACTAAGTGAAAACTGTCAAGAATATATGTCCGAACAAGATATGTTTGACTGGAGCATAAATTGGGACGCATTGCACTATTCCAATTTTACCTCGATAAACTTCGGCAAAACCTCAGTTTCGTGAACTGCACGCGGACACGGAAACGAACGGTGTGTGACGGCTTTATTCTGCGGAAACGAACTGCGGTACAGCACCGATACATGTTACACGCAACAAACTGCATACATACTGACCGGAAGCATGTACCACATACATACTAACCGGAAACACTACTAAACTAACCGGAAGGAACGCTCACAATTAATATATATCTATTGTGTTACTGCCTGACAATAAGTAAGCGAAACGGGCGAGAGAGATCGTGATCACATGGAAACATGATAAACTGGACAAATAAACGAAGCAACAGTTCCTAGTACTGGACCGTACGGCAGAAGTTGAACTTGACATGAATCAATACGAACCATTAGAATTGGAGCGGAGAAGCTCTAACTGATACTAAGCAAAACGTGATTTTCATCCTAGCTAGACATGTGGCTCGATATACGATGGCCGACAACGGCGGTTTTCATCTTCTCCACGCGTTTGATGTCCTTCGAATGAACGCCGTTTTCGGAAGGCATCTGCGCCACCCCTGAAAGAATAGTAAGTGAGAAGAAAGTAAGGTACAGCCGCTGGCTTCATAGCCAATTCTAATAATTTGATGCCATAAAGGGTGACACCTTGTTGGGAACTAAAAACCAAGTAAATGTAATCTGAAGTCTGCAAAAGCTGCAGGACATACCCGAAGCTGGGCGTGCAAATTAAGGGCTAAAGTGGAACCCGACTCTACCGGACGTTTTACAGGTGGAAAGCCCAACTACAAAAACCCGCATTGGACTCGAGTAAGAGTCCCATTTAATCCTAAAAACTAGCTAGCTTGAGCAGCGCCAAGTGGAGGGAGTTATGAATATTGTACAAGCGGGCCTGGCCGACCCCTTAGTGAATGAGCGAACTGTAACGCACATGACCCTGGAGCCTTTTTTAATCCTGAATATAAGAACTCTTTTTCACCTGGGTTGAGATTGAGATCCCGAATCTTTCCATCCGCTTGGATGGGGTCGTAAAAGACTCAGCACTGCCGCAACGACCGAATGAGATATGAAATTATTGCAAACGCGAAGAGCCAAAAACAGTTAGGATACGAAGGATGAGCGGCATCATATGATGTTTAAGCCCCACGATTGGGAGCTTAAGAGATATAAAGTTCTAAGGCTCGAACCAGCCACCGAGGCATAAAACCATGTAAGTTGGTTGCACTTTGAAATTTGGCAGAAATTTTTAAGGCATTTATTCTATTGCAACAACCTTGGGCGGGTGGGAGGGAATCACCGTCGCAGAACAAACCGGAATGAGGCCCCCGCCTCGAAACCCCCACGCGTTGCGTCGCAACACGCGACGCGCCCGCCCCCGTTATGTCCGCTTTTAGTTCACGAAACACCACTTTTACCTCGATAAACTTCGGCAAAACTTCAGTTTCGTGAACTGCACGCGGACACGGAAACGAACGGAATTATAAAGCTAGAGGGGCAAGGAGAACACAGGAGACGAACTGATCTAATTTGCTAGATTAGGGCGTATGCGACTGATAGCTCTCGCACCACTGGGAAATCTATTACAAAGGTTATGAGGTTGTGAGCCTTGTCTCGGTTCGAAACGGGGGGTCCAGAGCTACCCAGCGAGAAATAAGCAACCATGTGGCTTGTTAAATAGCAATAAGAATCAAATGAGAAAAACCCATTAGCGAGCGAGCCGACCATTCTGCTCTGCTAGATACTTTGAATGTGCCTTTCTATCGAAAGGGCACCTGTGGACCACCATTGAAACTAAGCGTTTTGTCGACAAAAAATCTGCCCTGAATTGACTATTCGTCGAGCGAATTGGAAAGAACGGATAGGAATTGACCCAGTCGTCCGAACCCTGAAACCTAGAAGTCGGACCTCTTCTCGATTCAGGCTCTAGGCACCTAACAATCTTTCTGCTGCGCAAAAATTTATAATATTTGAACCTTGGCAGTCTCTTGCTGCCAGTGCGGCCCGAAGATACTCCTACTGCAAATAGTATCACCGACAGGACCATGTAGAAAGTGTTATCCTATGAAAAAGAGCGCACCGAATGACGATTTAGACCGACGAGAATAGCTGACGGCCCCCTAACTTTACTAGAAAATGATAGAGGCACAACGAAGAGAGTCCATAGACCTACACTGTATAGGCAATGTGAAAGCTCCAACCTATAATTATTTGTACACAATCCAACGTGGGAAAGGTTTCGTTTGGGCAGAAAAGCCCTACCGATCTGGAGGTTCTTTTCTGAACAACGGGTAATAACCATCAAAATATCGAAAAAGCGTATAGAATCTTTACGCAACGATAGAGCTGTTAGGCCCCTTCATCTCACTAGTGGTGAGGTGCGGAGCGGCTGAAATACTCATCCAAATGAGTCTTTGGTGGAAAGCGTTTCCAGAATTCGTCAGCATTGAACAGGGCTTACCATCCTGCTCCGCCTTTTATGGCTTGAGCCGTTTTCGATTAACCGTGGCTTACGAGCGCAAGAGAAATTGTAGAACCATGCGTAATCAGGTCTTATCTACGTACCCAAAGATTGAGAATGAACCGCGGCTACCATCAAACACACGGGTCATGGCCGTTAATAAGACTTGGTGTTTCCGTTCTGATCGTAGAGGGCATAAGCCACCCATCTATCCTTGTAGGCCACACCGCCCAATGATGGTACCAGTGAGACGACATACCAAACCGTGAGGGAATGCGACCTAACTACGATTGTTTACTGGAAATAGCGCAGACTGATTTTGTACATAGCACTCTTAACTAACTGAAGCACTATTGAAGCGCTCGGAAATGCTACTCAAAACTGAGTGTTGCGTATATCTAGACACGACTCCAATAAAATAATGAGCGTGCAAAGTCAGAACGGACGTAAGGTATAATAGCTTGTGTGCGAGAGAGGATGTCTTGGATATGTAGAACCCATCAGATGGGTAAGCCCCTGAAGGGCAGTTGATTGCACCGACCCTTATTGATACCTTATAGCTACGGTTAGCTTGTCTTCTCACCACTATAACTAGTGAGCCAGCTACATTACTTTCTGATACGGAATCATATGTTTAGCCCGGGGACCAGAAAATTATCTCTTCGGCTATTGATGCGCCGGAATAATGCGGATCACTTCTAATTACACTAGTATTCCCATAGCATTCGTTCGCCGAATCTGATCAAACCAAGCATAATGTCGCACAGTGGAATGTGATCTACCAACCATCGCATACGAGTGCGGAATCTGTGCAAGCTAAAACGTCGCACCCGGGTGCGAAATTAAACCCCGTATCCAAGCGTGGAAAGGGGTTTAACTGAACGTAACGTCCAAGTGTGGAATTATATCAGAAAACCATCGCATCCGAGAGGAATTCTATCGAAACAAGCATCGCATCCAGAACTGAAATTTGTTAAAGTGAATCTCGCTCGGAATCTAAGCCCGAACCAATTACTTTTATCAAACCGGATCGTAATCATCTGGCACGGGAACCAGGAATTCGTCCCTTCGGCTAAGTAATGAGCCGGAATAGTGCTGTCCCCATCTGATTACTCTAATATTCTTAATGCATCCAAGTGCGGAATCATATCAGACCAATCATCACATCCAAGTGCGGAATTTCAACAAAAACAAGCATCGCATCCAGTTGCGGAATATAGTTCAACTGAACTTCTCACGAATAACCCGAAATCACTACGGTTATAGAAACCCTATCTCAATCATCTGGCACAGGAACCAGGAATCAATCTCTTCGGCTGTAGATGAGCCGGAATGATGCTTCTTCTTCTTCTTCTTTGCAGCCACATCGAGGGTTTTGTCATAGGCGGAGGAACTGGGCGACCAGTAGTGGATTCGTCCACAGATCCATTGTGGTCAGCGTGGTAGGTCTCACCGGACAGCGAAATAAATGTGCTGTATCATGGCCGATAGTACCGCAGTCCGGACAGACATCAGATTTGCTGCTGTCGATTTTGCTGACGTAGGACATGAGCATTGACGAGTGACCGCAGCGCAACGATGCCAGTGTGCATCTAGCCCTTCTTCCGAGTTGAGTCTCGGATTCGCAGACTGGGGGCGGTACTTCTCCTAGTATAGGATTCACCGCCGCCTTCTCAAGATGACACCGTACGAACTTGGTGTGCTCCTCGCGCAAAAGACGGAGTCGTTCTTGCTGTGAGTCGTGCCATCTCTGCAAGTTGACTTTGCATGGAGCATCGGCAAATGGCATTCTTTGGCTCTCTCTCTAACGGGGTTAAGCACTCTCCAGGACGGGTGGTTTGGTTGCTTAATAATATTGATTCGTAATTGTTGGGCTTGCAGCTGACAGTGCTCCTTCACAGGCAATAGACGGGCTTCGGCATGCAGATGCTCGACTGGGGAACTCTTTGCACATCCGGTGGCAATGCGAAGAGCGGCATTTTGTACGCGTTGCATCTTAAACCAGGAAGATTCTAAAACCAGATGCTGCTAAACCGGTGCGGCGTATTCCATGGCTGGCTGAAGAATCGCCTTATACGTCATGAGTATCGTTTCCTTGCTGCTACCCCATGAGGTACCGCCTAGGGCCCTGAGAACATTGAGTTTGGCTTTAACAACAGCCTGCTTCTGCTCGGTATTTTTATGAAACTTGAGCGACGGATCGAGCACAAGACCGAGCAGTTTTGGAAATCGAGCAGCAGGCAGACGGTCTCCATCCCACTCTACCTCCGGATGAGCTCTGTGCTCGGATGGGTCCGTTGTGAGGACGGATACTGATGATTTCGATGCGGAGATCTTTAGCATCTTGTCGTCGAAGAACCTCTTCAGCGTCTTCAGGTACTCGTTGATCTTGGTGGCGGCTACCTTTATATCCCGGTCTCGACACATGATTGTTATATCATCGGCGTAGGCGACAGTCTTGATATCCTGTGGTGGTTCAGGCATATCTTCTAGATACAGACTGAAGAGAGCTGGTGATAAACACCGCCCTGGGGGACTCCAGCTGCCATAGGAATACTGTTGGAGACATGGTTCTGGAACATGACTCTTGCCCGTCGACCTTTGATAAAGGCCGATATCCAGCGCTTTTGCCACGGTGGTATCGACGACTCCAAAACGTTTCTTGACAAGATTCCTAGGTTAACCGTATCGAAAGCCTTGGTGAGATCCAACGCGACAGCAACAGTTCTCAATGGCTTCAAAGCGTTGAACCCGTCGATTGCATAGCTAGTAATTTCTAGCAACGCAGTAGTTGTAGAATGCAGCCTTTTGAACCCGTGTTGAAACAATTGTTTCTCGTTATGCTCTGCTAAATTCTCCACAATGAGCTTTTCGGCTACCTTAGCGAAAGGTGACATCAAGCTAATGGGTCGATAACCCTTTACTGACGACTGAGGTTTGCCTGGCTTCGGCAACGGGATGACGTTGGCTGTCTTCCAGTTTTGGGGAATAATGCACGAGCTGAATGAAGTGTTAATCACATCAACGACGAGTGGGAGGATCTCAGTCGGGAGCTTCTTCAGTACAGCAGGACAAATGCCGTCGGGACCGACAGCTTTGGAGTTCCGCATGTCCTTTATGATCTTCTACGTGCGCCACAGTGTACGCATCGGCTGTGCTCATGAGCGGGAGGCGGCACAGCTCTCTAACTGTCACTCTATTCTGCGGACCACGCCGTGTACTTGTGACAAAGAAGCTTTTTCCAAGAGAGTAGGCGGCTTCCTTACCCGTCTTGAAAACGTTATTATCAAATTCAATGGTGGATACGGTAGCTGGCGAGCTCTTTCCTGATAGCTTCCGTAGTACCTTCCACGTAGTTGCACTGTCCGCCTTGAAATCCAACTGTCCCGTGAACTTTTCCCATTCTTCTTTCTTGTGCCTGTCCAGATCTTTTCTGATCTCGTCATCGAGTTGAGCAACGACAGGGTCTAGACGGTCGGCTGCTCTCCTGGCATCTCTAGTCCTAATCTTTTGGAGAATTTCTCTGGTGACGTTTGGATAGAACGTCTTAACGCGGCCAACAGGAATAGCCGCCTTCATGGCCCGGCGGATTACATCAGACAGGTGGTGCTCTTTGATGCACATTGCCGTTCCACGGATAGTCAGCCGCTAGGCGGAGCGCAACCTCGCTGAACAGGCACCAGTCTGCTTGGCCTAAATTGAGATAAGAACGTTGTCGAACACCAGAATAAGGAGCAAGAGAATTTGAGAGATCGATGTGCACAAAGACAGGAATATGATCACTAGACAATGTTGTCGAGGTAGACCATGAGCAGGTGTTTGAAAGGTTGGAAGAGACAAGAGTTATGTCTGGGCTAGAAGATCGGCCGTTGGCAGGGAGGCGAGTGGGCTGATCATCGTTTAGTATGACCAGGTCGCACTCCTCCGCCCATTCCTCGACGTCACTTCCTCTAGCATCAGAGCCAAGAGACGAGCAAAATGTATGAGCATTAAAATCGCCCGCAAATATAGACGAAGATGAGAGGGAGCAGTCGTAAAGCTGCCTGAGGAGTAGAATAGGATCATAGGATCGAGGGCATGATGTGGTAGGGGGAATATAGATGTTGAAGAGAGAAAGGGGAGTTTTGAGGGGGAGATGGACCGGGAGGTACTCGAGAGTACCGTCCGTGGGAGTGTTAGGTATGAGGTGTGAGGGAAGAGTAGATAATACAAAAGTGGAAACTCCTCCGCCAAGATTTGACCTTGGAGCATGGTAAGAAGTATAGCCCGGGATATTGGGATGAGGATTTGTAGGGGATGGAGAGAGCTTGGTTTCCTGAACCATGATCACGTCTGGATGGTAAGTACGTGCAGAGAGAGATAGCTCAGAAAGCTTGCCACGAAGGCCGTTGAGATTTATATGTACAATGGAAAGGGGGCGATTGGAGTTTGAGGAATCAGAGTTGGTAGGTGAGGAGCACAAAACACATCGAAAAGAAGAGTTATGATGCCTCACAGAACAGAGACCCGAACAGGAGAGATGCACCCACCTTTGGCATCCGAAGCACTGGACGCTGGTATGTCTCCTGGTAACATCCTTGCCGCACGCGGCGCATAGGTACTTCTGAGCGGGTCCAGGATTCCTCTCCACGCCGGCCCTTTGCAGGAGAATCCGAAGGAGAGCTGCGGCCGGCCAACACCTCTCCCATGACAAAAACCCTCTTCGTGGAGGGGATGACGTCGGTTTGCACGGAGATGATCTTCTTTCCTCCACACTGCCACGGCACGAACGTACGACATCTCGGCAGCGGAATGATGCTTACCACTTCCACTTATACTAATATTCTCATTGCATCAAGTGCGGAATCATATCAGACCAATCATCACATCCAAGTGCGGAATTTCAACAAAAACAAACATCGCATCCAGTTGCGGAATATAGTTTAACTGAACCTCTCACGAATAACCCGAAATAACTACGGTTATAGAAACCCTATCCCAATCATCTGGCACAGGAACCAGGAATCAATCTCTTCGGCTATAGATGAGCCGGAATGATGGAATCGTATCAAAAACAATCATCGCATCCAAGTGCGGAATTCTTTCAAACACAAACATCGCATAGTTGCCCCATATTGTCAAGCATATGAATTGGACCAGCAGGGGAAGTAAAGTACGTGGAGAGTTGTTAAGTGAAAGAGAAGCGTTTTATCCGTAAATCATGTGCTCGATAAGCGAGAATAATATTGAGAACCATAAAATAGCCTGGGCATCCCCTGCTGGCCAAATGTTAAAGAAAATGTCCTTGAAGAACGTCTCTTACGTCCCAGACGAAAGAAAACCTCACACCAAGACTTTAGTATTAACGTAAGCCTTACCTTCCGAACCAGTCCACGTGACCAATAAGTGTCGTCGAACACTTCATACCAGACTGAGCTATCGTTGTACTGCCGAAAAACGAGTGACGATTAAACGTCCCAGGTAAATAAACACATCGAGGAATGAGACGCCACCAATCACCGTCGCAGAACAAACCGGAATGAGGCCCCCGCCTCGAAACCTCCACGCGTCGCGTCGCAACACGCGACGCGCCCGCCCCCAATTATGTCCGCTTTTAGTTCACGAAACACCACTTTTCGAACTCCGAAAGTCGTCCATTTTCATCCTTTTCAATAGAAGGTAAGGGCTTATTTGAGATGCTGAGCACGGAAACACTTTGAATATCCGTCGTAGAACGAAATTTTAAATGCGGTGCTTCTACAGTAAGCTTCCTCAATACTGGGAGCGGTCATCATATCTGGTTTCAGCAGCTCAGATAATCCCTTGGATGAAGGGAAACAAAAATGTTCAGCCTTTGTAGTGCGAAAAATGGAATAGAAATGAAAAACAAATGGATTCGAACAAATTCATACGATCGGTCTCACTATACTGTACAATGCAAAGGTTTTTTTTTTCAAACACGAAATTGCAAGTAATACCGAATGATGAAAAAAAACAAAAGGTTTTCAATAGTTTAATAGAAGATTCGGAAGTAGCCAGGAAGATTAATGGTGTCTAAAGCACAATAGAGGGAAGTAATCGCGAATCAAGGAAAAAGAATGGTGAGGACGAAAGAAAAATCGAATAACACCAGTAATCAGAAGGCAAAAAGTGGTGTTTCGTTAACTAAAAGCGGACATAATTGGGGGCGGGCGCGTCGCGTTGCGACGCGACGCGTGGGGGTTTCGAGGCGGGGGCCTCATTCCGGTTTGTTCTGCGACGGTGATTGGTGGCGTCTCATTCCTCGATGTGTTTATTTACCTGAGACGTTTAATCGTCACTCGTTTTTCGGCGGTACAACGATAGGTCAGTCTGGTATGAAGTGTTCGACGACACTTATTGGTCACGTGGACTGGTTCGGAAGGTTAGGCTTACGTTGATCACTAAAGTTTTGGTGTGAGGTTTTCTTTCGTCTGGGACGTAATAGACGTTCTTCAAGGACATTTTCTTTAACATTTGGCCAGCAGGGGATGCCCAGGCTATTTTATGGTCCTGTTGATTTCGATTATCACCAGCAGCGGAGCGGTGGGCCTCGGTGAAATATAACTAGTGATAAGGAGGTTTCGACGAAAAAGCCACCGCTCCGCGCTGTGATAACCGAAAACATGAGTTCACTTGGAATGAAACAGAGTCTACTTTGCTTGCGATATCACAGTGGAGATGCGGCTTACTCCCCCATGAAAAATACACACCAATTCGAACAGCCGGATATATCATGGTAAACATAATGAATAGAAGCTACCCTTGGTTCCAACCTTATGCCTGGAAGAAGAAACAGGTAACGTCTTGGACGTTGGAGGCACAGATAGGATACGACACAAAATTGAAATGAACCACCACTTGGTGACGCTATCAGTCGTAATGTTCCTAGCGTTTATACAACACTGGTTGGGACTATCCTCGACGGGGGGGGGGGAGCCAATATTTTCCCTCAGAAATTAATGGAAAACCTGGCAAAAAATGCTTGATGCTACTATCAATCATTGTTGTTGATATATTTCTATAAAAATACTTCGATTGATAGGGTTATAGATCGGTGGTTCATTTCATTTCTGGCTTGAATCTTGAGTGCCCCCCGTTTCGAATAGTCCTCACAGGTTGATAGCGGTATCGGGTACCTGACAGTAGAATTCTATTTCATTTCTATAAATAAATCGAGGGTGAACCCCTCTCCCTTCTGGGATAGAACCAGAAAATTGATTGGATTTCGTGATTAGCACCGATATGAGTCAGTCATATAATCCCCTCCCCTTTTATCCACTTTGGGCGAAAATTGTTTCTGCACCGGGGCAGAAAAGCGGCTGAGCATCACTAGTTTTCATCTAATAGTGTTTCATGTCGTAAAGCTTTTGTTGTTCGGAGCTTCTGTGTCATTTGCAAAGGGAGCCGCTACGCATGCGCGGAAGGGGGGGGGCGGGATGACGATAATGACTATTGACCGACAAATATCACATTGCGTTCCTGCATCGCTGCTTTCCAAAAAAAGGCATATATAATGCTTTCGGAATTGGAGCAAAATTTACTTGGAAATTCGCTCGCGTGTACGTTGCTCCTTCCATCTACACGCAGTCCCGCTGCCTCCTGTCGCTTCGCAAATATCGTACTGAAACGTAGAATGGCTGGTTTTAACAAAAAAAAAATTCTCAAATATTTTCCAGAAAGGCTGTTTGGGATGCTGAGCACGAGTGTGAGGGTTCGTTCTCACTCCGGAAGGTACCGGCAGGTACAAGGTAGTTCTTCTTCTTCTTCTTCTTTGCAGCCGCAGGAAGGTTTTTGTCAAAGGTTCAAGAAACGGGCGACTGAAACCGGATTCGTCCACAAATCCGAATAGGTGTTCAGTTGTGTGGCCACGGCTACCACAGGCCGGGCACTCGTCCGGCTTACTGCGATCGATCTTATGCAAGTATGACATCAGCATAGGGGAATGACCGCAGCGTAACGAGGCAAGGGTACTTCTAGCCCGCCTACCGAGTTCCATCTCGGTGTCGCTGACTATGGGTGGTATGACCCCCAATATGGGATTGACGGTCGTCCTACTCAAGTGATCCCTGACGAACTTGGTGTGCTCCGCACGTAAAAGACGCAGACGATCCAGTTGGGAGTCCGTCCATCTTTGTATATTAACTTTCTCGGGTGCATCCGCAAAAGGCCTTCTGATATGTCTCTCTCTGACGGGATTCATGATCCTTCTTAATGGGTGGTCAGGCTGCTTGAAAATGTTAATAACCAGTTGCTGCGCTTGGAGTTGGCAGTGCTCCTTAACTATCAGAATTCGGGCTTCAGCATGGAGATGTTCCACTGGGGTGCTTTTAGCACACCCTGTGGCAATCCGAAGAGCAGCATTTTGGACTCGCTGCAACTTTGTCCACGATGAATCCGATATGTGCTGCCATACCGGTGCAGCGTACTCCAAGGCCGGCTGCAATATTGCCTTGTAGGTAGTCAAAATTGTCTCCTTGCTACTTCCCCACGACGTTCCTCCCAGAGCTCGTAGGACGTTGAGCTTTGCTTTCACTGTAGCCTTTTTCTGCTCAGTATTCTTGTGGAACCTCAATGAAGGATCCAATACTAGGCCGAGCAGCTTAGGAAAACGTGCGGCAGGCAGACGAGCGTCTTCCCAATTCACAACAGGGTGAACGCAGTGTTCCTTAGCGTCAGTGGAGAAAACTGATACAGATGATTTAGCGGCAGAAACAGTGAGCATCATATCATCGAGAAAGCTTTTCAGAACGATGAGGTAGCTATTGATCTTGCGTGCAGCTACATTAATGTCTCTGTCCCGGCACAAGATGGTGATGTCATCCGCAAACGCAACGATTTTGATGTCACTTGGGGGTAAGGGCAAATCTTCCAGGTAAAGACTGAACAGAGCAGGCGATATAACTTCTTCTTGAGGGACACCGGCAGCGATCGGGATGCTATTAGAGACATGTCCCTGAAACAGCACTTTTGCTCGGCGCCCTTTGATGAGTGCAGTAATCCATCGCTTCTGCCAAGGCGGGATGGTGGACCTCAGTAGCTTCTCAGACAGTATGCCCAAGTTGACAGTGTCAAACGCCTTCGTGAGGTCCAGGGCTACTCCAGCAGTGCGTTGAGGCTTGGTGGCGTTGAAGCCATCCAAAACATAGCTCACAATCTCCAGCAGCGCCGTGGTGGTAGTGTAATTTGCGGAATCCATGCTGGTGCTGCTGATTGTAATTATGCTCGGCAAGCTTCTTGACGACCAGTTTCTCAGCGACCTTTGCGATTGGTGATAACAGACTTATTGGCCTGTATCCCTTAGCCGTCGATGGTGATTTACCTGCCTTAGGCAACGGAGCGACGCTTGTCATTTTCCAGTCTTGGGGTACGATGCACGTGCGAAAGGATGTTTTGATGACGTCAGCCAGGATTGGCATAATCTCAGTCGGCAGTTTCTTCAAGACCGCTGGACTAATGCCATCCGGCCCTGCAGCCTTCGAGTTGCGCATCTCTTTTACCACCTTTTCAATCTGCGCGGGCGTCACTGCTTCTGCTTCATTCATGAGTGGCAACTTACAGAGCTCTCTCACAGTTACTCGATTCTGTTTCCCTCTCTTAGCCTGAGTTATGAAAAAATTCTTTCCGAGAGCAGTTGCAGCCTCCTTTCCCGAATTGAAGACTCCATTCTTGAACTCGATTGTAGAGTAGTTGTTGGAGGTGCTCTTGCCAGAGATCTTCTTTAGAACTTTCCAAGTTGACGCTCCATCGCTCTTGAAATTCATCTTCTCCGTGAACTTCTCCCAACACTCCTTCTTGTGCTTGTCCAGATCTCGCTTAATCTCGCTATCCAGCTCAGCAATGGTCGGATCCAGGTGATCTGCCACTCTCTTTGCATCCCTTGTCCTTATCTTCTCCAAGATTTCCCTGGTGACATTGGGAAAGAAGGTCTTAACTCGGCCCTCCGGAATGGCGCCTTTCATTGCCTTGCGAATCGCGTCCGTCAAGTGACGTTCTTTCTGGTGCACGTTTCCATTCCATGGGTAGTCATCCACATGGCGAAGTGCCACCTCCCTGAGCAAGCGCCAGTCTGCAAGGCAAAGATTTAGATAAGACCTTTGACGGATACCTGAATAAGGAGCAAGCGAATTAGAAAGATCGACGTGGACAAAAACGGGGATATGACCACTGGACAGAGTTGTAGGGGTCGACCAAAAGCAGGCGCTGGAGAGATTAGATGATACAAGAGAGATGTCTGGACTAGACGATCGGCCGTTGGCCGGGAGACGAGTGGGCTGATCATCGTTGAGAATGACCAGATCGCACTGCTCCGCCCATTCTTCGACGTCTTCTCCTCTAGCGTCAGTGTCAAACGACGAGCAGAATGTATGAGCATTGAATTCGCCTGCGAAGACAACAGAGGGTGAAAGGGAGCAGTCGTACAACTGCTTGAGTGAGGGAATAGGGTCATAAGATTGGGGACAGGACGTGGTAGGAGGGATATAGATATTAAAAAGAGATATAGAGGTTTTAAGAGGGAGATGGATAGGCAGGTACTCGAGAGTACCGTCCTTTGGTGTGTTTGGTATGATATGAGAGGGTAGATTTGATAATACGAAAGTGGAAACTCCTCCGCCGAGAGCTGACCTTGGAGCATGATAGGCAGTGTAGCCAGAATTGTTAGGGTGACGTGCGGTAGTAGAAGGAGAAAGTGAAGAAAGTGCTGCCGAGATGTCGTACGTTCGTGCCGTGGCAGTGTGGAGGAACGAAGACCACCTCCGTGCAAACCGACGTCAACCCCCCGGCGTGGAGGGTTTTTGTCATGGGAGAGATGCTGGCTGGTTGCAGCTCTCCTAAGGATTCTACTACAAAGGGCTGGCGTCGAGAGGAATCCTGGACCTGTGCAGATGTATCAATGTGCCACCTGCACCGAGAAAGTCACCTGCATCTCGATTTTGTAAAGGGAAGCTCTTCGGGGTTGCTCATCACAAATCCGTCATTACCCTTTGGATTTCCGAAAGATTAGGATAGGGTACGGTAGCCAAACGACAATAAACCTACCTTAACATGTTTTGGCCTTTTCAAAATAATAAAAACATATTGTTGTGATGAGTAGCACCCAAAAACCCTTTTCTGGCAAAGTTTCAGCGAAATCTATTTTGACCTGCTGCGGTATAAGTATCTTATCCTCTGGTTCCAAACCTGGTTTATTCTGTTCCCTCGCGCTCTTGTGCAGAGCGAGGGTAGAGACAGCGAGAAATTGTGGGGAGAAGGAGACGCAGCGTACGCACGCAACGAGCGGAAATAAACCACACTTGGAAACAGAGGATAACTTACCGTCACCATTCGAAGCACTGAAAACGGACATCTATTTCTGACAAAGTTATCGAATTTTCCGAGCTGCTTTTGGGTGTATTCGCTGCATTAACCTATGCGTGCGAAATTCACCACCAGGTTTCCGTGGCTGAGCACAAATCGGAACAACTCGGGAGAAAAATCGTGGCTCCCGGAAGCTGTTGCCGAAGCTGGATCAAACCAGCGCTATATACGATACGCGATTTGGCCTGGTGCGATTGCTGATTTAGTTGCCAAAGTTCGGAGTACTACTGTACTTCTCTGGGCCAAATTCCGGTCCGCAATTGCGTCTCCACACGCTTCGAGGCCGCACACGCTCGACTCAGTCGAGTTTCCAGAGCCGAAGCTGACTCGATATGGCTTTTTTATACAATTTTCTCCAATTTTGTTTAGTTTCCAGTTTCTAAAACCCACAAGGAGTCAACAGATCGGCGGCTGTGGCGCTGGAAACTTCCGATTCAAAAGCGGGCGGCCGCGAAGCGTGTCGAGACGCAATCGCGGACCGGAATCGGGCCCAGAGAAGCACAGTACTATGAGTTTTTTTTTGGTGAGTCCGAAGAGTTCACTGCCAGTTCAGAGGGAGGGAGGGATAGTGCTGTAGCGCTCCATCTCTACCTTATCTCTGATCTTGTAGAGGACTTTGAATAAAATACCAGTTCCTGTTGCGATTTTTGTAGTGAGCAGGCAATGAGGGAAATTCTTCTCCTCTTGCGAAACCACGTATCTGGTGAACCAGATCTACGATAATGGAAAGCCAACACGTATTGGAGTATCTGAGCTTAGTAGAAGGCTACGAGTGCCTAGTTCCTTCGAAAATTTCAAAAAGCAAGTTGACCGGCTCATTATCACAATCGTAGAAGCGAAGCAGTTGTTTTAAAGAAAATCAACAATTAAAATGGAGAAATCATTTTTAAAACAACCGCTTCACTTCTACGATTCTGATAATGAGGCTTTGCGGACTGAACGCGATTGCGGAACCAGATCATATACAGTGCGTTCGGAAATGATAGGGACACCTCTAAAAAATGAGATTTTCAAAAAATTTCGGGGAGTGGTGATGAATACTGTTCATCAATGAATTCAGCGTGAGAAAAAAACCTCTGTTCGCAACTTCCTTCAAACCGTGCCTAATTTCATAAGATTTTTCCTTTACATTTAGAAAATTTCACCGTTCGGAAATGATAGGGACACCTTGCAAAAAATGGAATTTTTCACTTTGAACAAAATTTCCCGTTACAAGTTCACTATATGAACGCAACACGAGAAAACCCAACATCTTTATTCCAATCATGGGCCGTGGTAGATCGCTTACTGTTTCCGAACAAGCCCAAATACTGTGCTTATCTGGGCTACATTCCGGTCCGCGATTGCGTCTCGACGCGCTTTGCAGCCGCACGCGCTCGGGTCAGTCGGGTTTACAGCGCCAACGTCGACTCGATATGGCTTTTTCATACAATTTCTTCAAATTTTTCTTAGTTTCCAGTTTCCAAAACCCACCCAAAGTCAGCAAATCGGCGGCTGCGGCGCTGGAAGCTCTTCTGACTCGGGAGCGTGCGGCCGTAAAGCGTGCCGAGACCCAATTGCGGACCGGAATTCGGCCCAGATAGGCACAGTATGTGCTCTCAACGCTGCCGGGCTGAGCCAACGTCTAATTGCCTCCCAGCTCGGACGTTCCCCCAACTGCATCAGCCAGTTCCTACGAGATCTAGACTCCTACGGCTTGGCGAAGAGTCCTGGACGCCCAAGAAAGGTCAGCGGCAGGGATGCACGGAGGATAAGCCGACTCTGCTCAAACAGTAGTCTGTCTCTCAACCAAGTGAGGGCTCAGTTGCCGCTCAATGTGTCGAAGACTACTGTTTGGAGCGTCGTAAACGCAGACGAAAACATCGTCCGCCAAGTGATGAAGAAGGCTCCATCACTCTCAGAAGCCCACAAAGTAACTCGACTCCGGTTTGCAAGGAGCAACATGGCATCAGACTGGTCAGAGGTAAGGGATTCTCTAAAAACCCGATAAAATTCAAAAAGATAAAGGGGACATGTTTCAGGTAATTTTCTCCGACGAAAAGAAGTTTAACCTTGATGGACCTGACGGTGTTCGATGCTACTGGAGAGATCTTCGCAAGGATCCGATGGTATTTAGTCGGAGAAACTTCGGAGGCGGTTCGCTGATGTGTTGGGGAGCATTCTGCAGCGAAGGTGTTTTGGAAATCGCCTTCACTTCGTGTCGGATGGGTTCGGAGGAGTATCAAAAAACATTGCGTGCGCATCTTCTGCCGTTCTTCACTGGAAACAGGCGTCAACGCTACATTTTCCAGCAAGATAACGCTGCGGTCCATGTCTCCAGATCCACAAAGGCGTGGCTTGTTGTTGTTGTTGTTGCCCATCTTCCACCATAACCATTGATCCTGGATCCAATCTTCCGGTTCGTGAACGGCATAATCGAAGCGACTTTTTTTGGATCCTCTTCTTTGGAGGATCTTTGAGTGGGGCGTTTTTTGACCCTCTTTTTTGGTTTTTTCTTTTTGATTTTTTTTATTCTTTTTTTTTCGATTTTTTTTGTTTCTTCTTTTTTAATTTTTTTTTCATTTCAATTTTTTATACATTTCAAAATCATCATTGCATGATCAAAGTGACAGGAAATTTGCGACTTCCACTGGTTTGAGCCAGAGATCTTTTATCGTAAGGTGCGTTGGCTTTCCAGAGCATGAGAACATGTGGGGTACTGTATGTTCCTCCAGACTGCATTCCGGGCAAAGTGGATTATCAGCTGCTCCTATCTTATGGAGGTACCATTGCGATTTTGAGTAGAAACCACTTCGGAGCTGAGACGCTACTCGGCTAGGTCTTGACAACGTCTCCTCCTCCTTGGATATCTTCGGCGGCGGTCCACTCAGCAAGGGAGAGTTCAGATTACCCATGAACTCTTTTACAAACTCCTTGTGAACTTCTTTGCGAATGCTTTCTGCAGTTCCAGGTTCCACCAACATTGGTTTCACAGTTCTGACGTGTTTGGGGGGGGGGGCGTGGCAAGGCGTGGCTTCAACAAAACCGAGTTCGCGTGATGGAATAGCCCGCGTGTAGTCCTGGCTGCAACCCGATAGAGAATATCTGGGGCATAATTGTGCGCCAGATTTACGCGAATAACAAGCAGTATGGGACCGTATACGAGCTAAAGGCCGCTGTACTCGAAGCCTGGAGAAATTTGGATAAAAATGTGATATCCAATTTGATCACTTCTATGCCGAATAGAATTTTCGAACTGATTTCCAACTCTGGAGGTGCGATATCATTTTAGATTTCATGTATGTGTTGATCCTTGTTTGATAATTTTTGTTTTTTAATAGTGTCCTTATCATTTCCGAACGACGAATAATGTGATAATTAAAAATAAAATATTACATTATTATGCTGTTGTTATAGAAACAAGTGAACATAGGATATTTACCTTGCTGAATTGATTTATGAGCATTACCGAACGCCGCACGCAATTTAAACATAAAGACTGTGGTTTTCAGGGGTGTCCCTATCATTTCCGAACGCCTTGTATTGGTTCTAGTAGGGTCTAGTTTCTGCTATTCTTCCGTTCTAATGTTTTTTCAGCTCGCTATCTATTTTTGGTGTTCTTCCTATATGCTGATACGTCCCGCTGTTTTGTCGCGGCTTCCGAGCTGGTTCGCCGGAGGTCTATTCTTGTTTCCTTTTTCGAGAGCCCCTAATTTCGTCTTATCCATGATGCTCAGCTCCCCTAATACACCCCTCTACCGAGTTGAAGCGAAACAATTCGTTCGACTACCGGAGTCTAAAAAGTGGAATAATGCCGCGTTTACTTCAGTGAAGTTAATATCTGACGGCAGTGCAATCCAAACTGTTGGACCTACGTGTACGAATATGTAATGTTTTAGTCTCATGCTCTCTGAACTCAACACATGACAGCCGTGGGCCAGGTACTAGATGATGATAACAGCCATGTACAGGAATTAAAAAGGGTGAGTGTCATGTGCTTTCACCGGTGCTATGTGGGAAGGGGGGGGCACTATGACGCGATGGACTTGGCCACGCCCATTTTACTGTGCCGCACTAAATTTGAGCACCTACCCGGGGTTTCCCTCCCCTGCCAAAATCAGGAGAGTCATTGCGGCACGGAAAAATGGGCGTGGCCAAGTGAGATACGGCAGTGGCCCCCCCCCTTCCCACATAGCACCCTTTCACCGTTCTCGTTTTTCGTTTCTTATTTTTTTATGTGCACGATCTGAGCTGATAAGAAAGTCCTTGTGTTGGCGTTATTTTCCATGTACGTCTGTGGTCTTTCGATCGAATGTAGTATCCCATTTGGAAGCACAAGCCTCCCTCTATCCAGCGGCGTCCACCGCTACTCGAAATGCTTGACCTGCTTCGATTTCGATACCAAAATGGTTTGGGAAACCCAAAATTGCAAAAAGCTATTTCTTGAAAAAAAAATTCATGGAATAAATGTCATTAGATAGATATGAGACACTGTTTAGGAAACCCGCTCATAGAGTTGGGTGTAAGGGGTGTGCGGCAAAGGAATTTCAAATTTCGGAAAACGGCAACGGCAAACCCCAAAAATGACCGGCAAAGGGCAAAATCGGTTTTGTGCTATTATACACCAACATTTGCGTACAAGGGATGATTGCCAACCAGATGGAGTTTCGGGATGCAATTTTAATATGTTCTAGGGGGAGTACAGTGTTCCAGAATCCCATGCTCAGAATCTGCTAAATGCCTCAGGCAGTCCCTAAAAGGGTGAAAACCTGTTCAAGGCCGAAGCAAGTAGAGCCGATTCAACGATTGAATTACCTTTAGATGTGTTCAGAGTTGATGTAGAAAATTTTGGTGCATCGATTCTGTATAGATCAGAAATTATGCATTGTTGCCCAAACTCTGATCTATTCTGAGCATGCACAAAGGTAATTCAATTGTTAAATCAGCTCAACTCACTTCGGCCGAGCTGTTCTTGCCTTGTTTAAATTTGGACCTTTTTGTTACTGCCTGAGGCATTTAGCAGATTCTGAGTGTGAAATCTTGGGACACTGTCCTCCCCCTAGAACATATTATACTCAGGCAAACTCTAATGTCGACAGCAGGTTGAGCCACCTGTTTCTCAAGCAACCGGCGATAGCAGGTTCTTTCGGGAGAATAACATGGACCTGTTATCGACCTGCTATCGACCTGTCGATAGCAGGTTCACAGCAGGTTGACAAGGCAACACATCTTACAGCCGGTGACGATCGATCGTCCAAATCTTCGAATGCTCAACAAAATATTCAGTTGGTTGCGCAATTGAAGAACTTGCTATTGTTTTTTTGTCTTTCGTAAAGCACACCTGTTTTTGTGCGATAGCGCGCAAATCAGGCCTTCTATCGAATGGAATTACTACTCGAATAGTGTTCTAGAGATTTTTCTAGTACTCAACTATTTTACCGACTCTTGGGATTCCATTATGCGTATTTTTTCGAACACCAGGTATATTTGGAGTCTTGAAACATTCGATTCCGTCGTGATTTTATACTGCTTTGCTTCACGCTTTATTGGAGGTTTCTTATTTTCCGCCTCTCGTGTATTCTGTTAATCCGAGAAATCGAAAAATTCTTTGCTTTGGTTTAGGTCAAATGTTCATTTTTCGAGTATTTGTCTCAATTCAGCTTACATCATAATTACCCATCAAAAAATTCCTTCATTTGTTCAAGTATATTACTTGAAAACTGTTCGGAATCCGTAATCGATCAATTGCTTCAATTTTTGTACAAATGTTCACACGTAAAACAATTGAATCGAGTATGTGATCTATTTTTGAACCTACTCGTTTATTTAAGAAATTTTAAAGATTTCACACCAGGTTTTCAAATCAGTGGGAGACTTTATGAAGATCACAATCGAGGTATTCTCCTCATTTTTCATTAGATCTAGTTTTGATGATGTGTTTACACAATAGACATGGACAATCGTCGCTAGGTTTGGAATGACGGAATAATTCAAATATCGCGTTTTTAGAACACCTCAGATGAATAAGTAATACGGATAGCCACTATAGAAAAAATTCTGATGAATGAGTTTTTTTTTCGATTACAACCACTTCAAAATTCACAAAAAAAATTGTACGAATAAATTAATTTTGTGGATCAGCTTTTTATGACTGACCCTATCAAAAGCCTTTGAAAAGTCAAAAAAGACTACGTCAAAACATTTCTTCTTGTCAAGCAGGCTAGTCCAATCTTCCAAGCATTCCAACAAATTAGTATCTACCGACCTCCCTTTCACAAAACCATGCTGGGATTCAGGAATCAAAAGATTTTTTTCAATATGCTCCACAATAGGCTTTTTTTATGATCTTCTCAAATATCCTGCAAAATAGAGATGTCACACTAACCGGCCGGTAGTGAGATGGCTCCGAAGCCGGCTCCTTTTTCAGGAGAGGTGTTACAAAAGAATGTTTCCATCAATCAGGGAGAACAGAAAACATGAGCGACTGGTTGTAGATGTACGCCAAAGGTTTTGCAATAACGTGAGCTAGCTGCTGAGATGTCGTACGTTCGTGCGGTGGCAGTGTGGAGGAAAGAAGACCACCTCCGTGCAAACCGACGTCAATCCCTCCGCGGAGAGGGTTTTTGTCATGGGACAGGTGCTGGCTGGCCACAGCTCTCCTGAAGATCCTACTGCAAAGAGCCGGCGTCGAGAGGAACCCAGGACCCGCGGAGAAGAAGAAGTACCCATGTGCCACATGCGACAGAGATGTCAATTGGTATGGAACCAGCGTCCAATGTTTTGGATGCCAAAGGTGGGTGCACTTCTCTTCTTCGGGTCTCAGTTCTGTGAGGCACCACGATTCTTCCTTTCGTTGTATTGTGTGCTCCGCCTCCAGTAACCCTAATTCCTCATCTACCAACCGCCCCCTCTTTATTTTACATATCAATCTCAACGGCCTTCGCGTCAAGCTTTCTGAATTATCTCTCTTCGCCCGTACTCATCACCCGGATGTTATCATGATCCAGGAGACCAAACTCTCTCCCTCTGCTACCTCTAGACATCCAAACATCCCGGGCTATACTGCATATCATTCTCCTAGGTCATCTGAAGGAGGCGGAGTCTCTACTTTTGTTCTGTCCTCTCTTCCCTCTCACATTATTCCAAACACTCCAGTGGATGGCACTCTCGAGTACATCCCCATCCATCTACCTCTTAAAACACCACTTTCTCTTTTTAATATATATATATCCCTCCTTCCTCTTGTCCCTCAACATGCAATCTTATCCCTCTACTCAAGCAGCTATATGACTGTATGATCTCTCTCAATTGTCTTTGCGGGTGACTTCAATGCTCACACGTTCTGCTCGTCGCTCGATTCTGATGCTAGAGGAAATGACGTCGAAGAATGGGCGGAAGAGTGCGACCTGGTTATCCTTAACGATGGCCAGCCCACTCGTCTCCCTGCCTACGGTCGATCCTCCAGCCCAGACATCTCCCTTGTCTCTTCTAATCTCTCTAATGCCTGCTCTTGGTCTACATCCACAACTCTTTCCAGTGATCACATTCCGGTCTTTGTCAATATCGATCTCTCTAACTCTCTTGCTCCCTATACAGGTGTTCATCATCGTTCTTATCTCAATTTAGGCCTTGCAGACTGGAGCCTGTTCAGGGAGGTTGCACTCCGCCAAGCGGCCGAATATCCGTGGAATGGCAAGGTACACCAGAAGGAGCGCCACCTCTGATGCCATCCGGAAGGCGATGAAAGCTGCGATCCCTGAAGGTCGTGTCAAGACCTTCTTTCCCAATGTCACCAGGGAGACACTGCAGAAGATAAGGACAAGGGACGCAAACAGAGCTGCTAATCATCTTGACCCAGACATTGCCAAGCTGGATAATGAGATCAGGGTGGACCTTGATAGGCACAAGAAAGAATCTTGGGAAAAGTTCACTGAAAAGATGAACTTCAGGAGTGATGCTGCAGCAACGTGGAAGGCTTTAAAAAAAGATCTCCGGAAAGTTGACCTCCGCCGACAATTCCACGATTGAATTCGACGGCGGAGTCTTCAAGTCAGGGAAAGAGGCCGCAAATGCTCTTGGGAAGCATTTCTTTAAACTAAAACAAAAAGAGAGAAGCAGAATAGAGTAACTGTGCGAGAACTCTGTAAATTGCCACTCATGGCTGAAGATGATGCAGTCACGCCCGCTCAGGTCGAGAAGGTTATCAAGGAAATGAGTGACTCGAAGGCAGTAGGGCCAGATGGTTTGAGCCCAGCAGTTCTAAAGAGACTGCCAAGTGAACTACTACCCCTGCTCGCTGACGTCATTAATACATCGTTTCGCACCTGTACATTACCTCAAGATTGGAAAGTAGCACGCGTCATCCCATTGCCGAAGCCGGGTAAATCACCATCCACGGCAAAAGGTTATAGGCCAATCAGTCTTCTCTCACCTATTGCCAAAGTTGCGGAAAAATTGGCTGTGGAGCTTGCCGAACATAATAGCAAACAACAGCATCAACGTGGTTTCCGTAAGCTACATTCCACCACTACGGCCCTGCTGGAAATTGTGAGCTATGTTTTGGACGGCTTCAATGCCATGAAACCTCAGCGAAACGTAGGTGTAGCCCTCAACCTAACGAAGGCTTTTGACACTGTAAACTTGGGCATTTTGTCGGAGAGCCTGTTAAGGGCTACCATTCCGCCCTGGCAGAAGCGGTGGATAACCGCATTCACCAAAGGACGTCGGGCAAATGTGCTATTTCAAGGGCACGTCTCCAATAGCATCCCAATTGCCGCCGGTGTACCTCAGGGAGGAGTTCTATCGCCTGCTCTTTTCGATCTGTATATTGAAGATCTACCCGTTCCATCCCAAGACATCAAGGTCGTAGCATATGCGGATGATATTACTATACTATGCCGGGATCGCGACATAAATGTAGCTGCCAGTAAGATCAATGACTACTTGGTCGAGTTGAAATGTTTTCTCGATAGCAAGATGCTTACGGTCTCTGCTGCTAAATCATCCGTCACCGTCTTTTCCACTGATCCTGCGGAGCACAGGGCTCATCCCATGGTGAAATGGGACGAAACTCGCCTGCCGGGCGCCCGATTCCCTAGGCTGCTCGGACTCGTGTTGGATCCTTCGTTGAGGTTTCATAAGAACACTGAGCAGAAGCAAGCTGCAGTGAAAACAAGACTCAACTTCCTACGTGCTCTCGGCGGAACGTCCTGGGGGTGCAGTAAAGAAACGATCCTGACCACGTGCAAGGCCATCGTACAGCCCGCCCTGGAGTATGCTGCACCAGTCTGGCAGCATATCGTGTCGGACACATCCTGGTCCAAGCTGCAGCGCATTCAAAATGGAGCATTGCGAATCGCAACAGGCTGTTCTAAAAGCTCTCCAGTAGAGCACCTACACGCCGAAGCTCGCATCCTGCCAGTTAAGGACCATTGCCAAATCCACGCACAACAGCTGTACATAAACATCCTGAAGCAGCCAAATCATCCATCGCGAAGAGTATTAGACCCCGTCAGAGAGAGAAGTATAAGAAAGCCGTTTGCTGATGCTCCCACGAAAATCAATATACAGAGATGGACCAACGCACAACAAGAACGCCTCCGTCTCTTACGTGCTGAGCATACCCAATTCGTCAAGAATCAGTAATGCAAGACCGCCGTAAACTCCATTCTCGGAGTCGTGCCGCCTGAGGTCAGCGAAACCGAGATGGAACTCGGTAGGCGTGCCAGGTGCACGCTTGCCTCGTTGCGCTGCGGGCACTCCCCCATGCTTATGTCTTATTTACATGAGATCGATAGCAGCAGATCTGACGAGTGCCCGGATTGTGGTAATAAAGGGCATACTACTGGGCACCTTTTCAACTGCCCGATGAGACCGACACCGTTAACAACAGTAGATCTGTGGATGAATCCAACGCTTGTGGCTCAGTTCCTCAATCTATGACAAGACCCTCTCTGTGGCTGCAGAAGAAGAAGAAGAAAAACTATGCTCTACTGAAGGCAAAATTTGACAACACCCACCTTAACCAACTGGTTGAGACCAAGAGCCGACGCTAAAGCACCTCCGGTTGCAGCACAATATGACGCCATCAGCTTCAACAATCATATTGCAACTAAGAAGACTCTCACGGGTAGGA
Organism: Aplectana chamaeleonis; assembly: GCA_029168955.1. NCBI lineage: Eukaryota > Metazoa > Nematoda > Chromadorea > Rhabditida > Cosmocercidae > Aplectana > Aplectana chamaeleonis. The sequence goes on from JAPDOI010000450.1 coordinate 217,892, forward strand.
AAGACCACGTAAGAGCAGGAGCAAGACTTTGTCGTACCTCAGAAGCTGATCCACCATCCCCAGACCTGTTCGTGTAATTCACAACAGCATTAAAAGACTGATTCAGCCACTGCCAGAAAATAACGGCCGCTGGTGATCTAAAAAAACGAGTTCGTGGAGCAATTCAATGTCAGCTTGATATCATTCAGAGACTTTTCAGAAACAACCAACTTATAAAATGTGAGCATGCCTCCTGTAATCGCCATATTCATTGGAACTTGCGCCGACATTCTCCCGATAATGAACATTTTCTCGCCCGTGGTAGGATGGTACGCTGAATCGACGACATGTTTTGCTTTCCATAGTTCATTGACAGTCAATGAATCACTGTCTTAAGTGAGTCTTATTTACATAAGATCGATAGCAGCAGACCTGATGAGTGCCCGGATTGTGGTAATAAAGGGCATACTACTGCGCACCTTTTCAACTGCCCGATGAGACCGACATCGTTAACACCAGTAGATCTGTGGAAGAATCCTACGCTTGTGGCTCAGTTCCTCAATCTATGACAGGACCCTCTCTGTGGCTGCAGAAGAAGAAGAAGAAGAAGGGAGCAAGCTCAGAAAGGCTTTCTCTCATCTCAGGGAGAAGAGTTGACGAGTTCCCTCCAAATCCTTCAGGGAAGGACTGGTTGACGAGTTTTTTCCCTAGTCCTTCAGGGAATGGAAAAAACTGTTTTGCCTTCCGTTCTCCACGAGGGAGCTAGCTCAGAAGGGCTTCGAATATTCTTCTCAGGCTCAGACTCTGCGGGGGGGGGGCAAGCGCCGGACAATAGAGCCCGTTTTCGACTTGGGGAGCGACAACGGAGGCCTCCCCCGAGGGGGGCTTCAGAGGAGGCCCCTGCTCTCCTCCGGCGCTTGCCCCCCCTCCGAGAGGAAGAGAGGGAAAGATGGGAAGAAGTCGTAGAAGGTAGTTTTACGACAATAGAGGCCAGAGAAGGCATCTATCACGTGCTCGACCGGTATAAAAGGCGCCTCACCTCATGGAGAGCCGCATTCGGCCCAACAGGGCCGGCCCTGGACGGCGACTTCGAGTCACTGTCAGAAAGGGGTATTTTTGGAGGAGAGCGGCAACGCTTTTCGGGGGGGAGGGTGACGTCACTGCTCCGGGGCCGTGACGTCACTGCTCCGGGGCCGTGACGTCACTGCTCCGGAGCAGTGACGGGGGGCGCTTCAGGGCAGTGACAGTGGAGCTTCAAGGCAGTGACAGGGGGGCTTCAGGGCAGTTACAGGGGCTTGTTGCAGCTTCCCCGATTGGGGGAGGCTACCGCCGAACGCTGGCTTAGAAGATGGAGGGGGACGATACCAAGGCCGATGCACCAATTTGGTGGCTCTGTGGTGTGTAGACGATCGTGGCTTTTAGGTTTACTCACCAAATCAGTCGAACAATAATACAAAACAAATCCGCCTTTTATACGGAATCGGGAGGCGGTCCTTATAAATAGCATACATCGGCGCCATCACCGATACAATCAAAGGTTGTGCCGCGCATACCTTCTTCTTCTTCTGCAGCCTCAAAGTGGTCTTTGTCATAGGTTGAGGAACTGGGCGGCCTTCGCAGGATTCGTCCAAAGGTCCATTGTTGTTAAGGAGGTAGGTCTCTTCGGGCACATGAACAAGTGCGCCGTGTCGTGTCCGGGAGCACCACAGTCCGGGCATGCGTCTGGTCGGCTGCTGTCGATCTTGTTGACGTAAGACATGAGCAGAATAGAGTGACCACAGCGCAGCGATGCAAGAGCACATCTGGCTCGTCTGCCGAGTTGAGACTCGGACTCGCAAACCCGAGGCGGCACCGTTCCCAAGATAGGGTTCACAGCCGCCTTTGCTAGATATCCTCGAGCAAACTGGGTGTGCTCCTCACGCAGAAGACGAAGCCTTTCCATGTTGGAGTCGGCCCATCTCTGTACATCAACTTTACGAGGAGCATCGGCGAACGGCGTCCTAATCGACCTCTCTCTTATGGGCTTCATGATTCTCTTTGACGGATGATTCGGCTGCCTCAGAACATTAATATACATCTGCTGTGCCTGGAGTTCACAATGCTCCTTGACCGGCAATATGCAGGCCTCCGCGTGAAGATGCTCCACCGGGGAGCTCCTTGCACAACCGGTAGCAATTCTAAGCGCAGCATTCTGTACACGCTGCAGCTTATTCCAGGAGCTGTCAGACACCAGGTGCTGCCACACTGGTGCCGCATATTCCAGAGCCGGCTGAAGTATTGCTCTGTAGGTTCTCAATATAGTCTCTCGGCTGCTTCCCCATGATGTTCCTCCGAGAGCTCTCAAGATATTAAGCCTAGCCTTGACGACTGTTTGTTTCTGTTCCGCGTTTTTGTGGAACTTCAGTGAGGGATCAAGAATAAGGCCAAGCAGCTTGGGGAATTTTGCTGCTGGCAACAGGTCACCATCCCATTTGACATCTGGATGGGCACTGTGTTCCTTGGTGTTCGTTGTGAACACTGAAACAGAGGATTTTGCGGCAGAGACTGTGAGCATCATTTTATCGAGGAAGAGCTTCAACTCGACGAGATAGGCGCTGATCTTGTTAGCGGCTATCTGCAGGTCACGATCCTGGCACATGATGGTGATGTCGTCGGCATACATAACAATCCTTACATCATTGGGAGGCGGGGGAATGTCCTCAAGATACAGGCTGAATAGGGCAGGGGACAACACTCCGCCTTGCGGAACACCGGCTGCTATTGGAATGCTATCGGATACATGATTCTGGAACAGAACCTTAGCACGGCGGCCTTTAGTGAACGCTGCAATCCATCGCTTCTGCCATGATGGTAGCGACGACTTGAGCAGTTTCTCGGACAGCAGTCCCAAGTTAACAGAGTCAAACGCTTTGCTCAGGTCGAGGGCGACGGCCACCGTTCTCAGGGGCTTTCTCATGTTGAACCCATCGACCGCAAAGCTCACGATCTCCAATAGAGCTGTAGTAGTGGAGTGAAGTTTCCTGAACCCATGCTGATGCTGCTGTCGCTCATTTTGATCAGCCAAGTCCGTCACGATCAATTTTTCAGCTAATTTAGCGACGGGCGATAACAGGCTTATTGGTCGAAAGCCCTTTGCCGTGCTTTGGGACTTGCCTGGCTTTGGCAACGGTATCACATTGGCTGTCTTCCAAGCTTGGGGTAGAGTGCAGGTCCGGAAAGAAGTATTAATGATATCTGCAAGCATCGGTAGAAGTTCCGTGGGAAGCTTCTTCAGGATGGCTGGGGAGATACCGTCAGGTCCGATAGCCTTCGAATTCCGCATTTCTTTGACAGCCTTCTCTACTTGTGTGAGAGTAAAGGCCTCAGAAGCGTTCATGAGCGGCAACCGGCTTAGTTCTCTAACCGTGACTCTGTTTTGCACGCCTCGCTTGGCACGTGTGATGAAGAAGTTCTTGCCGAGCGCATAAGCAGCCGCTTTCCCTGATTTGAAGACGTTCTCCTCGAACTCAATAGCGGAGCTCATCGAGGGAGCAGACTTGCCGGAAATTTTCCTCAACACTTTCCACGTCGTAGTTCCGTCAGCCTTGAAATTCAGCTTTTCAGTGAACTTCTCCCAGCATTCCTTCTTGTTCTTATTCAGATCCTGCTTGATCTCATTATCCAGCACAGCTATGTCCGGGTCTAGATGGTCTGCGGCTCTCTTCTCATCTCTGGTTCTTATCTTCTGCAGTATTTCCCTGCTGACATTTGGAAAAAAGGTCTTGACACGACCCTCAGGAATTGCTGCTTTCATGGCCTTGCGGATGGCACTTGTTAGATGGCGCTCTTTCTGATGAACATCACCATTCCATGGGTAGTCGACCGCATGGCGAAGTGCAACATCTCTGAACAGGGTCCAGTCTGCTAGGCCTAAATTAAGATAAGTACGATGACGAAAACCAGAGTAAGGGGCAAGAGAGTCAGAGAGATCAATATAGACAAAGACGGGAATGTGATCACTGGAGAGAGTTGTGGATGTGGACCACGTGCAAGCATTAGAGAGATTGGATCACACAAGAGAGATGTCTGGGCTAGAAGGTCGGCCGTTGGCAGGGAGACGAGTGGGCTGGTCATCATTGAGGATAACCAGGTCACACTCCTCAGCCCATTCTTCGACATCTTCCCCTCTGGCGTCAGAATCAAGAGCGGAACAGAACGTGTGAGCATTGAAGTCACCCGCAAAGACAGCTGAAGGGGAGAGTGAGCAGTCGTACAACTGCTTAAGGAGGGAATAGGATTATAAGAGGGGGGACAAGATGATATAGAAGGAATATATATGTTAAATAGAGATAAAGGGGTTTTGAGGGGGAGGTGGACAGGAATGTACTCGAGAGTACCGTCCTTAGGAGTATTAGGGATAATATGAGAAGGTAAGGCAGATTGAACGAAAGTAGACACTCCGCCCCCAAGAGCTGTCCTTGGCATGTGATAGGCGGTGTAGCCCGGAATGTTAGGTTGGGGATAAGTGGTAGATGGAGAGAGCTTGGTTTCTTGAACCATGATAACATCCGGGTGATGAGAACGTGCGAATATAGAGAGTTCAGATAACTTGTTGCGAAGGCCGTTGAGATTAATGTGAACAATGGAGAGGGGGCGGTTGGTAATTGAGGAATCAGAGTTGTTGGGGGCAGAGCATAGAACACAACGAAAGGAAGAGTCATGATGCCTCACAGAACTGAGGCCCGAACAGGAGAAGTGCACCCACCTTTGGCATCCGAAGCACTGGACACTTGTTTTATGCCAGGTAACATCCTCGCCGCAGGTGGCACATGGATACTTCCGTGCTGGACCTGGATTCCTCTCGACGCCGGCCCTTTGTAATAAAATCCTCAGGAGAGCTGCGGCCGACCAGCACCTCTCCCATGACAAAAACCCTCTTCTCGGAGGGGTTGACGTCGGTTTGCACGGAGGCGATCTTCTTTCCTCCACACTGCCACGGCACGAACGTACGACATCTCGGCAGCCCGCGCATACCTAAAAGCAAGCACCGCGCTTGGAGTAGCCGGCTTACTACCATTCTAGATAACCTACTTCAGATAGCGCCACATCTTTGATGGGCAAATATTGAAGAGATACCAATTCATAACAAACAATAGTATCTTCCCAATTAGTATATTTTATATAAAATATACATTAGGTTGTGACTACAGTTCACAACATGGCTGTTGCCGAGGTGTACGTTCATGCCGTGGCAGTGTGGATTAAAGAAGAACACCTCTGTGAAAACCGACGTCACCCTCTCCACGAAGAGGGTTTCTGTCATGGGAGAGGTGCTGGCCGGCCGCGTCTCTCCTTCGGATTCTCCTGCTAAGGGTCGGCGTGGATAGGAATCCTGTACTCGCTCAGAAGAAGAAGTACCCATGTGCCACATGCGACAGAGATGTCACTAGGAATGGGACCAGCGTCCAATGCTTTGGATGCCAAAGGTGGGTGCACTTCTCAGTTCTGCGAAGCATCATAACTCTGCTTTTCGCTGTGTTCTATGCTCTTCACCTACCAACTCTGATACCTCTTCCTCATATCGCCCCCTTTCCATTGTACATATCAATCTCAACGGCCTTCTTGCCAAAATTTCTTAGCTCTCTCTCTTCGCACGTACTTACCATCCAGACGTGATCATGGTTCAAGAAACCAAGCTCTCTCCATCCCCTACAAATCATCATCCCAATATCCCAGGCTATACTCCTTACCATGCTCCAAGGTCAAATCTTGGCGGAGGAGTTTCAACCTTTGTCTTATCTTCTCCCCTCCCTCCTCATACCCAACACCCCCACGAATGGTACTCTCGAGTAACTACCAATCCATCTCCCTCTTAAAACACCCCTTTCTTTTTTCAACATATATATTCCACTCACTACCTCATGCCCCCCATCTTACGATCCTGTTCCTCTACTTAAGCAGCTAAACGACTGCTCCCTCTCATCCTCAGTTGTCTTCGCGGGCGATTTTAATGCTCACACCTTTTGCTCGTCACTTGATTCTGACGCAAGAGGAAATGACGTCGAAGAATGGGCAGAGGAGTGTGACCTGTTCATCTTAAACGATGATCAGCCCATTCGCCTCCCTACCAACGGCCGATCTTCCAGCCCAGACATATCTCCTGTCTCGTCCAACCTCTCTAACTCTTGCTCATGGTCCACCTCAACCACTTTGCCAAGTGACCATGTCCCCGTCTTTATCCATATCGATCTCTCCCATTCTCTCGCTCCCTATTCTGGTGTTCGTCAACGTTCTTATCTTAATTTAGACCAAGCAGGCTGGAGCCTGTTCAGTGAAGTTGCGCTTCGCCTGTCGGCAAATTACCCGTGGAATGGCGACGTGCACCAGAAAGAGTGCCATTTATCTGACGCGATCCGCAGAGCCATGAAAGCGGGTATTCCTGTCGGCCGCGTCAAGACTTTCTATCCAAATGTCACAAGGGAGATTTTCGATAAGATCAGGACAAGATATGCCAGGAGAGCGGTCATCCATCTGGACCCCGTGGTTGGTGAACTTGATGAGATCAGAAGGGATTTAGACAGGCACAAGAAAGAAGAGTGGGAAAAGTTCACCGGGCAGTTGGATTTTAAGACGGATAGTGCAGCTACCTAGAAGGTATTACGGAAGCTCTCGGGTAAGAGCTCGCCTGCTACCGTCTCCGCAATCGAATTAGACAACGGTGTATTCAAATCAGGAAAGGAAGCCGCTTATGCGCTCGGGAGAAGTTTTTTCATCACCAGTGCAAAGCGTGGTCCGCAGAATAGAGTGACTGTAGGAGAGCTGTGCCGCCTCCCGCTTATGAGCACGACCGAAGCGTTCACTACGACGCAAGTTGAGAAGTTATAAAGGATATTCGGAATTCAAAAGCGGTTGGTCCAGACGGGATATGTCCTGCTGTCTTGAAGAAGACACCGAATGAAATCCGTCCGCTTATCACTGATTTGTTAAATACCTCGTTCAGATCGTGCACCATCCCACAGAACTGGAAGACAGCTAACGTGGTGCCGCTGCCCAAGCCGGGGAAACCTCAGGCTTCAGTCAAGGGACACAGACTTCCGCTCCTCACTGATTTGATAAATACTTCGTTCAGATCGTGCACCATCCCACAGAATTGGAAGACAGCTAACGTTGTGCCGCTGCCCAAGTCGGGGAAACCTCAGGCTTCAGTCAAGGGACACAGACCTATTAGCTTGCTGTCCACGTTCGCAAAGGTAGGCGAAAAACTGATCGTAAAGGACTTGGCGGAGCGCAATGAGAAGCAAGTGATTCAGCATGGATTCAGAAAGCTGCATTCCACCACGACAGCTCTGCTGGAAATTACAAGCTTTGCCATCAATGGGTTCAATGCCCAGAAGCTACAGAGAACTGTGGCTGTTGCCTTAGATCTCACCAAGGCATTCGACACAGTAAACCATGGAGTTCTGTCAAGCAACTTACTTGAATCATCAATACCGCCGTGGCAGAAACGCTGGATATCGGCATTCATCAAGGCAGACGAGCCAGAGTTGTGTTCCAGAACCATGTCTCCAATAGTGTTCCTGTTGCAGCTGGAGTCCCGCAGGGCGGCGTTTTATCGCCTGCCTTCTTCAGTCTGTACCTCGAAGACATGCCCGCCCCTCCCCAGGATATCAAGGTGGTCGCCTATGCCGATGATATGACAATAATGTGTCGGGATCGGGATATACATGTGGCCGCCTCCAAGACCGATGCGTAACTGGTCACACTGAAAAGCTTTTTTGACTGCAAAATGCTAAAGACCTCCGCATCCAAATCGTCGGTATCCGTACTCACAACGGATCCATCGGAGCACAGCGCTCACCCGCATGTCGAGTGGGACGGAGATCGATTACCTGTTGCTCGCTTTCCCAAACTGCTCGGTCTGGTGCTCGATCCATCGCTCAAGTTTCATAAGAACACCGAGCAGAAGCAGGCCGTCGTCAAAGCGAAGCTTAATGTGCTCAGAGCCCTGGGCGGTACATCATGGGGCAGTAGCAAAAAAACTATTATCACGACATACAGGGCAATACTTCAGCCCGCTCTGGAGTACGCTGCACCGGTGAGGCAGCACATGGTATCAGAGGCCTCCTGGACCAAGATGCAGCGTATACAGAATGCCGCACTTCGTATAGCTACCGGATGTGCAAGAAGTTCCCCAGTCGATCATTTGCATGCGGAGACACGATTATTACCAGTAAAAGAACATTGTCAGCTCCAGGCCCAACAATTTTTTATCAATATCATAAAGCAACCCAACCACCCCTCATGGAGAGTGCTGAACCCCGTCATGGAGAGTGCTGAACCCCGTCAGGGAGAGACGCATCAGAAAGCCATTCGCCGATGCTCCAAGCAAAGTCAATCTGCAAAGATGGCACGATTCACAGCAAGAACGACTCCGTCTGTTGCGCGGGCACACACAGTTCGTACGGTGTTATCTGGAAAAGGCGGCGGTAAATCCCATCCTGGGAGTGGTGCCGCTCCGGGTCTGCACATCCGACTCTCAGCTCGGAAAGAGGGCCAGATGCACCCTGGCATCGCTGCGCTGTGGTCACTCTACTATGCTTATGGCATACGTTAGCAAGATTGACAGCAGCAAATCGGACGTTTGCTCAGACTGTGGATGCCACGGCCACGATACGGCACATTTGTTCAATTGTCCGGAGAGACCAACCACGCTGACCTTAATGGACCTATGGACGAATCCATTATTGGTCGCCCAGTTCCTCAACCTATGACAGTACCCTCGACGTGGCTGCAAAGAAGAAGAAGACAACATGGCTCATTCACTTTGACACACCTGCTAGACGCGAAAATCGCCTGCTGCATTGACCCCAGCCAAGGTTCCGTGCACCTCCGTTGCGACAGGAAAGGAGACTCCGTGATCTCCCCACTCGATTTTGATTTCCCTCGATACACTCTTATGGATGGGAATTGGCTGTCTACCCAACGCTTTCGCGCCTCGTGCTATCGTTCTCTGGACCAAATTCCGGTCCGCATTTGCGGACTACGGCTATTGCATCATGCGACACGTGTTAATCGTGATGGGACCACTTGGTGCCGGCACGATTCCTTCTTCTCACAGCACGGTTATCACGTGTCGCGTGATGTAGCAGCCGTAGTCCGCTATTACGGACCGGAATTTGGCTCGGAGAACGCTAGTATACAGCGCGACTTTGCACTGATCGCTCAACGTGTGAGTCTGATTGGTCGTTCTTTGGCGCAAGACGTCATATAAAATGCTAGCCCGTGTTGACTGCGGCTGCCATGGCACAGCTGACGCTTGATGTCACGCGCGCCCCGCGAAGTGGTGGTATGTCCTGTGGGAGACCGCTTCGCTCTTGCCCGGTCATCCACAGCACCAAATAGCTCCTGTATTTGACTTCAATCGTCATTTTCTCCGGTAAAGGCGCGCCGCCAGTTTCGGTAAGGATGGTCCTGTTAAAGATCTCAAGACTTTGAGCTTTGTCTTGACGATTGCTTATGTCTGATCAGTATCTCTGTGGAATCTCAGAAAAAAAACAAGAAAGGACAAAAAAATGCTCTTTTGTCTCTAAACGACAGAACTTGCCGCTTAGCTGTTGCAATGGCTCCCACCCGCATATGAACGTGGAGGACTGCTTCGATAGTTCCATTTTGGAGCTTCATGAAATCACGGAAGCCTGCCCTGATGGTTTTTAGCACCAGCCTATGTGTGCGGCGGGTGGACTTCGGATCCTCCCGGAGACTCTTGTTGGTTCATGAATACGGCCCAGGAGGGATTCGCGCCTTTTCGCTGGTGGACGAAGAGAGTTGTGGTTGTCTGCTATGTCGACCTGAGATGGCAGAGAATGATCAACATCTTCCTAAAGGCAGTGTTCACGATTAAAACGTTGCCCGCTTTTTTATTGCAGAAACGTAAACTTTGGGTCTCTTTAAGAAGAGTAAGGACGGGAATACGACGAAAAAACGGCCAGGAAGTGAGTGAAAATCTCATAGACCGGCCTACCCATTGGATCACTCCGCCCACGTGATATAACAGTCATCCTGCGTTTGTTTCACGAGAGTAACAGTTGCCGAATTCTAGAATACTCCTTATCTCGGAAAATTCTAATATCCAAGCAAGTGCATCAGAGGCTTGCGGAGATTTCAAAGAAGAAAAAGAAAGAAACGAGTTTTTCAGAAAGCAGCAAGACCAAAATGGCCACAATTTGAAATCAGAAAACAGAAAGTTTTCGAAACATCCCTACATACGTACACATACGCTGTATCTCGACTTTTCTTTAGAAAAAATACTTCGAAATTTTACCATATACACTAATGGACAAAATTCTTTTGACATCGTTTTTTCTCAAAATATCATTTCCCCCCCCCCCCCTCCTTGGGTCTATCAATTTCATCTCTTGATATGATATTTTCGGTTATAATGCCGATATAATAAGGTATGCTGCAGGACTATAGCGCAAATATTCATTGACGAGAAAGACAGTTTTAAAATTCGCGATTTGCGACTTTTTGTCTCTTCTTCAACTCGATCGATTTCTTCGTCGTTTTCGATATTCTCTTGGTGATTTTCGCATTTTGTAGGATTGCTCGCTGGGTAGGGAGCAAAAATTTTCCCTCATAGGGACCGAAGTTCAATCATACGAGGTTTTAAAATCGTTCCATCAATAGCCGTTCCCCGAACTCTGCTCGGGACCACAATGCAAGCCATTCAAGAATTGCTGAAAGTTTGCGTTAGACACCTATTGAAGCCGGAAGCTCGTGTACGACATCATGAGACAAGAGCAATACTGGATGGTACCATAAAACGCACCTTACGCGACATTCCGAGGCTTGATGATAAGGACATCAGAAGAATAGTTTAGGAATTTCATGAATCGCAGACGATCTCCAGGGTTTATCTCTCTGGAGAATCCATACGGAGGTTTCTCAGGTATCTGCCAAGGCTTCTAAACGTCGGCACCGTGGCTGTGAAGTTCTTGGACATCTTACCAGCCAAAGACTTTTGATGAGGGTGAGGCATCAGAAAGCACAACTAGCGTGGGCGACGGAGTATCATTAATAGAGTCGACAGCAATGTAAAAAAGTTGTCTCCTTTGTTGAATCTACGTCTCGTTCGCTTGAAGCACTAGATCGAGCAGAGAAAACGGCTTTTCACCATTTCTTCTAGGGGATCTGCTCCGTTGCCCACGCTAGTTATGCCTTCTGATGCCTTACTCTCATCAAAATCCATTTGATGGGACGACGTCCGAGGACTCCACATCCACGGTCTCGACGTTTAGGAGCATTGACAGATACCTGAGAAACCTTCAAATGGATTCTTCAGAGAAATAAAACGTGGAGATCGCCTGCGATTCATGAAACTCCTGAAGTTTTCTCCTGATGTCCTTATCATCAGGCCTCGGAATGTCGCGTAAGGTGCGTTTTATGGTACCATCCAGTATTGCTCTTGTCTCATGATGTGTTACTCGAGCTTCCGGCTTCAATAGGTGTCTAACGCCAACCTTCAGAATTCCTTGAATGGCTTGCATTGTGGTCTCGAGCAGAGTTCGGGAAACGGCTGCTGATGGACCGATTTTGAAAGCTCGGATGATTGACCTTCGTGGCCTTTATGAGTGAAAATTTTACTCCTTACCGAACGAACAATCCTACAAAATACGAAAATCACCAAGAGAACATCGAAAACGACGAAGGAATCGATCGAGTTGAAGAAGAGACAAAAAGTCGCAAATGGCGAATTTTGAAAATTGTCTTTCTCGTCTATGAATATTTGCGCTATAGTCCTGCAGCATACTTTATTACATCGGCATTATGACCGAAGATATCATTTCAAAGGATGAAATTGATAGCCCCAAGGGGTGTAAAGATATTTTGAAAAAAGACGATGTCAAAAGGTTTTTGTCCACTACTTTTATTAATTTATTCATTCCATGAGTACGCTACATAAGGCTAGCGCAAGAATTATCATTACAGGTAACTACAGAGAACATGAACCGGACAAAAAAGGCTTCTTCCCTGCAATGCGTTTGAAACTCCACAGAGCAGAAGGTACCGGTATCGGTGTAATATCTAGGTTAAGAAAGACAAAAGTTGATCCGGCTCTACAAGTAAAGGTACAGGCTCTAACATTGCCCTTCGAAGCTGCATATGAAATCTTAAGCTTGCTTTCCCTGGTCCTCGAGCGGTTCAGCCTATAGAATCTAGAAAGGTTGACTTTCGCAATGCCAGCTAGTAACTTAAACACCATCAAACATTTAGGTGTCGGCGAGATTCTAGAGAAAGGATTTTCAACTCTCTAGTCCTTGCTCCCGCACTTTGTATTCTGTCATAGGCCTGGATTTGGGATCTTGCATATATTTTTCGTGTAAAATTGTCTTGGATTTTCTCAAGTTGCAAAATACGTTTTCTTTTATGCGGTCGTTCCACTCTCCAAAATTGGTCTGACGTAGGTTTTCAATGCTCTCAACAACACTTTTCTGTCTCGAATGGCCAACGCCTTAAAAATGAGGAAAGTCTTAGAAGAAGCTTTTCTGCTCAATACTTGTAATGTTCGGAGAAGTCAAGTTTGCTGTTGTAATCGAAACCCAGCTCTTTGACAGGGGATACGGAATTCAGCACATGACCATCCGAATTGTATGTAAATGGCAAATTCGACATGCCCAGCCTCACGAACACTGTCTTTTCGGAAGCCTACAGTAGTTTCCACGTATGAGACCAATTTCTGAAAATTTAGCTTCCTGGCAAAAGTAACGATTTGGTGATGGTGAGAAAAGCTTCAAAAATATCTTGAAATATCTAAAAAATGATTTGGCGTAAAGTGGCCTGGAAATATAAAAAAGCTAGGAAATGAAGTGAAATAACCAAAAATGCGATTTGGTGGTCGATCATTTCACAAGCTTCTCCGTTAAACTTATCAAAACGAAATCAAGCACGATATGGAATGGAGTTCACGTAGCTTGGCCTCTGCTGATTTCCTTATTACAGCTTTCAAAAATGGCTTAATGTTTCCGTTGCGCGCATGATTTCGTTTTGATAAGTTTAACGGAGAAGCTTGTGAAATGATCGACCACCAAATCGCATTTTTGGTTATTTCACTTCATTTCCTAGCTTTTTTATATTTCCAGGCCATTTTACGCCAAATCATTTTTAAGATATTTCAAGATATTTTTGAAGCTTTTCTCACCATCACCAAATCGTTACTTTTGCCAGGAAGCTAAATTTTCAGAAATTTCACATATTTTTCCCAAAGGTTCCCTTTCTAACTTCAATTTTGCTCAACGATTTTCATTTTGGAATGATGAAACATCTAACAGACGATATTGTCGTATGGGTACAATTTTTGAAACTTATGACCCAAAACAATAAGAAATACCACTCATTGCCGCATTTTGTGCAACATGTCAGAACTCAATATTATTGATCATCAATAGTTGATCTTGCATGACGAGAAGAATTTCCCAAACAAGTGACTTAGAGCCATCAACAATCGAAAATCATTGCGGCATTTTGTGCAACAGGCGAAAAAATCAATATTATTGATTGGTATTTATCGATAATGACTGATTAGCAAAATTCTCCTACCAAGAGAACCAATCCCATCAGCAATCACCACTCCTAGCCGCATTTTGTGCAGAAAGTGCGAAAGTCGATAATAATGATTATCGATCGATGACGTGTCACGAGTACGGATCCGGACAAGTTCAGTACTTATCTCTGACGACCCGTGTTGATTGGCTGCAGATTCACCCACACACTCCGGTCTCCACAGCAGTAGCAGAAAAATAGCAGTTTTCGTGCTCCACGGCTAATTTATTATATAAACCCACGATTTTGAGGTACCCTTCAAAGTTAAGGTATCAAGTTCAAATTGGAATAGGAGCGACCTGCATTCGTTTGCAGCCCTCTCTCCGAAAATGAGCTCCCTAGCTCAATTTTAAGTGTACCCGCAAGATCGTGAACGCCGTCTGAAAAAAAAGGAGATTAACAACAAAAACGCGCGGTCTTTCAGTTTTTACTCGAAAACCAGTGAACCGTTCTAAACCGTTTATGGGCACTCTTACCAACTTTTTGCGCTCTTTTTAATGCAATTTAGCTCTAATTTCTACGTTCACTCTGAACTGAGATTTCGAAAAAGGGGTTGCGCGCGTGGCCAATTCAAAACCAAATCTGGTGCGCGCTTCGCGCGCACCACAATTTTGAATGCTCTCCAATGCACAAGCCAACATATTCTGATCTTCTTCGCTTTCAACCTTATAAATCTTAATGTCATCAGCAAACTGTTTGCACTCAACACCGCAGCTCTCCAGGAGACCCGGGAGTTCCCAGGTGCAAATAGCGAACAGAATAGGTGACAATACCCCTCCCTGGGGTACCCCGCTCTTGACGAGCCTTATAGATGAAAGCGTTGAATTTAGCTTTACTTGGAATACTTCTATCGGAAAAAAATAGCAAGCCATTTGATAACTTTTGCATGGAATTTTTGTTTCGAAAATTTATAAAGCAATTTGGAATGGTCCACACGATCGAAAGCTTCAGAAAAACCAAAGTATTCTACATCACAACACTTTTTTGAGTCCAAATAATCGGTCCAGTCGTTAATGCATTCCAGCAAGTTGGTTTCCACCAATTTACCTGGAACAAATCCTTGTTGATTTACGGGGATGATAGAATTTTTCTCAAGATGGACCATAATGGATTTCTTGAGCCTCTTTTCAAATAATCTACACAGTTGTGATGTGATACTGACAGACCTATAGTTATCAACACAGCTGTCAGGCTATTTTTTTCAGCAGCGGTGTTACAAAAGAGTGTTTCTATTTTAACGGTATTTCCGAACAGCACATAGACTGATTGAAAAGATAGGTCAGCGGACTAGCTACAACGTGAGCAATATTCTTGAGAAAAACACCGGGCACAAAATCTGGCGTGACAGAAAAAGAGGATGGAATGTCAGTACAGGGAGGCTTCATCAAACCTAGGAAAAATGCTAATTTCATGGTTCACGGACGGATCATAAACGGGAAAATAATCGCCCTTTTCAGTGTAGACTTCAGCAAAATTATCCGCCAACAAATCAGCCCTATCTTTGTCGGAAACTGCCACAGTGTCACCTTTTTTCAACCCAGGGATCCTACATAAGGTCGATAGCTTCTTCTTTACATACTTGAAAGACCGTTTTGTATTATTCCTGTTCATTATTTTGGTTTCCAAATTCCTATTGTACTTTTGTAAGCGGAGATCAAATTCTAGTGAAA
The DNA here is from genome assembly GCA_029168955.1 of Aplectana chamaeleonis. Taxonomy (NCBI): domain Eukaryota; kingdom Metazoa; phylum Nematoda; class Chromadorea; order Rhabditida; family Cosmocercidae; genus Aplectana; species Aplectana chamaeleonis. The sequence continues at coordinate 233,119 of JAPDOI010000450.1, forward strand.
ATTTCCGAAACTTTATCCAGTCCTCATTTCTCGAACTACTAGCTAGCCTAAACAAACAACTCCTATGATCAACCATGTTCTGTAGCCAGAACACGTTTCCAGGGCACAAAAAAATCTACAGCATGTTGTAAAAGAGTCAAAAAAATTTCATATTTTTCATGATTAGAATCAACTGTATCAAAGGAGTTCCTCCAATCCACTGACCACAAATATTCACAGATAGCAGTAAAATCACACCCCCCCCCCCCCCCAAATGTCTATAGATCGTTTACCCAGGCTCAGAGTAGGAAACTGGCATAGAGAAACTGAGGCTCGAATGATCACTGGATCCCGCAAGTGGCTCAGAAGAAACATTGTTCACAAGCGAGGGATTATTTGACAAAATCAGATCAAGAATACTGTTACCCCTTGTGGGCACATTAACAAAATGCCGCAAACCATGACTTTCCACCATATTTTTAAATGTTCGTGCGAGAGAAGATGAAGTGTCAATAGACGAAGAAGATATATACTATGTTTGCAGGTCACCAATGTCATGTCTCACCGTCGACTGCGTACCACGCGCTGCGCGACTGCACGCGCGTCGGAAGCGAACGAGTTTTGGCCGCCGCGCGACGAGTTTTGACCTCCGCGCGACGTTTCGGCCGACGCGCGGGCGGTCGCGAAGCGCATGGTACGTAGTCGACGGTGAGACATTGGCCGTTTTATTGAATTACACAAAACACGGTCCGCCAATAGTCCTCTAATTGGCCCCCTAGTACCGTAGTGTACGTCCACGACGCGTTCTCGGCAGACACGATGGCACAGTGGCAGGGTGGGTGGCCAAGTGACGGCATTGACGAATCGATCGCTCTGCACACCGGGTGCGCACCCGGGTCTGCCGAGAACGCGTCTTGGACGTACACTACGGTACTAGCGGGCCAATTAGAGGACTATTGGCACACCGTGTTTTGTGCAATTCAAGATGAACAGACTATACTATCAAGGGAGTTATCGCAAGTGATTTCGGGGTAATCAAAATCGCCAACAATCACGGATGCGTGTTCACAAATGATTAAATCACTAATGGCATTGGAAAGCCTCTCATTAGGATCTGCTAGGCAATTAGGAGCTCTATAAACTGCAATCAGCCGCACCGTAGAACAGTTGAGCACGATATCCACCGTCAGTAATTCATTGGCATCGGGAACTGACTCAGAAAAAAACTTCCTATATTCAAAATCGTTTCGGATTGGAATAATTTCACTCCCACCTTGTTTTCAAGCTCGATCACAACGTATCGCCTGGAAGTCACTGCACAAGCAACAAAGGAAAGTAGCCAAAACATAAGAAGCTTTCACCCAAGTCTCAGAAAATGCGTATAAATCATACAAGTTTCCCGAAACTGAATCAATATGGCTCCAATTCTTCGAAATTGATCTGACATTACTATAAAAATATAAATTTTACTAGAGGAAGAGGAGCCGCATTCAGTTTAAAGAACTCTGAGACTGATTGAAACCTTTGGTGGGATGCACACTCTGAGAAAGGCTGGCTGGCGACCCATGTCTCCCCGCAGAGAAACGATTGTCACAAGCTCCTTCACCAGGTTGTAGATTGTCCACACCAGAGGGTATTTTAGTCGTACGACCTCGCTTCAATTCCTCTAACGGGAGACTCTCTTAGTAGGGCATGCCTTACATTTCCGGTGGACTTTTATAAAATTATGTGTTGATAGTCGTGGGTATGGCACAGCATTGATAATCCGTTTTCCAGATCCCCTAAATGGCTCAGAGATTCACAGGGGATAAGTTAGTTTTTTGCAGGGCCAAGGGGGGTTGTGAAATTTCGCAACGGGGGAGGGGGGGGTCGCAAAATTTTTGGCTCGAAATTGAAGGGTAAGGGGATCGTAAAATTTTTGAATCAAAAGTTAAAAATTCTGGAAGTGAAAACGTTAGAAATCACTTCCCAGTACCAAAAAATCGCAACATTTCCTGACAAAAGAGGAACCAAAAATTAAACTTCGTGGGGGGTCGCAAAATTTTCAAATTTTTGGAAAAACATTCGATGGCATGAGGGGGGGTCGCTCTGATTTCGGAAAATTACACAACGCCCCGTTTGACCCTGGTTTTTTGTGCTTTTAGTACCTTCCAAAAAGCGCATTTGTCTTCGGAAAATCCGGAAACGGATCTCATAAATGTGTTCAGCGCCCAAAACTACCCCTCCCGAGCAAATTTTGGGTGAAAGCACATTTTCCATACTTTGTACAGACTGACAGCGTTTTGGACTTGTACGGATTTTCGGTTGGGCGTTTATTTCTACCGATTAGAGGGCTCTGGAAGGTATAGTTGTGCTTTTTGACTAAACGGACCGAATGAATGAATGAATGAATATATTCGACCCAAAATTTTTCGAATAAGCGAATGAATGAATATATTCGACTTCAAATTTTTCGAATAAACGAATGAATGAATATATTCGACTTCAAATTTTTCGAATAAACGAATGAATGAATATATTCTACTTCAAATTTTTCGAATGAACGCATGAATGAATATATTCGATTCTCTACTTCGAATGAATGAATATCGATAATCGAATAACTTCGAATGAAAGAATTAATTTAGCTACGGGCCTACCGAATTCAGAGTTATGCGACTCTACTGCTTTGAAGGGGCAGTTTTTACACATGGCGTCGAGAGCTTTCGAACTGCTCAATATTGCGACGCGAATTTCACGTCGCACTGACATTTTCAATCGCGTCGCCCCGTGAAAACTCTGAGCGTCGCCTCAGGGTGTGTGGCCTGAAGTCTCGTTCGCGCTGCTCACGTGTTACGCCCTTTCCGCTATTGCGGCAACGCTTGTACCGTCCTTTTCATTGTTTCCACTGCTCCTCCTTCGTTTCGTCTAATTGCAATTTTTGAAGCAGTTTTTCTCCGAAACTCAAGTCAGAGGGAATCAGCATCGAAGCGCTTCGTTATGGCGAAATATAATTATTGAAAACGGTGTTTGGGTGTAACCGGCAGATCGGCTGCTGGTATTGGAAAAATCTTTAAGCCAAATTTAGCCAAAATCTATAAACATTCTAAGTGATCACAAGGCCCGGGCAAAACCAAACCTCTCCAGCCGCTTTGCGGCTGGAGCGATTCACCTCATAAAAAACTCTCGTAAGTGAAAACAGTCCTCTGGATCACGTCGTAATGGCTATGAGCGTGAATGGAATGTCGTCTAATTGTAGGAAGTCTGTGGTCAGACTTGAATATTATGAGGTACTGCCAAACCTCTACAGACGAACATCGCTGTCGTAGACCTTCATCAGTTACTCTAAAAAACCAAATTTGATCACTGAATCCTTTGAGTAAAATGGAACTCTCCACCAGATCGCAAGGGTTGACCCATGAGATACAGAAGTTTGAGATGAATAGCGCTGAGAGTTCCAGAGTATCGATAGGGCATTTGGATCCATATATGTAGTAAGACCGGTTGGACCGACGGCGCTAAAAGACCCTGCCGAGTGGGTAGCGGGAGCATGGCAGGCAAATGGGCGTTAAAGGCAGTGTTCGCGATGGTTTTCATTCCCGAGTTTTTCACTCAAAATAAAGCGTTGGCCACCAAGTATTACCAAAATTACCATGAAACGGCGAGAAATGCACTAAAACGTCTTATTTCAGTGACATCATTCTCAGGCCTGGACTAGTTGTCCGATTGTATGAGCTTGTTCACTGTGATTGTCACCAATGAAAAATGGGGCTATTCGAAAATGGAAGAGTATTTTGGGCAAATAGTATCAGTGAGAATCGGAAGAAAAGAGCGGAGCAAGAAAAATGAGAGAGTTGCAAAAGACGGGTCCACAAAAGATTTCGCTGTCACAACGAACAGTTCCTGTGAGAGTAAAAAGGCTGGGTGAGAGTAAAGGATTCCGTGCCCTTCTGATGTGTTTTTCTCGGTTTCTTCGTCTTTTCAGTTCTAGTTGGGTGCCAAACAATCGATTTAGCAATAAATCTCAAAATTGAAGATTATCGTGAACACTGCACTGCCTCTAAGCAAAACACTCCCTGGGGTTATGCGGAGTTCCTCGGTCGGATCGCGGGCAGCACTAAAGCAGTACATATCTCTATGCCGGCTTCATACTAGAACGATAGCGGTCGTATAGCAAGATGGGAGTTGTTCGGTCCGCCACGCGCCAGCGATTCCATCGGTGTTACTGTCTGAGTTGTTAATAGTGGTCGCGGAATTTCTCGATTAGGCGTGATTCTTAGCTTTATTTTCGCTTTTCGTGAATTTGTTACATCGACATTTTCTGATTCTATGAGAAGTACACCCGCCGCGTCTATAAATGCAAAATAAGGCGAGTTGGAAATCCGACTTTGTTTGGATTGTCAATCCTCTAGGCAACTTGGTCTTTTGATTTGAAAAAGGGAGGATGGCCCTGGCTTGTTGCGATGTTTTAGGTGGGTGAGAATTGCGGGACGTGTGTGAGTTCTCCGACAACCACACTTTCTGCCCTAACGAGTATGAGCCGCAAAACTTGCTGCTATTTGATATTTACTTCACCTTTTTAAGTAATACTTAATTTTTCACCTATTCAGCATTATCCTTTTTTAATTTAGTTCTCAAAAATCGACAAAAAGAACAAAATCCGAATTAGTCGTGGTCGACAGCCGTAGAAGCACTTTGTTAAAGTTGGTAAAAGTATACAAATCTCGCTCTATTGAGAATTTCCGTGCATATTTTGATCTAGCGCATATGTCGTGGGTTCAATTGCCCTATCATATTTCGCGGCTTTAGCTTTGGCTACTAAAAAATAGTAGACGCTCAGTTGGTACACTGGATCTCCATCAAATTTCAGTTTCAATTTGGGAAACCGTCAAGTTTGGCTGAAAACTCAGAAAAAAAAACGTTTGATAGAGGAGGATTTGAGCATTTGACCAGTATTGTCCTTATCAGAAGGGAATTCCGGTCCGCAGTTATGGAAAAACGCTGCTGCAGCTCGTAATGCGATGAATTCGTGGCTTGGTCGAATGTCAATCGTGCCGGAACCACGTGGTGTCCCACCACGATTGCCATCGTGTCGAGTGCTGCCACAGCGCGCGTCTGCAACTGCGGACCAGAGATAGGAGCCTTTTAAGTATTCATCGAAAACAGATTTTTTTGAAACACAGATCATCACTGGAAAGTTGAGACGTTTCCATGTTTAGTGAGGTTTGGGGATGTGTTTGAGCTCATTACTCACGATTTACGAATCACGATTTACGAATTACGAAGTCCTGACCCACAGAAGTGCTGGTGCATTGGCCCTTCCAGCAATTTCTGTGTAGGACCCGGTTATGGCTGTTAGATTATTCGAATATGTTCGAAGATCGAATATGTTCGAATAATTGTCAGAGTCGATAGTCGATTTCGAATAATAATCGAATATCTGGTATTTTCGATAGTCGATTTCGAATAATAATCGAATATGAGGTTTTTGCGATATTCGATTTCGAATAATGATCGATTATCTGTTTTTTTCGATAGTCGATTTCGAATAATAATCGAAAATCGGAATTTTTCGATTACTCGATAATCGAATAAATAATCGAATAATTTATTCGAATGTTTATTCGATTGCGAATATTCGAGCACAACTATACTGGAAGGGTTTGAGAAAAATGTTCCGGATTTGACTTAAAATTCTCTCAGGGGGGGGGTTGGGGCGCTGATCACGAATCTGTGTTTATTAGTCGATTTTCCGAAGTTTTCGGCTAATTTCGTTCGAAGGTTCCCAACCCGGGAAAATTTCGAGGGAAAAAAGCCACTTTCGAGATTTCCGGATTTCTACGATAGACGTATCTCAAAATCATTCTCTGAGGGTTATTTGTAGTACTCAACACGAATCTGAAGTCCGTTTATCGATATTTTCCAGATTACGCTAGATTACGGTGGGTATACGGTCGCTCGGTCAAAGTCTTAGATTTGGTTCAAAATTTCACTGTGTTATTTGGGACGCTGAACACGAATTTGAGGTCCATTTTCGTTTGTTCGAAATTTTAAGGTATTTAACGCCAGTTAAAAGGTATTTTGCCCGCTGTTACCTACCGCAACCCTAAGTGAGGCGAGGAATAGACCCCAGATTCGGGTTCAGCGCCCTAATTAACCTCCAGATGCGAGTTTTGAGCCGAATCCGAAGAAAATTTTCTCAACACCCCAAAAATTCCCCTTACCCTTTTTTTAGCAATGAAAATGCCATTTTTTGGAATCCTCGCAGCCATTTAGGGAATTTCAAGCGCAGATTATTTATGTACTATCACAGACCTACAGCAACGACAACATGGTTTTCCAAATCTCCACGGGAAGTTTAAAGCATTCTCTAGTTAGAAAAAGCTTTCCGCCGTAAAAGAAGCGAAGTTTAGGAGCCCGCTTAATCGCCGTTTTTCGGAAAACTGAGGCAGGAAGATCGATTTTGAGAAGGCGTGTTTTCCTCGGCTCATGCTTCCCTAACCTATACAAGGCTACTGGATTGCACTCAATGTTCAGAAATTTAGAATGTTTCAAACAGTAAAAAATCATAATGTACACGATCGGAAACAGACCAATGTTTCTCTCAGGAAGACCACGAAGAACAATTGATCGACGGCTTTTAGCTTCATGAAAGCCCTCAGAACCGTCAAAGGACGACTTTGCGACCAACGACTCACAATGTGTGCGATCGCCGCTCAGCTGATCTCCCCTGGGTTCCGAGGACTCCTCGAAAGACCTAGACTGAGACTCCCCAAAATACTGTCTAATTGTACTTTAGTACTGCATAAATACAACAGCAGATCTTTGAGATGAACAGGTAGCGAGGAATCCTCCACGACACGATGGATCAATTTCGAAACACCATCAACATCGAACGCAGGAGACACGGTCATGGTGAACCGGAAACACATATGCTAGAAGACGCAAAAAGAACACAATCGATCGTTTTCGGAACCATCGGAAGAAGTAAACCTTTTACGGCGGCACGATGGGAAGAATAAGATATTGGACCCCTGCCGCTGGGGGGAAACCCAGTATAATGTCGAGTCGCACAATCGTCAGCGAAAAGAAACCACAATTCAACGAGAGCGAAAGAAGCAGACCATATATCAGACCATATATACACGTCCAGATAGTAAAAGCAACCAGTGAATACAAGTCAAGATATAGGAAATATGGCTGTTGTATGTATGCACTTTATATTCTTGAACTCATTAATTAGTCGTGAGTGTCGTTGGGACTATATAAAATCTCGAGTCAAAATCTGAATATATATTCTTTTTTTCTGTAGCCATACCTTCATTTTTTTTTTATTTCAGCTGTTTCTATCCAGCAACGTAGACGAGAATCAGTGCCTAGACGCAGATGGGCTTCATTTTTTATGTGAGCAGCTGAAATTGGGTGCATACGCGAAACACATTACGGATCGAGTACTCTGCGGAGACAAAACCGTTGGTTTTTATGTGAGTGAATCATAATTGTTAGAAAGCTTTCGATTTTCATGGAATTTTAGCAAACAATTTCAATATTTTTTTCCAGAATTTCAAAGATCGATTCGTCTCGTACCTGCCTGAGATAATAGATGTTTCTTCGGGAACGGTAGATCCTGTCCTGATCCATGCTGAAGAGGCCGCACGAACGTTGGGTTTTAGGGAAGGTCAAAGGTGAGTTTGCTTTTGAATTTCTTCCAATGTAAGTGTTTGCATTGTCGTGTGCTCGTTTGGGTTTTTTTAAGGTTCAGTTGGTGGAAAAACGGGTTGATAAGGGGAACATTCCAGTTCGAGGCACACACTACAAGTGATGTGCTCAACTGTAGGGGCCACTCCTGGATGCTGGCTTTAAATCGGCCATCCCATTTTGAGAAACACTCCTTTTTGGCTAGAGGTGAATTGTTAGGTGTAATTTGTAGATTTCACACGAGACCTGTAGGCTGCTCAACAACGTGCTTGATCCTGAAACAGGTTAAGGGATTCATTCCTCTGTTATCGGTTCCTGAGGGGTGCGGTCTCCTTCCCCGCAGCTTGGAGACCTGTGCGGCCGCGGGTCGATCTAAGTGTTATCTTCAAATCAACGAAAATTTGCGAAATTCGATTATCTCGTTTTGCGAAATTTGATGATCCCTTGGAAATTTTTTGATTATAATAACTCAAGATACCTACTTTAGAATTCTTTTCCATGATTAATTCTTTTCTGTTTACTTTCCCAAATTTTTGTACCGCTGATGAGCAACGAATTTTGCGCGTTTGTCGGTGAGAGCTGCTGTTACACATTTTCCCGGCGCCCACAGCGTGAACCTTATTCTTACACGAAATTGAGTTGTTATAATAGCACGGTATTCTTGACATGATGAGCACGAAAACTGAGAGAAAACGATTTTGAGTTTGGACTCCGTCCCCAAGACGGGTTACACCACCTTCATCGAGGTTTTTGAAAGTATGATTCCTCTTTATTTTTCCGGTTTCAAAAAAATTCGAATCATGAAGGCAGTCACAGTTTGCGCTGGGAGCTTGCTTGTTGAGCCAGTGTAGAATACCAGGTTGTTCAGTAAGTTTTGTCGTTCGATAGGAGAGGGTGTTGCTACTAGCCCAATTTTTTTTTGTTTTGTTGGTACACTCTTCATATGAACGTATGTGAAGCTTTATTTCAATCTGTCAATTCATTCTTTGTTTACAGGCCATTTAGTGTCGCCGTGTCACAGTATTTTTTACAATGGAAAAAACTGAATATCGTGCAGGGATAAAATTCCTATTTCTGGAAGGTGTACCATCAAAAGAAATTCACGAACAAATGTTAAAAGTATATAATGATTTTTCACCTACAATTAGAACATTAGAAAGATGTGTTGCTGAATATAAACGAGGTCGCCCAACCCTTGAAGACGATCCACGTGAAGGACGTCCAAAAAGCGCATCAACACCAGAAACCATAGCCAAAATACAGGATATGGTTTTGGAAGATCGTCGATTGACTGAGAGAGATATAGTAGAGGCTCTACACATCTCATTAGGCAGTGTGAGCCATGCTGCCGAGATGTCGTACGTTCGTGCCGTGGCAGTGTGGAGGAACGAAGACCACTTCCGTGCAAACCGACGTCAACCCCTCCGCGTGGAGGGTTTTTGTCATGGGAGAGATGCTGGCTGGCTGCAGCTCTCCTAAGGATTCTACTACAAATGGCCGGCGTCTAGAGGAATCCTGGACCCGCTCAGAAGTACCTATGCCCCACGTGCGGCAAGGATGTTACCAGGAGAGATACCAGCGTCCATTGCTTCGGATGGCAAGGGTGGGTGCATCTCTCCTGCTCGGGTCTCAGTTCTGTGAGGCATCACGATCCTTCCTTCCGTTGTGTTCTGTGCTCTGCCCCCAGTAACTCTGATTCCTCATTTACCAACCGCCCCCTCTCTATTGTTCATATTAACCTCAATGGCCTTCGTGCCAAGTTGTCTGAATTCTCTCTTTTTGCTCGTACTCATCATCCTGATGTCATAATGGTTCAGGAAACCAAACTTTCTCCTTCTACTACCGCACGTCACCCTAACATTCCTGGCTACACTGCTTATCATGCTCCAAGGTCAGCTCTCGGCGGAGGAGTTTCCACTTTCGTATTATCAAATCTACCCTCTCATATCATACCAAACACACCAAAGGACGGTACTCTCGAATATCTACCTATCCATCTCCCTCTTAAAACCTCTATATCTCTTTTTAATATCTATATCCCTCCTACAACGTCCTGTCCCCAATCTTATGACCCTATTCCCTCACTCAAGCAGTTGTACGACTGCTCCCTTTCACCCTCTGTTGTCTTCGCAGGCGACTTCAATGCTCATACATTCTGCTCGTCGCTTGACACTGACGCTAGAGGAGAAGACGTCGAAGAATGGGCGGAGGAGTGCGATCTGGTCATTCTCAACGATGATCAGCCCACTCGTCTCCCGGCCAACGGCCGATCCTCTAGTCCAGACATCTCTCTTGTATCATCTAATCTCTCCAGCGCCTGCTGTTGGTCGATCGCTATAACTCTGTCCAGTGATCATATCCCCGTTTTTGTCCATGCCGATCTCTCTAATTCTCTTGCTCCTTATTAAGGTATCCGACAAAGGTCTTATCTTAATCTTTGCCTTGCAGACTGGCGCTTGTTCATGGAGGTAGCACTTCGCCATATGGATGACTACCCATGGAATGGAAACGTGCACCAGAAAGAACGTCACTTCACGGACGCGATTCGCAAGGCAATGAAAGCCGCCATTCCGGAGGGCCGAGTTAAGACCTTCTTTCCCAATGTCACCAGGGAAATCTTGGAGAAGATAAGGACAAGGGATGCAAAGAGAGTGGTAGATCACCTGGATCCGACCATTGCTGAGCTGGATAGCGAGATTAAGCGAGATCTGGACAAGCACAAGAAGGAGTGTTGGGAGAAGTTCACGGAGAAGATGAATTTCAAGAGTGATGGAGCGTCAACTTGGAAAGTTCTAAAGAAGATCTCTGGCAAGAGCACCTCCACCAACTACTCCACGATTTAGTTCGAGAATGGAGTCTTCAAATCGGGAAAGGAGGCCGCAACTGCTCTCGGAAAGGCTTTCTTCATAACTCAGGCTAAGAGAGGGAAACAGAATCGAGTGACTGTAAGAGAGCTCTGTAAGTTGCCACTCATGAATGAAGCAGAAGCAGTGACGCCCGCGCAGATTGAAAAGGTGGTAAAAGAGATGCGCAACTCGAAGGCTGTGGGGCCGGATGGCATTAGTCCAGCGGTCTTGAAGAAACTGCTGACTGAGATTATGCCAATCCTGGCTGACGTCATCAACACATCCTTTCGCACATGCATCGTACCCCAGAACTGGAAAATGGCAAGCGTCGTTCCGTTGCCTAAGGCAGGTAAATCACCATCGACGGCTTAGGGATACAGGCCAATAAGTCTGTTATCACCAATCGCAAAGGTCGCTGAGAAACTGGTCGTCAAGGAGCTTGCCGAGCATAATAACAATCAGCAGCACCAGTATGGATTCCGCAAATTACACTCTACCACCACGGCGCTGCTGGAGATTGTGAGCTATGTTTTGGATGGCTTCAACGCCACCAAGCCTCAACGCACGGTTGGAGTAGCCCTGGACCTCACGAAGGCGTTTGACACTGTCAACTTGGGCATACTGTCTGAGAAGCTATTGAGGTCCACCATCCCGCCTTGGCAGAAGCGATGGATTACTGCACTCATCAAAGGGCGCCGAGCAAAAGTGCTGTTTCAGGGACATGTCTCTAATAGCATCCCGATCGCTGTCGGTGTCCCTCAAGGAGGAGTCATATCGCCTGCTTTGTTCAGTCTGTACCTGGAAGATTTGCCCGTCCCCCCAAGTAACATCAAGTCGTTGCGTATGCGGATGACATCACCATCTTGTGCCGGGACAGAGACATTAATGTAGCTGCACGCAAGATCAATAGCTACCTCATCGTTCTGAAGAGCTTTCTCGATGATATGATGCTCACTGTTTCTGCCGCTAAATCATCTGTATCAGTTTTCTCCACTGACCCTAAGGAACACTGCGCTCACCCCGTGGTGAATTGGGAAGACGCTCGTCTGCCTGCCGCACGTTTTCCTAAGCTGCTCGGCCTAGTATTGGATCCTTCGTTGAGGTTCCACAAGAATACTGAGCAGAAACAGGCTACAGTGAAAGCAAAGCTCAACGTCCTACGAGCTCTGCGAGGAACGTCGTGGGGGAGTAGCAAGGAGACAATTTTGACTACCTACAAGGCAATATTGCAGCCGGCGTTGGAGTACGCTGCACCGGTATGGCAGCACATGATATCGGATTCATCGTGGACAAAGATGCAGCGAGTCCAAAATGCTGCTCTTCGGATTGCCACAGGGTGCGCTAAAAGCACCCCAGTGGAACATCTTCATGCTGAAGCCCGAATTCTGCCAGTTAAGAAGCACTGCCAACTCCAAGCGCAGCAACTGGTTATTAACATTGTCAAGCAGCCTGACCACCCATTAACAAGGATCATGAATCCCGTGAGAGAGAGATATATCAGAAGGCCTTTTGCGGATGCTCCCAAGAAAGTTGATATACAAAGATGGGCGGACTCCCAACTGGATCGTCTGCGTCTTTTACGTGCGGAGCACACCAAGTTCGTCAGGGATCACTTGAGTAGGACGACCGTCAATCCCATATTGATGGTCGTACCACCCATAGTCAGCGACACCGAGATGGAACTCGATAGGCGGGCTAGAAGTACCCTTGCCTCGTTACGCTGCGGTCATTCCCCTATGCTGATGTCATACTTGCATAAGATCGATCGCAGTAAGCCGGAAGAGTGCCCGGACTGTGGTAGCCGTGGCCACACAACTGAACACCTATTCGAATGCCCAAAGAGGCCTACCACTCTTACAACAATGGATTTGTGGACGAATCCGATTTCAGTCGCCCGTTTCTTGAACCTTTGACAAAAACCTTCCTGCGGCTGCAAAGAAGAAGAAGTGTGAGCCATATTTTAAATGAAATTTCGGGTCTTAGAAAGCTGTGTGTATGGATATGTATATGTTTATTACACTCGCTCAAGGCAAATGCGTGATAATAGAAGACATGCTCAGAAAAAAGTAACAAGGCCGGGAGAGAAAAAAAAACAGCAAATTCGAGCAGAAATACTCCTATTCTTCATACACCCTACCATACAAACGAAGATCTATCTCTAGATAAGAAACAATTGAAAATGCTATGTTTCGTAGCTAATAACTATTTGGGATTCCCGTCGCCTAAACTGGCTCAAGGAAGCAGTGCCGGTAACTCTTCTAGCGATTTTCAGGTATGCGCTACCCGCCCTATGTGGAAAAGACCTAACCCTAACACTTGGCCGACCGAGAAATATTTTCACTATTTCCCCTCTAGTTCTCGATGTGACCAGTTTGAAATAGGGTGCAAGCCTGAAAATACTGCTGTTTTCCAGGAGTTTGCGGACCATGCAAAGGTCAAATACTCTGCGCCGAGAATCCAGCGTTGGCAACTCAAAATATTTGTTCCTTAAATGGGCCCTGGGTATCTTGGAATTCAGGAAACCACCGTTGCGAATCCGCAGTTTGCGAGTGAAACTATTCTGGACCTTTTCGAGCGCGCCAATCTCCTTTTTCTTGTGCGGAGCGAATACTGATGTTCCAGATTCCACAATGGGTCGTATAAAAGTCTTAAATGCTCGGAGCAGAACCTGTTTGTTTCTAGTGGAGATACCCTTGTAAATCTGAAAAATCCGCCTGTGAGCCGATTGGCATTTGATTTTGACATGCTCAGGAAAATCCAACTTCCTATCGTAGTGAAAACCGAGGTCTCGAACCGAGTCTGCCGCTTGCAGCGCGACACCAGCACATGTATATGAATGGGCCGTCGACGCCGGACTCAAATGAACTCGCATAAATACGGTTTTTGCGGAGCCAGTGGCAGCTGCCATTCTCTCGCCCAGTCTACTATCAGGGCTGGGATTCATGAACGCAGCCGACTAGGTTTGGGTTCGGTTAGGGCAGCAACCCCAGCGGTAGCCAAACCGCAAACCTGCATTCACAACCACCCCATCGCGGTTGGGTGGCTAGTCAGTCCGCGGCCACGTACTCAGGCACTCGGGGGCTACGGCCGCCGCACCATTGGCCGCCGAGCCGCGTTAGCGGTCCAAAATTTGTCCATAAGCGGCTCAAAAACTGTCCATGTCCGTTTTTGGCGTTTCCGGATTCGCACAGAGAACCCGGGGACATCCCACAAGGGTCACCCACGGGGGGGGGTGACCCCACCGCCACGGTCCACGCCACCATGGACAGTGGGGACATGGCACCACGGTTGGGTACCACCCCAGCCGTGTGGGGAGATCCCTCGGCGACCAAAATTATGCTCCGGTGCCCGGTAGATCTCTGGAAAGCGACTCGAGGCCACCATCATCCAGGTCCGGCTCCGAAGAGCCGACTGAGGCACACGGTGAGATCAGGAGCCTTTTATACCAGCAACATTGTTAATATCTTTGTCTAAACATGTTTATGATCTCTAGCAACTGCATAGGGCGCGGATGGCTGCGACTGCCGATGTGCATAGACGCGTTGCGGTCGAGAAGCTGCGTCTTGGTCGAGAACGGGCGCGGATGGTTGAATGACTCTCTCAAGGTCAGTGGATCGGAGCGGAAGTGTGGCAGCCGTCCCCTCGAGTGCCTGAGTACTTGCCACTCTATTGACGCCGAGAATCTCGAATGGAGAAAATCAATATTGGCACTCGGGTCGGAATTTCCTTAACCCGTCACTGTTTTTATTGCACATGATTGTTAATTTTGCCTGTTTTTTGAATTCTAATTTTTGTCTCCCTTGTGCTTTAACGTTGGCGTGGATCCGGAAGAGACTTCGTGTTCACTGTTGAAGGTTGGCGCAAACTCGGTGCCATGTGCTATAACGTACGTTATAGCACATGGCACCGAGTACTGGCATTTTGTCGGCATACTCCGCGGGACCAACTTCTATCTGGTTGAGTCACATAATTAGGTAGCAATTTGAGCTGTGAATGTGATAGCGTTTTCAGAATTCAAAAAAGTTTTCATTCAAAGAAGTTACATGCCTCGGACGCTTTTTTGCCAAGTTAGCGAGGTGCTTTTCACAAAACTTAGCGCGGGTATTGTACCAAAACATGGGATTTTCGCAGTCGGATTTAAAGTACATGATTCAAGAAGTTACCCAAAAAGTATCAGAACAACGTTTGAAATTAAGAATGTTCATTCGAATAGATCTCAAGTGATTCAGTTCTGACCGAAATATGCAACTCTAAACCTTGCAATAGCTGTTTAGCATTATGTTGGTGTACGTTAAGTGGACTTCTGGTGGGTCCACACCTGCAGCCAGCAGTTTGGCCGCTGGCTGCAGCTGTGATCCCCCTGGAAGTCGACAATTTTGAAAACTGGGAGCCACGAGAGTAGGATATTTGAGTCCATCGTGGTCGATTCACTCTATATACAAACTTTCACCGCCTGAGATTGAGACTGAACATCGGTACAGAACATTGGCTCACACCTTTCTCAGGTGTGGTCCCCCGGAAGTCGAGAATTTAGAAGACTAGGAGTTACGAGAGTAGGATATTTGAGTCCAGCGTGGTCGATTTACTCTCTGCTCAAACTTTCACCGTCTTGAGTAATTCAGAAGGACGCTATACTGATAGCGCACTGGTGCTGGGCAAGGCCAATAGCGGGCCGTGTTGTGCGATTTTGTAGACCCAGAGTCTATACGATGCTCAGTTTGCCTCTACCAAACGTCCATAGAGCGAGCCAAGCCGGAAATTCACCCAAACAAAGCCTTGTGAAGCCATTTTCGTGGGTTTGACCGACCGTTGTAGTCAACGGTTGGGCAGGAGCCCCAATTTTGGTAAGTAACTATGTGTTATATTTCGAAAATCAGGCAAGAAGCTGTCGAGAATTGGGCGAAAAGTTGTCCAGAATTCTCTAGAATCTGCGAAAGTTGTCCTGCATTCGTACGCCTGCAGGACAACTTTTCGTCCGATTCTCGACAACCAGTTTTACCTGAGAACGCACCACGAAACCCCAGGCTGACAAAAAGGGTGCGGCATCATAGCACCAAACCAAATTAGGGTTTTCTAAAAGAAAAATAACGAAAAAGTGTAGGAAAAGTGCCGAGAAAAAGTTCTGAAAATGAGGAAATTCGGAGCCGAAATGGAGAAACCCAGCGAAGAGCCTGTGGCTGATCGGTAAATGTTCAGCGCACGGAAGACAAGAATTAGAAACAAAAAGTGGAGGCCAAAAGAACAACGATGTGCGATAAAATAAAGAAGAGAGCGAGAGCAGGGAGGACAGGCGTAGAAATTGTAGTTAGTCATGGGCAACATACATAAAACTTACAGATGAAGCTGATGATTCTGAGAATTTTCGTTGTTATCATTATGTCTTTCAGTTTGCCTCGAAGATAGCAAGTTTTTATGCGTATTCGCGAAAGGTTTTGGATTAAATTGTGCTCATGGTCCATATCAACAAAATGGAACTGCTAACCGCAGCTCCGAGGTGCGGTTACGCGTAGCCCAATCGTAGCCCAGCCGTAACCAAACCGGATTTTTTGTGAATGCCGGTTTCCTCCGCTAGCCCAGCCGTAACCGTGGTTTGCCTTTCATGAATCCCAGCCAGTCAATCCCCTCCTGCGGCCGCTTGGGTATCTAATGGATCAGAAATGACTTTGTAGAGCTTTATATCGTCTGCATAAAATTTTACTGTAACACTTTTGTCATGAAAAATGATAGAAATGTCAGTTGTAAAGATACTAAACAAAATTGGTGATAATACACCCCTTGTGGGAACCCGCTCGCTATGTTTCTCACCTTGGAATATCAATCCCCGACCCTCACCTGAAACGTTCCATCAGATAAGAATTGGGCGAGCCATTCTTTCAAAATCGGATGAAAACCCAGATCCCGTAGTTTTGATAGCAGTTTCAAATGTGAGACACGATCAAATGCATTTGCAAGGTCAAAGTAAATGACATCGCAACTGCATTCGTTGTCAAGGGCCTCCGTCCAATCATTTATGCATTCCAAAAGGTTCGTTTCTATCGATCTCCCAGGAAGAAAACCATGTTGGCTCCTGGGAATGATGTTATTCGAAAACAGATGTAGGACGATGTGCTCTTTTAGGACCTTCTCGAATAGCCTGCGGAAGAGTGAGGTTACGCTAACTGGTCTATAACTTCCTGGATCAGTGGCCGACTCTTTCTTCAAGATTGATGTTACAAAAGAGTGCTTCCAGCGGATTGGAACTTCACCATAGATAAGAGACATTGAAGATATAGGCCAAGGGACCACAAATAACGGGTGCAATTTTCTGAAAAAAAAAACAGAGGAGTGAAATCCGGGGTGATCGAGGAAGATTTAGACTTTTCTCACGAATCCTGCAACTTCATAGAATGAAACCACGGAAAATCAGTCATAGGCTGAATACCTGAGAACGATGAAGACGGACAACTTCCGTCATCTTCTTGGAATTGATTCACGAAATGATCCGCCAAAATGTTTGCCTTACTCGCCTTTCATGCTTTTTCGACAGCGGCAAATGCCGCAGATTTTCTGTAGAAAAACGAGAAAAGCGACGCGGTATTTGCCGCCGGCGGCAAATGCCGCAAAGTGGAGCTTTCATGCATTCGCGACAGCGGCATCGCGGTTTGCTGGCACCGTCGCTGTTTTTCGCTAGCACCGCCGCAGTTTTGCTGGCCCCGTCGCGGTTTCTGCGGCAGTGACAAGAATAATCCCGACCATTTTTGTCGCTGCCGCCTTTGCCAGTATTCTCCGCAACGAAATCAGCTGTCAATCTCGATTTAATATTCCACATACTGGTCTGCCATCCTACTAATTCGTTTTCTCCTCCATTTACGTCATTATCCTACTATTTTCTAACTGTATTCAGGTTTCTCGGCTTATTTCAGGACATTTCCTCCCTTTGTAGATCTGAATGCCGAATTTCGTCGTGTTGCATCTGGGGAAAGCTGGGAAAGCAGTATGAGGCGGAATAATTAACATTTGCTACGACTATACATATGCCCAGAGTTCGCTGTTGCGTAATACTTTAAAAAAATGCATAGTGGGGTCTGAATGAAGGACAGTTGGTCAGAAAAACTTCGTGAGCTTCGTCTCGAGCATACTTCGTAGTTGCATGACGTCTCATATCATTTCACCGCACTGTTTTCGATGGATTTCGGATCGAGCTCGATGTCACATAAATTAGCGCAGTAAGTACAAATATAACTGAAGTAGTCAGGATAATACTCAACCATTTCGCTTATCATTTTTTCTCACTTCAATCAGATGCAACACGTTCTGCGACTCAGAAGTTTCTCAACAACTTAACATCCACTATTCCAACAACTTAACGATTGCCTCGTTAAGTTGTCGATAAGGTGTCGGAACGTTGTAAGAAGGCGCTTCTCAACTTGTCCAAGGGTAGGCCTCAACTTGATCTAGAGTAGGTCTCTAGTTGTTGAAAGCCGGTTTCAGCAACTTGTTGCCTCCTTATCATTAAGTGAAAAACTTCCTTTCAACTAATTGTTGGTCATTTACTATCAAGGTAAACAGCTCTTTCTGACAGCTTGTTGCGCTCTAATCAACAACGCAAAGACCTCCTTTCAACAAGTCTTTACCCCCTCTTTGAAGGACCTGTTCACGATAAACTTCGTCCTTGATTTTCCAATGAAAAACAATTGTGGTAGCCCACAGAAGCAGAACAGTGTTGAAAAAAAACGGTTTCCAAAGTCTTCCCAGGGGCAAAAAACGGTTACGGAGATCATCCCAGTGGGCAAGGCCGACCTCCTTGGGTCTAGTTGTTGTCATAAACACCGACACGGCTCAATCACTGCCACGCTTTGATCTGAGACTTTTATATTAGTTTATATTAAATTAAATCGGCAGTTTTTATATTAAATTAGGCAATGGATTGGACAGATTTTTGCCTGACGAAGATTTCCGGACGTTTTCGACAATTTATTCTGAAACCTAATATCTTTTTCAAAGGAAAACCATCGCCGATGATCGCAGGTCAAAGCGTGGAAATGATAGAGACGTGTCGGTGTCCATGACAACAACTGGACCCAAAAGAGGCCGGCCTTGCCCACTGGGTTAATCTTCGAAACCGTTTTCTACTTCTAGGAGGACTTTCAAATCCATTTTTTTCAGCACTATTCTGCTTCTGGGGGCTACCACTATTGTTTTTCAAAGAAAACTCAAGGACGAAGTTTGTCGTGAACAATGCCTTTAGCTACTTGAACACTTCCCTCAAACTAATTTTTTCCACTAATCAACAAGAATACACTATACCAGACATCGAATAGGTCAGAATCATCCAATAAATGAATCTCATTCTGCCCAGGACTGAGTTGTGGAAAGTTTCCCCCTTACTGACACTCGGTAGGTAAATTCATTCATCGGTTGATTCGGAACTACTCGATGCCCGGGTGTAGAAAACACCACTCGCGAGAAGATACAAAATCACAGGAGAATATTTTATCAATACTTAAATGGATCACAAACACCCTCTGAGCATACAAGATCGACCAAAGCCATCATTTTAAGGGTAGAATAATAATGCATGGACTGTCAGCTAAAAGCTGGCACAATGGTCGGCCCTCCCGGTAAGAAGCAAGTTTGTCAAGCTTGACAAGGATTCGCATCTTTTCTTCTTCGAAGACGTTCGCTCTAAATTTGTTCATTTGATAATTAATAGGAAAAGGAGCATAGGAAGAACTCACAGCCTCACATTGCAGCAGCATTTCAATCTCCTCCTTGAACTAAGACTCAATTTCATGTGCAGGGTGCGGCATACCCAGTTGAGAACAATTGGAAGTATGAAGGATGATTTTTAAAATGCGGGTCGGAGGGGATAACTCCTGCATCAATCAAGAGATTGTGTATAAAGGGTGGGAGACACGGTAAGAAAAGAAGTACCAGTCGTCGGAGGATCTTCATTCGACGGTCAGAGGCTGGTCGATCCCAAAATTTCTGAGTTTAACAAGAATGTGCAGCTAATTCCAGGAGAAGAATAATGGTAACGCAGGCTCTCTTCATGAGATGCAACATCTCTCTCCAATAATTCCTCCTCTCCTTCCTAGACCTTGGAACATTTCTCTTCGTGCATTCGTCTTCGTCGGTTAAATCCGGGAAAGTAGGGCTTGAATGTCGATTCACTTGAACCACTCAAACAGCATACTTTATCACCTGCGATACCGTTGCGTCTAGATTATTTATGCGCTATGCCGCCGTCTTTCCTGTAGACCTCGCCCACTAAATCTACAAAGAGCGTTTGAAGGGTCAGTTCAAAACTGAGGATATCGGAGCAGAGTAACGGCATCAATTATCGTTCCTCTGTCAATTTCCCTATTGTTATTCGTCCGTTTCTTGTCACGGAGGGTGACTTTGTCCCAAAATCGCTTATCGTACGACTGACAAGAAAACTTGAACTGCGTCGCTTTCCTAGACGGAAGGTTCCGTTGCCTTTTTGACATTCTCCGGAATTGATATGTTGAAGAAAATAGTTTCCTCGGCAAGTGTTAAAACAGCTGAGCCAAGTCGATTGGGTTAACTGTATGGACCTCAGACATGTTGGCTCCTGATTGAATACTAGGGATACCGAGCCGGCTTGCAGGGCTCATGAGTCATGGAGTGCACCCTTGCAATATCGTTGCGTGGAAGCATGATGTGGTGAGCTGGCGTATTGGAATATTCGATAAAGGTCTTTATGCTATCTTCTTTGGTATATTTGAACAGCTTCCTGCTGAGATCTTGTACTTTGCTAGGAGCCTTGTAGCCAATCGAACTGTCGCGGTTGATCTACTTTATTAATGCAAATAACCCATTCACACGTAACAATGATGAGTTGTATTTGAGGGTGCTGTTTTCCTACTGATATTTTAAACAGCTCCAGGTGAAGTTCCGCTCCCAACAAATCGTAGAGCAATGTGCATTTAACAGGGGTGCTTTCCAAGAACATTCCCATGGCAAAACGCGTCCATGGAAACGTAGCCACGGCCACGTGGGAGCATTTTTCAGTTATCGCAACCATGGAGAGCAAATTTGTCCATGGTGAGGTTGCTTTTCCTCCCTTAGCGTCGTGGGAACGTTCTTGGAACGCACCCCAGGAGGAAGTAGGGAACAGGGGAGCCAGTTTGTCGTTCACCTCACTTGCGGAATGCTGGAGCAGACTGTGGATTTCATCGAGATGTCACTATTAAAATCCGGCTAATTTTTGGTAATTCCGTCCATTCCTTCCCTGCATCTTTTCTCAAATACAGCATCAGGGTCGCACTTCGGCTAACTCTGGTTTGCTTCTTCACGACTCCCATTTCTTCTTTCCAATCTTCAAGAGTCGTTTTCATGCGAGCCTCCCGAAACCTTAGACCGAACAAGTTCCTTTTACGATGACGAGCATTTGGCGTTCATCCAAGCACCGCATTATCACAGACGCTTGATCCATCCGATCGGCGTGACGGCTTTTTGGGGCGATTCAACTCTCGAGCGAATCACCAACCAAAATTAACACCTGAAAGAACTGGAAGAAAACCCAAGCAACACGCAAATGGTATTCGAACGCATATAAAACGAAAGAAACGATTGAAACGAACTTGCTTGGTATATAGGCGAGCGAAAAAAAAGCAGGAGACATGAAAAGGGGGAGAAATGAGAAGAGGGAATATATATATGACGGAATAAATAAAGTGCTATTCATACTCCTCTACGCCAGCGCGCGACGCGCTTGCGGAGACTGTGAATACTCCAGCGGCGACGCATGGCGGAGCGGAATGGATTGGGCCTTGAGTTTCCCAAACAAGCATGTTATGTACACGCGTTCACCGACATGGTAGAACAGTGTAGTACTGAAAGTAATCACTATGGAACGGAATGAAACTGATGATGGATTAATAATGAAAATAATTAGTCCTTGGTTACGGCCGTCGCAGCGCATGTCACGCGCGTGCTTGGCGTCAGGCGAATCAAACTCACGCGTCACACCCGCGCATAATGCGCTGGCGTTGAAGAGTATGAGTAAAGCCTAAGAGAGTGCAGTGCAGCTGCGCGACTGTTTATCGATACCTTTGCGCAGCGCGCCTACCAACAGCACCGGCCGCTGTCCATCCGCATGTAATGTGGGGACATGCATTTTACAAACCACTCGCATGCATAATTGAAGCGAAAAGGGTATTCAGAGAATCTCAGAGAAACCCTAACAAGAGGATTGTTAGAGGGCCGACAAAACCTGGTGCAGCTGACCTCGTGAATGTGACGCGATTACTTCTCATCAGTAGTTCAAAAGAACGAGCGTTTCCATAGCCGCGTGAGAATCATAATTTCAACACCACCATATTTGTTATTATCCTTCGGGAAACATAGCATACAACGGACTAGGATGTCGGTAATGTCGTCGATTGAATCACCCAGGTTTGCAGCACTAGGCCCCGCCCAAATGCTTACCTGCAAAGTGTTCGCGGGGAAGCCGCCTGATAGGCGACAAGCCTCAGCGGAATAAAAGCGAAATGTACCGAGTCCATGAGGTAGCCGCGCAATAGACGCCAATTAGCCGCGAATCAGAATACCCACAACGATTCCGCGACAACGCCGGGAAGATTGCGCCAAAATCTGCAAAATAACCTCGATAGCCGCGCAATGGACGGCAAGTATCCGGGAAAAACCGCGGTCGCAAACTTCACGCGAAATGTTCTCGTAATTGAGGGTAATTAGTCGCTAAATATCCGCAAAAGATACACACGCAAATTAACCGTGAAATAGCCATATAAGAGCGTGTTCGTGGGTCAGCAAAGCAGGATCCAGTAGCCCACTGGCAAAGTTCTTGGAGGAATGACGACCCCACTATGTTCTCACCGGAGGTCCCCACCACAAGTTAACATTTTTTTCTTTTTTAGGGCAGAACTTTTGCGATTCCCACCGTTCCCCGTTGCGAATGTTCACAACCGCACTGGATCGGGGTCGTGGTGATGCTAAGGTCGGACACGAAGCTGCGCTGATTAATTTGTCCGACTTTAATGAAGGGCTTAATTCAAAGAAAAGAGCTGAGACCAGCGGGGTGTTGTGACCGATCTCAGCGGAGCTACAACCCCTTTGGCGACATTTACGGAAAAAATTGGTGAATTCTCTTCTCCTTCTTCTTTTTACCTTCTAGCATGCGAAAATTCGGTTCAGAAATTATAATGATTCCAACCGCATTTCCGCAAATTTTTCTTTTACACGGGCGACATTTGTACGACCCTCCTTCGTCCTCCTTTGCCTGCAGCTACAACCCCGCTGCAGCGTGGGGGGTCGTAGCCCTGCTAAAGTCGGACACCAACATCCGCTGAACCCTCTGTCCAAACTTCATTGAATGGTTCAATTCACGCTGAAAAGTAGCCAGTAAGGAGGTAAAATCGTCCGATCTGGTTTGAAATAAACCCCGAAGCTGCTGTGTTTGGTTAACAAACAAAACTAGCCTAATTCAAAACAACAAAAAAAGTTCATTTTGATTTGGAAATATTCCCTTTAATAAAAAAGCTAAATTTATTGCGAAAACACTCAAGAACTCTGGGAAATAGTCATCAAATTCAGAAAGCTCAAGTTTAATGAGACCGTAGGCAGTTCCTGCGAGGGTCGTGCTGGCCCTCAGCGGAGCTGCGAGTCCCCACCCCTCTGCTCAGTAAAACATCCGAAAAAAAAACATTGAGAGATTTTCTCCAAGTTCCATTTTTGGACGAAATTATTACGATTTACGAGTCCGGATTTTTCCCGATCCCCGCCCTTGATTTTGTCTTTTTTGAAACAATTCTTACGATCCCCACCCTAATTTCAATTTTTCTCGAATTTTTGTTAGCCGCTCCCCCCTCTCAACATCCGTTGAGAAGTAGATAACAATGCGCCACCCTAGGTCCGGCGCGGTTGTGACCGGAGGTAAAGAAGGTGGACGGGGGTCGTCGAAGATTCCGCCCAAAAAAGGAGAATGTGTAAAAATGCGAAAGGGTCTTTATTAAAATTTTCAGACAAAGTTTTCATCTAATGAAGTGGGTTAGCGAAAATTTCGGACATTAGAAAACTCGAGAATTGTGGTCACCAGAAGATAGGCGACGTAGCTCCGTCGAGATCGGTCACATGGCCCTGCTCCGGGTTCGGCGCGGGGTGGGGAACTCTACAGGGGGTACTGAACTGGGTAGGGGTGTCTGAGCTCCGCCGAGAGACCGAACAGACCTTTCATTCAGAATGGGGGTCTTCACTGCTCAAAGGCAGTATTCACGATGAATATCGCGTTCGAGTTCGACCCAAAGATGGGATTGTTCGATTGTGAGGTAACTAACAGTGAAGAAACAGTGAAGAGAAACGTCCAGAATACGTTAAAATATCGGCTTCTAACGTTCAGGGCGTGAACGAGAATCACGGGCCATGCTGATTTCCGCAAGCGCGCGCTAATCGCGAAATCTGCACGAATCTATCAGGCTGGACGGGGCAGAGTTGCTTGCCAATTCGCCATCGAAACGTGTGGCGCCCACAAGCTCGTCCGAACGGGAGGCGGACCGGGATAACTTTCAAAGTCTTTAAAACTTCACACTGAAACCCCGAGGGTGAGATTTATCGTGAACACTGCTTTTTAGATCAATATTTTCATGAAGAATGCGGTTATACCTTCAAATTCACAAACAATTTTCCTCTTCTTCGAATTTACACAAAAAAACGCAAAGTCACGCTATAGCGAAAAGATTCTGAGAAAATCGCCAAACATTTTACCAAATCACGCTCTTGGAGGGGGTCTGGGTGAAATCCGCCTTCTCCACACCTCGTGCAGTACCTTGGCCCAGCTGCGTCCTGGGCCAGTTTGAATCACGTATTCTCTGTGTATTCAAAATGTTGCGGCGCGGAAAAATGGGCGTGGCGAAGCTCGATGAGACAGTAGCCAAAGGCTCGCAATAGCACCGATCTGTGGCCCCCTTAATGATCCAAAAAACGAGCAAAACTTACAGACCGTTTTTATAGTTTCTCGATTTTTCGGAAGCCCTCACCACTTTTCCGGTTTGTGAACAAAAATTTTTTAGATAACTATCGCACTGTATTGAGACGTAAAACGCTCGAAGATTTGCAAATTTGGTGGGGGGGGGGGGTTGGGTGTGAAATCGTTGAACCAAATGTGAAAAGCCTGAGGTATACTTTTTTGAAAAGAGGATAAATCAAATCTTTTTTCGGAAAAGTATACCCTAAACCAAATCAATCAACATTTCTCGATTTGACAAGGGGTTAGAGTAAGAGCCTCAATGAGCTTTTACTGTTTCCAAGAGCAAAGATACACTGACAGTAAAGTTAAGGTTGGGCACTATTCCTACATACGGACTCGGGTGGTCAAAACGGTTTTCAGATTTTTGGGATATTACGATGGGTTACGGTACTTATACCGTAGTAGCTCGAAATGTTTTCGCGCATCATTCGATCAGGCAGCGTCCATACGTAGCGAGAGCGTGCGTTCGCGCTGTTGTGCGCCTCTCGACGCTCCTCAATGCTGGAGTAGCCCGTGCCCGCAATTAAGCGCTGCCAAACACCCCACCTCGTTTTGATTCGATTGGCAATCTTTGACCGGGTGATCAATCGCTCGAATCGGCGGGATGGCTGATCATTTCCCAAGGTTTGTGTTTTCTGTGATAGGGTTATGGGGTACAAGAGCAGTTACGTTGCAACAGGTTTAATTTCTCCTACTTTAGCGATTGAGCAGCAAGCTCAAAATTAGCTGCTTCCTTCTTTGAGCTGGCGTAAGCGCGCAAGAGCGATCGGGCGTGAGCGCGCAAGCCCTTGATGAACAAAACGTGTGCCCTTGATGAACATCGATTTTGCGTAATCGCACGCTCCCGCGGCGTATGAACTATAGTTGTACACAAACGAAATTCTCGAAAATTTTTCGAAAGATCTTTCGAAATTTTTTTTGTTCGTTCTCGTTCGAAAATCCGCCGAACGAATTTTTTTCAAATTTCGTTCGTTCGAAAATTTGTCGAACGAAATTTTTTCAAATTTCGTTCGTTAGAAAATATTTCAAACGAAAAATTTCCGTTCGTTCGACATTTTTCGAAATTGTACAACTATAGTATGGACGCTGTCTCAAAACGCGAAATTTCCTGCCACTTACCACATTTGAATTTCGCGCCGCATCTGATTTCGGATTGGAACGCGTTTGTCCAACACTAAGTGGAAAAGGAGGGCTGCTGCGAAAGTGCATTGGAGTCTTTCGTCGTGTGTCGTCGTTAGTTTCTCTCTGGTAAGATCCACGATTTCTTTAGTTTAGCTCCCAAAGTGAATTGACAGCCCGATTTTTACGTTTGGTACGTAAAGGTTAATTTTTTCTCGCTCAAACTAACTGCGGCGCTTAGTGCAAATGGGAAACTTTCCGGATTCGCTGTTGAATCCTATTGAGCTTTTGAATAATGTGGAAATACAGTGAGGACAACACAAGTAAGGCACCGATAAGGCTGGAGGAAATGGAAACGACAGGAAGACAACGTGATTGGAGAAAGCCGGGTGCCGGGACGAACGTGGAGATGATAATGGTATTGATTGGATATGCCACATGTACTAGCAGATGTTGTCGATTACTTGTTTCGCTTGTCAGCTTTCGAAGGTAGCAGTTAAGTTGTTGGTCTTGGCACAAGTTGTTGGATCGTTATTGTCAACTTGAACCCCTCTTTCAAAGAGGATGTTAAGTTGTTTTCAGGGCCAGACGCACCTATAGTGGGTGTTTCAGTTGAATGGGTGGTTTTGAGCAGGGATTTAAGTTGAAAAAGCCGGGGTTTAAGTTGAAACGACCAAAAAAGCTGGTCGTTAACTTGTTTGAGAGGTTTTGGCGAGCGTTCAAGTTGTTGAAAAACTTCTTAGGACATGTACAGTCCTTTTGCCTAAAACTTAAACCGCCCACCGACGTAGAATATCCTACTCTACTCCATTTCTATCGCGTTAGCCATATCTTTATCACTGGAGTATGCTGCCTTTGCAAGTGCACTCTCTGATCAAGACTCGGTGTGTCGGATTTCTGGAGTAAGAGCTCGTTCATGATATTCTACTATATTCACTGACTTCTGCAATCCTTCAGATCCTTCAGCTTACTCCAACCCTTCCTCATTTCCCTTCTCGTTATCTACTCTTGAGACTATCTTTTCCTCAACTCTGGTTGCCACATATAGCCCAGCATGCCAAAATTCTTCTTATTCGCGCCTACGGCTTCGAGTTTCGGAATGGCCAAACGAGGTTGCATCGCGCCACTGAGGGTGGTGAGGATTTTGGTCCGAAATCGGAAACTCGAGGCGAAAAAATTTGAGCAAAATTTTTTTAAAATTTCGTCGAGCGAAAATCGTGTTTTCTAGGCCAATTTCAAAAACTCATTTTTATATAGCCTTTCCCCGATATTGCGAGCCGGCCGGAAAGACCACAGGACGGTAGGCTATCGCAAAATATATTTGTGGATAACGAGATTCAAACATTATCGACAGCTCCTCCTCCTTGTCCGTTGTAGTCGGAATATTGGGAAAGGGATGTGCATTCAAATGCGATATATAGGTATCATGTAAAGCCTCTCTCGCTCGTGAGTCCGGGCGGAGCAGCTGCAGAGCGGTCCGGTCATGGGATAATATAACATTGATAAGGAGACTTGGACATGATAAGCCCGATAAGCCTTTTTTCTACCGGCTTGAAAAGAGGGAGAAATGCCATAAGTAGTCAGGTAAAAATTTCACACCCCAAGAGGAGTTTCAATAATTTCGCCAGTTTCAATAACTTTGGTAGTCAAGCGCGTGATTCCATCACGATCGGGCTCAACGGCCAGCCTGGCCTAGGTTATCGGCCACAGAAATGCCTCGTAATGAAGTTTAGCACTCCCCCCCCATTTTGAGCCGGTCGAAGTGAAGCTCATCGGGCCCATCATGCCGAAATCTTCTTATCGCTCTCCTCTCTCTCATTTTTCCATGACCGACCACTCTGCTGCTTGGCCAGGACTCATGAGCAGGAGAGGCTATACAAAAGCAAACACCATTACACAATCATGTACGCGTTTATTTTGTCGAAAAAAAAATCAAATCCCCATGCACAATGCACCGAATTGGATTCCCGTTGGGCTAGACGCATTCCAGAAAGACTGCAGCTAGTCTTCCTATTCATCAAAGATGTTTACAGGCCATAAAAGGGGCAAAGTCTCACCGTCGACTGCGTACCACGCGCTGCGCGACCGCACGCGCGTCGGAAGCAAGCGAGTTTTGGCCGCCGCGCGACGAGTTCCGCCCGCCGCGCGACGGCCAAAACTCGTCTGCTTCCGACGCGCGTGCGGTCGCACAGCGCGTGGTACGCAGTCGACGGTGAGACTTTGGCCGTTTTATGGCCTGTAACTGTTGAGCCGGCCCAGGGCGTAGAGGCCATTGCAACGTCACCCCAACCAATAATATGTCCTGAAGAAGGAAGGTGCATTAATTTTTTTTTTAAACCCACATTCAGTGTTTCTCTCCAACTCTGCAATGCTCTAGAATGTGTACGCTAGAGAGACTTCTTTTTTTTCTTGCTTCAGTACTATGAGGGAGTTCCAACCAGTAATTACATCTTACGATACATCCATGGCAGGAGATTCTGTCCTTTTCGCTAGAAAAAAAAACCAGAGTGTAATTTTCCTATTCGGGAATTCTAATCTCGATTTAATGAGTTTAATCGATTTGCTCTCATAATCCTTCGGCAGCAGAGTGGTTCAGGACAAGCCATATAGGGTCGCGGCTGAACTGCATAGACGAACACTAGAACTTCACAAACTTCTTGGGGTGTCCTGGTTTATACCCGTAACTTGAATATACTTTGAAAAAATAAACTGGCGGGTAGTTGCCCTAACCTTTCAACCCTTCACAAAGCATTTACTTCTTTGAGTCAATCACTCATAAAAGTTATCATCGAGCAGAAAAAACGTGCTCATAAAGAATCATCACGCACTTTGCATGCCGACTGCGCTTCTTACGTTATTTGTCTTGGAAGAAACAACCAAATTAAATTCGAGAAGCGCAGAAATGTCCCATCGAAGAATATTGCTTGCAATAAACAACACCGGAAATTTCGTGCGACTCCCCCTGGACACGTTAACAAGCTACCCGCTGGATTAATTGAACAGGCGGTTGCGCCAATTTTCAGCGTAGCTAAGACCCCAATCCTGTTGACCAAATTTTCGAAAAAATTAAAAATTTTCACGATCCCCCAACAAATAGACATCAAAATTGTATCTAGCGCACCGGTTAACCCCCTGGAGAGAAATTTTGACTGAAATCATACACTTGGCCCAAACTATCGTATACCCACCGTAACGTAGAATTTCACGACGTGACGTAGAATTTCGCGCTGCAGTCTTATCATTTATAAGAGGGCGGCTATTGCTATCTCAATTGAGCTTACCAGGTGGCTTGGGGAAAACTCTTTCTCCAAAAATTTTGGGAGCCGTCCGCCCCAAATTTTCATTTTCCTTCGGGAATTTTCCAAATTTTTTACGACCCCCCTTTAGGCCGAGTCGCAACCCTGCTCAACTCTGGCTACACGGTTTCGCTGCGTCCTGCGAAAACTCCATTGAATCTGCTCAAAGCATAGAGGCTACACAAAAAAAAGAAAATCTACAACCGTGCAAGAAAAAAGCCACCGTAACCCACCGTTATCAATTCATTCAGCAAGGTTCTGAAGCGGTTGTTGCTTCATATCTAGTTCTGCCGTGATGAGAACGACCGCTCTTCCTCACATGTAATTTATCTACAGGGTTACTGTGGTTTTTATCCTGCCCGGTTGTGGATTTTCTTTTTTGTAGAGGCTACCGCGCAAACCAATCACTTCCGTACACTCCGCATGACTTGCGAGGCACTACGCGCCTATCTACAATAACCCGCAAGTGTTAGCTAGTGTGTTAGAGAGGCTTGATTTTCCCCAAAGAATAGGAGAATAGTCAATACCAAGGGTTATTGTTGTTGGATGGTGACCCAGTGGGTGGTAGAACTCCTTCTGTCAACAGTGGATGTCATGGAAATTCACAATCCGTGAGGATTTCGCCCCCTCCGCGGCTTCAAGCCTTTGGGGGAAATTTTGTAAAATTTCATATTGATGTCAGAAATCCTAAAATTAACCAGGCTCCAAACCACTGCCGAAAATTCGAGAATCGCGCCGTACACCCTTTATTTTTGGAAGTAGCCTCCAGAATTTTTGGCCTAGAATGAAAAAAAAATAAACAAAAAAAAACAAGTATTAAAGCTGGTGAAACTAAAAGAAAACTATCCGGTCAAAAGATTAAACCATTGAAGGTTCAAATACTTCCAACAAGGAGTGTTATAAATTCCGCCCCTGGGCAAACCAAGAATGACGGTCGCGAAACCATTGAATTATACGGTTGGCAAAGATCGTATTGTATACTCTGAGTTCCCTAACAATGGTTGGCTCAAACTCAGTGCACGGATGTTATAGCATATAGCACCGAGTTTGCGCCAACCTTCAATAAGGAAACCAAAGTATCAGAGCGACCCGTGCCGAATGTACTGTGCTTATCTGGGTCAAATTCCGGTCCGTAATTGCGTCTCGACACGCTTTGCGGCCGCGCGCTCTCGAGTCGGAAGAGTCTCCAGCGCCGCAGCTGCCGATCTGTTGACTCTAGGTGGGTTTTAGAAACTAGAAACTAAACAAAATTGAAGAATACTGCATAAAAATGCTATATCGAGTCGGCTTAGGAGCTGGAAACTCGATTGACTCGAGCGCGTGCGGCCGCGAAGCGTGTCGAGACGCGATTGCGGACCGGAATTTGACCCAGATAAGCACTATACCTACAGTTTGGCTAAGAAAAGTGCGACATATTCTGTCAAGTAACTGATCGTAAATAGACGCAGTCTGCACGAAGGCATGGAAAAAGGTGAACGTGCTCGTAAAACTTATCGACGGGTGATGAGAGCAGTTCTGAAAATTTCAGTTTTAATCAGCGAGGGAGGGGTGTCGTGGCACCGCTGCGGTCCTGATCAACTGCCCGCATGAGCCTTGACATGGAAACTGCGAGTCGCAGACAATTATTATTGGAGACGCAGACTGCGGAAAAAACACTGAGCACACGAGCGATTCCGCAACCGTCACATGTGATTTACATCAATTCCAGAATTTATAATTGAAGTGGTAAAAAAAATATCAAACATCCGTACATCTGCGAATAGGATCTCGATTGTATCCTTTTGTGAGAGTGGTGCGTTGTAGTACAACCCCTTATGGAAATCTACCTAGAATATATGAAGTAATTTTGAAGATTTGACATATTTGAGATTTTTCGAACTCTCCTTTGGGTAGCTAGAGATTGGTGATCTACTAACTCTGGCAAAAGTTCGCGTGTAGCCCACCACATAGAGACTTGGAGCCCAACAACAAGTGCGCTTCAAGTGTATTTTGTGGGGCGATTGTGTTCTATTGTGGAGCACAGTATGGATTGAGAGGGGCGATTAACGCGCCGTCCCTCTCGCCATCCTTATACTATGCTAGTTTCGCCCCATAATCGCCCCCACGAATCCTTCCTTGTCCAGACAATCGCCCCCTTCTACTCTCCAGATCAAGGGAGCCAATGAATAGTTCAACCAAACAAGCGCTCCCTCCGCATCTCTGGCGCGGAGGAATTGAACTTCGATTGAACTCTTCATTGGCTCCCTTGATCTGGAGAGTGTGGAAGGGAGCGATTGTCTGGGAAGGAAGAAAAATAACGTACGCGGCGCAGCATCTGCCTTAGCGCAATCTAGAAAACAGTATTCGTTAATTTTTTTCTCACCAACCCATTTCTTCTTTGTACATTTATCATGTTTCTTTCGCATTATCTTTGGTAGAAATGTTATTGGTATTGGTAAATGATGCAGTATACTTTGAGAAACTTCGTGGAATAGCTTTTTCGTAACGTACCGCGCACTCAGAGTTGTTGTCCATTTTCTGCAACACTAGCTGCTACGAAAAACGAGTATTTTCAACATAAGCGAGTAGTGCTAAGATTCCCAGCAAAAATGATGCAACAGAATCATAAAATTAGCGAAAAAAAGAAATAGCTGGGAAAAAAATTGAAACACTTAAGGGATCCTGTTCTCTGGAATACGGCAAGACAGATATTGCGCCGCTTACGTGATTTGTATATGTTGCGCGCGCCAAAGAAGCATAGGAAGGGCCGCTTTTTCAGAACTTTCCTTAGCTGACTTGACCTGGGCAGTAATAGATCGATCTCGGGTCGTGTATCAACAGTGCGCGCCTAGACAAGGTCTAGACATGCAAGATGCGCCATTATCTTTTCTCTTGCTCATGTTCAATCCCTATCCAAGGTCAACAATACAAACTATCCCTATAGGGTCAGCGAATGCACCTTGAATGGTAAAAACGAACGCAAAGCACAACCCAATTTATTTCAGCACGAGAAGGCAACGTAATTTAAAGACTTCATAGTATACATTGAACAATAACAACAGTTGAACTTGATTCTTAATGCTCATATTAACAACCGGATCAACAAAGGTTATTCAACAATTTCAAAATGATTTCACACCTGATCCAAAAACGCCTATGTAGAAAGGAAAGGATCGGAAATGAAAGACGTGGATTCTCTGTATTGAACCATCTCATTAGCAAGAAAAATACAACAAGCCATCCGTCACAAAATATCATACATATAAAAAACGGCTGAGAGTTGACTGGTGACCGTTGACGCAGAGTGTGCGGAACCCAAATAAGAGTGCGCCAAGCGCCAATGAAAGCATTCTGGACTCAACTGAGTGTGCGTCAAGCGCCGTGGCAGGTGTGTGGGACCCGTTTGGAGGTGCGCTATGCGCCCAGGAAAATTCGCTGGACCCAAGTATAAGTGCGCAAGCGCCGGGGAGTGTGTGTGGGACCCTACTGGTGGTGCGCCAAGCACCGAGGAGAATGTGCGGGACCCAACCGGGGTGCTCGAAGCGCCGGGGGAAGTGTATGGGACTGGACTGAATTTCGAGGAATGATAACCACTAAGTTCCCATTTGGTAATGTTTCTATTAATCTATGAGACTATCAGTCACACACGCCTACAAGTACGCCGCGAAGCGGCGTGGGTGTGCACCTTGTGTACCAGTACACATGCAAGGAGGGAAGTATTCAAATTACGGTGCGCGCAAAGCGCACATTTGACTGGTAAGGCTCCGTTTGTAGCCAACGACCAGCGGCAAGCGTCAAGTCTCTGAAGCGTCGTGTGCCAGGTGCCAGTGTCCATTTCGTTTATCAAGCTGAATACGCATGAAGTTGGTACGTTGAAACATTATAAAACTCGTAGAACACCTCTACTGGCAAAACAGTGTGATGGAATACGTGTGGATAAGCAGTCGCTGCTGCCTGTTTAGGTTTTCTCGTGTGCGCTGAATACGCTGCTGAATACGCTCCACGGCTGGCGCATGCAACGTGCCCGAAGACGGCACGTTGTTAACGAATATATTCATAATTCTAGTGACAGCCGCTACTGCCGCGATGCCCCCACCGTGGGTGTACTGCAGTTCTCCCGTCGCAACTCGGCGAGTCCGTCGCGCGCGGTAGATGGGCGCAAAAGGCAATGTTCAGCAGTACACAGGATTTTCTGGTATCAGTATCATGCTCAGAGTAAAGAAGCCGAATGGTATAAAAGGCGCTCCATCGCACTGAATGCTCACTCGGCATTTCGAGGCCGATCGTGGAAGGTGGCTTCAAATTACCTTTGAAGGATCACTCAGAAGCCAGAGAATAATTTTTGGCAGCTGAGGGGATGGTCTCCACGGCTAGGGGGGGGGTATTCCCGCACGCGGAGACCGTGTTGGGAGCGGTCGGAATAAATCACATGTGGCATCGAGGGCGGATCGCTGGCTAGTGGCGGACGGATAGCTGGCTACTGCCGGGCGGATAGCTGGCTACTGGCGGGCGGATAGCTGGCTACTGGCGAGCGGATCGCTGGCTACTGGCGGGAGGATGGCGGGGGGTGTCGATCCACCCGCCAAAAGCCAGCGATCCGCCCTCACTGTCTGAGTACTTAGGCCCGTAATAAAGCCGGCGAAAAATTCAGGTAAGCCTGTCTGAATCCATGTTTTGAAAAGAATTCAGATGAGCCGCACTTATTTCAGACATACTTGTTGTAGGGTAGCGACCTAGGCTAAATATAGAAAAAGTCAGAAAAAAAAAACAAAATAAGCTGGATCACTCAGTCAGATCTGACTGACTTCTTAGCTAGAGAAGGCAGAAACAGCGTACCAGGTTAGGAGTATGCTCGAGACTGTTTTAAGGAGCAAAGGTGCAACTTAAAGGCACAGTCCGACCTCGAAATCGTTTTTCTGTTTTTCAGCCTATATTGAGAACGGCACCACGCTGATTCCAATGATGTCTCTGAAATCGTACAAGACCCTCTAGGAGCGAAGTTATGGCCCCTCAAAAATTGAGAAACGGAAGCATGGTGGACGAGTTGTCCGTGACTTGTAACTTCCGTCATTTGCAACCGATGTACGCGAGCCGACCTGAAAGGATAGAGAGGCTGGGAATGGAAGGAAGAACGGGGTTATTGATCGGAAATCATCGCTCATCTCGCCACTGTTGAGCTCGAAAAATCGCAAAAGGGGCGTGCCAAAGTGGCTTCCGGATGTGGGAGCCCCAGGGTGGCTTCCTCCTATATCTCGCTTATTCGGAGGAATTGAGAGCTCGCTTTTGGCAGGCGCTATATGGGGTGGGTCTACTTCACAATTGTGTGGAAATCTCGGATTTCACCCCTCAGCTTGGACTATGCCTTTAAATAATTCAGTAGAGATATCGGCATATCAATGTATCAATATCAATATCAGCTTCCACGAAACAAACATCATTTCATTTATTGAGAAACGGAGCATACAGTTGGTCGATTCGTGAACGACAACGTGAAGAATAATGACCGGTTGTTCTTATCATCACAGGTATCATCATGTTCCCATAATCATGGATTTGCGATACCGACCGCTTGAATGCAATCTATCGCTCGATACGATTTCGAACTCGGCTGAGCCCTGTCTGAATCGTTTCGGGCTCGTCTTATCATCCACTCAGATGATCCTAACTGGGTGGTGGGTTTACTACGGGCCTAACTTTTCTACTTTAATTCATCAAAATCTGCGTCCGCGAAATCACAAACAGCATTCTACCTAAGTGGACAATAGAAATAGCACGGTGTCGGTTGGCTACCTACGGAGATTACGAAGGGCGGTTGCTGTTATCATGCCGGATATGAATATAAGAAAACAGCCACTTCAGTACCCTAAAGGCAGTGTTCACGATAAAAATCCCTTCTCTGTTTTTTCGCCTATTTCGAAAACGGTCCCATTCTGATTACAATGCTGTCTCTGGAATCGTACAAGACCTGGGAACGGAGTTATGGTCCCTCAAAAATTGAGCTAGGGAAGCATGGTGGACGAGTTGTCCGAGGCTTGTAACTTCCGTCTTTTGCAGCCCATGTATGCGAGCTGACCTGAGTAAAGAGAGAAGTTGAGAGTGTTGTTCACTTGATCATACAAGAATGAAAAAAAAACTAAAATAAAAGAAAACAAAAAAAAAAGAGAAAATATAAAAAAAAGGAAATTCATCAACAACATTTTAAAACAACTACTAGGCCACATTCCGGCCCACCTCCCAAACACCCGCGCATTCCTTGACCATCTCCGCAGCATTCAACCCGCAAACCCGTGCATAATGGAGTCTTTTGACGCCACCGCCCTCTACACCAATGTCAGTAATGACCATGCTAAGGAGGCCGTTTTCGAGCTTCTTACCCAACACCAAGGCTCCATTAACATGTTCGGGTTAACGATTGCGCAGCTTATGACACTTCTCCATGAGTGCCTTAAATGCAACATTTTCAGATGGTCAGGACAATACTTTAGTCAGGTCAGAGGGCTGGCCATGGGACAGCGCCTAGCTCCCACGCTTGCCATAGCATTTATGGGTAAAATCGAATCTCCGGTGCTGGCACGGCTCCCAATGCTATACTGTAGGTACATAGACGACTGCTTTGTCGTCTGCCCCACCCAGGAGGAAATGGACCAGTGTTTTGAACTTATCAACAATCAGTCGGAAAATGTTAAATTTACACGGGAAAAACCGGTGGTAGACTGGCTTCCTTTCCTAAATGTCCAAATAAAATTTTCGGGGGCATTTTTCGCCACAAATGGTATCGCAAACCAAGTAACAAAAACATAATTGTTCATTACCAATCAGCACACCTCCCAAACAAAAAGGGCGGTTGTTAAAAATATGTATCGAACGGCGAAATGTGTCTGTACCGGAGAAAACGAGCAAAAAGAATCTGTTCAAATGGCGCAAGAAATTGCTGCTCTTAACGGATATCCCCCCAGTATGGTTCTGCGCAGATCCAGCAGCTCAGCCACACGCCGCGTAGAGCAGGAATCAGCAGTTGATGGCAAAATTCCCATAAAAATGCCCTTCATTTCGGATGAAGTGAGCAAATCTCTGCGAAAATGCCTACGCAAAGCCGGTCTGGAAAGCTCTGTCGCCATTGCTGACATTCCCCAAATAACCTCAAAACCGCCTCATCCGAAACCGTCTATATGACCGCATTTGCACAACTCCCAATTGTGTGGTCTGCCCAACTGGTAGAGAGGGAGATTGCACTGCATGCGGTGTGGTCTACAGGATCTCGTGCCAGCTGTGCGGCGAGCAATATATTGGTGAGACTTCGCGGCCGCTCTGGGTTAGAATCAAAGAGCACTTAGACGGCAAGGATAAGCTGCGGGTATCAACAGTTCTGGGGTGTCACCGTGTTAACGCCCACAACGGCGATAATTACCATGTCGAGGCCGAGATAATTGCGCGGGAAACCGATACCACTGCCAGAAAAACCCTGGAGGCTTTTTGGATCCAGGCGAGCGACCCAAAAATCAATCGGAAGGGGGAGTGCCTATATATAGCTGGAGAGCTCAAGCCCTACCTCAGACTCGCATTCTAACGTCGAGAGGTAGCGGTTTCGATCAGTGCTCCGCCATCCGCCAACCGTTCTATGCTGCTGGTCCTCTAGCGAGTTTCCTGGCAAGGTGCGGTAACTTCCTAGTTTCTCTGTTATTGACCACGTTTTGAAAGAATTTCTCTCGAATTTTAGTAAGGTTTAGTCGACATTTGGCCGAATAAGCACATTTCTGATTTGTTCCTTTCAGGCTCTGAAGACGGCGATCCCGCCGAAACGTGCGTAAGCCAATAAAGCATCTACCAACCTCGTGGTCCAGTTAAACCAAACAACTACTACTGATTACAATGCCGAGGTTCATGGAGAGTCGTACCTGGAGACTTATAAAAAAAAGGGTTGAATAACGAACCATACCGGGATTCTCCAGAGGAGAGGATCCCAGCCATTTGCTTCGATGTTGTCGTCAACGTGCCGAAAATTGGATCCAGGATCAATGTGTATGGTGCAAGATGGGCGACAACAACAAGAACAGCTCTTGATAGACCACTTTCCGAACCTCATATGATAGATCTTTGTGACAAATTTCTACTTCTGAATGAACTACCAAACCTGTAAAATACAGAAATCACCAAGTGATTATCGGAAACGACGAAGAAAAAGAACGAGTTTAGGTAGAGGCAAAAAGTCGCAGATTGCAAGTATTGACAAATAATCTTCCCCATCGATGCACATTTGCGCTATAATTCTGCAGCACACTTCATTATATCGGCATTATGATCAAAAATATCATATTAGAAGATGAAATTGATAGCCCCAGTCAGAGCAAAGATATTTGGAAAAAAGCCGATTTCAATAGATTTATGACCGCTGCTGTAGGTCGGTGGCTTGCGTTCTAAAGAAACATTTAAATCTCATCCGCGCCTGGCGCGACGATCGCCAGGCGCGGATCCAATCGATTCAGGGCGTGAGAAGAGAGCAGCTGATCAGCTTACCATACTGCCAACCGCCTGTGGAATCTAAACCGTCCGTCCGCGCCAGCCACGGAAGAGATTTAAATGTTTTTTTTTCTCAAGGCAGTGTTCACGATAATCTTCAATTTTGAGATTAATGGGTAAATTGTTAGTTTGGCCTCCGGGTAGAGTTGAAGTGACGAAGAAGTTGAGAAAAATGAACCACAAGTACACGAAATGCTTTACTTTCATCCCGCCTTCTTACTCTCACTGAAACTGTTTGTTGTGAGAAGGAAATCTTTTGTGTACCCGTCCCTTAAAGTTCTCCACTTCCGGTTGCTCCGTTCTTTGCTTCAAACCCTGACTAATACTGTTTTGCCAAAAATATTCTTCCATTTCCCATTAACCCCATTTTTCATAGGTGACAACCATCAAAACATGTTCATACAACCGGACAACTAATCCAGACCAGGAAACAATCTCAGTGAAATAAGGGGTTTTAGTGCGTTTCTTCGTAATTTTGGCAACCCTTGTTGGCCAGCGCATTGTTTTGAGTGGAAAACTCGGGAGCGAAAATCATCGTGTACACTGCCTTTAAGGAAGCAAGTTACGGGGCGAACTATACATAATGCATTCCTTCAGAAGAAAATCCGGCTGGGTAATGAAAAAAGAGTCTTTTCAAAAATGTGCAATCGTTTCCACAACAATATGGTGTTTTTCAGGCTTTAAAGACGATTTTTTTTTGCAAAATCACAACAGGAGGGGGTGATTATAAAACTGCTGAAGACGGCGTTTTGTTTTTAATTTTTTCAAAAAGGGTTCGTTTTAAATTTTTTCCAGAAATGTATGCTTTTCTTTGACATTCTCCTGATGTAAACGAAACCTACTACGATAAAAAAACGAAACTGATATTGAAAACAAGTGAGAACAAGCAACTTCCCTGTTGCGGGACTTTCCTTGTATTTTCCTGAATGTCATCACGTTTCATCACGTTTCAACGTCCGTAGCCTCCCAGAACTGGCTATTTCGGCGCAGTGAAAGAGTTGGTATGAGCAAACACACAAATAAGTTGTATACAAAAAGATTTCAATTTGTTAAAAGGGGTTTACGAGGAATGTGAAAACAAAGACGAAAAACAGGAAGAGTGTGAAATATTCAAATAATCTATCAGAGAGTTCAAAAGAAGAAAAAATACAAGCGCAACTCTCTTACTTCGGAAACACCAAGCAAACCTATCGACCCATTTTGGAACGATTCTTGGGATTAGCTTGAGGTTTTCACCGATAAAAACCGCTTAGATGTGCTAGGTCTGAAAGCTGCATTGCCAGCAGTTAAAATGGTGACCAATCGATGACGAGGACGCTCAATAATGACGTCACACTTGATGAGAAGTGGCGCGAGGAAGTGCTCATAAACGCCCCGTCGGCGCGAGGAATCCACATAAACGCCCCGCCGGCGCGACGAAGTGCTCTTTGTGTGGATTGTTCGTCGGCCGTCGCGCAAATGTGGAAGTTCACGCGCCGACGAAAACGTCATCAAAACCGGCAACTTACTCCGGGGCTACAAGGGAGCTTTTGCCAGAGAATGCTCTATTGGTGAGTATGACACACCTGTGCTCCACTCTTTTGAAACGGTAAACTGTTCTTACAATTAGTGCAATAGTGAAAGTCAGATTTCAGCGCAAGATGTGGCTCATCACACCTTGGAGTTCAAGAAAACCAGTGAAATGGTAAGAGAAGGAACATCCGAAAATCAGCGAAAATATCATGCTCTGAAGGGGAGGTGAGAGTTCGGGCACACATCGGAAAGCGCCACCGAGTCGGGTCTTGAAAGAAATGGGGTCTGTGCAAGGATGACATGAGCCACACCTCGTGCTGCACCCTGAGCGGTGTATATACTCTGTCTTAAGTGAGTTGGCAAGCGGAGAGTTCAAAGAAGCAGCGCTCCCTCTGCGTCTCTGACATTTTTAGATTACGGTGAGACAGATGCTGCGGCGCGTAGTCAGGCTACGGCGGTCTCGTGGTTAGGCTACGGCGCAAGGTGTGATGCATCAGAAGGAATTACGTGTGATACAGTCGATTGTATCGCACCAAAAATTAGTTTTTAAGGGCTGTTTTCGAAGATTTAAAAAACTTCAATCTCTTAATTCGTTCTCGGACTAACTTTTCTGTACGTTGCTGCAACGCAAAACAACCCCATTAACAATGTCGAAGAACACTAGTAAATTTTCCTGGACCTCCCCTCCTACGGTCGTGTCTCCTCATGGGAGTGCTGAGGAAATCACGGGATTTGGGGGGGGGGGTAGTCGCACCAAAAGAGACCTGTATCACACCCGCGTCGTAGCCTGCTCGAGGTCGCTCAGCGAGCAACGGGAAGTTGTGTGAGGGGTGGTGCTTTCGAGCTCATTATCAGAATCAAAAATTTCTGGAAATTTAGCTTCCTGGCAAAAGTAGCGATTTGGTAATGGTCAGAAAAACGTTTCAAGAATGTCTTGAAATATTTTTAAAAATTGATTTGGCGCAAAGTAGCATGGAGTAACAAAAAAGCTAGGAAATGAAGTGAAATAACCAAAAAATACGATTTGGTGGTCGATCATCTCACAAGCTTCTCCGTTAAACTTATCAAAACGAAATCAAGCACGATATGGAATGGAGCGTTGCGTTCACCTGGCTTGGCCTATGCTGAT
This sequence comes from Aplectana chamaeleonis, assembly GCA_029168955.1. NCBI lineage: Eukaryota > Metazoa > Nematoda > Chromadorea > Rhabditida > Cosmocercidae > Aplectana > Aplectana chamaeleonis. The sequence continues at coordinate 273,160 of JAPDOI010000450.1, forward strand.
TCCCTTGATACAGCTTTCAAAAATGGCTTAATGTTCCCGTTGCGCGCTTGAAAGGAAAGATTTGATGCTACCACGTCCCATTCCCCCCACGATGACCGTGTGGAGTTCATACGCTACTAAATCACTCAAAACTTTGACTAGCATTTCGGTTCCTGCAGAATCACAAGACGGGGCCCTGTAAACAACCACGACCCTAAAGCTCGAACTTTCATGGTAAAGGTCGGCACAAAGTATCTCTTCAGCATGTTCCACCGACTCAGAGAAAACCACAGATATTGAAAGCCTTCGATGCACCAACAACATCACCCCGCCGCCTGACTTCCTAACGCGATCACAACTCTTGAATTCATAATCTAGAGAGAAATTTCCCATTAAGGACGAAACCGAATGACTAGGCTTGAGCCATGTTTCAGTGAAGGCATAAATATCATAATTATTGGAAAGAATCAGGTCAATATGTTCCTTATTTCTTGAGACATCTTACATTTGCATATAAGCATTTCAAAACACTACAATGATACCGGAGGGGATGAATCAGTTTCCCTGATCCGCAGGCGTTGACTCATCGTGGTTCGATGAGGGGGCCGCAGAAGGGGTTACCCTGGGGGGCAGAATTGGTCGGCCCACCCTTACCCCTAGAAGGCGAGACTGGCTCGACAATACCTCCAGGGCTAGCCCCCATACGTCTCCGAAATTCCTCCCTTCTTTTGAACCGTTCTTCCTTCGTCAGGGATTCCCTGAGATAGAGCCCCTCAACGGGGAAGAACTTCATACGGGAGGGATTTCTCAACGCCTGCTTTTGATAAGCAGAACATGGCACAATAGTCTTCAAAAGTCGATTTTTGCCTTGAATCGGCGAGCCTAAGCGATACACAGATACCGGAGAGCAATCCACATTCAAATGAGAAAGAACATCCATCACAAAATTGGCATCATGACTCGATCTTTGCCGTACAGGAAGGCGGCTCAGGAACACCACTAAGAACCAGGGAGCGAGCACGCTCCTTCTCACTCTCACTATCAGCAGTGGTAACAAGAGGAGATGAGACTTGAGAAGAAGATGGTAATGCAATGGAATACGTATGAGAAGGTATACTAATTCCATTCATAAGCCCAGGATTAATAGACGGACTTTGGAGAGAACTTCTCAACATGGTGTTTTCCTTGTTGAGGTTGTCCGGCCTGTCCAGAAGTTCGGCGTTCAGACGTAAAGCAGCATCCGTATGACGTCGCCCCTCCAGCAGGAGCGCCAGAATTATCCGAGCGTAGTGCGGCATTGCATCATCTTCCGTAAGTTCTTTGACGGCCCGCTCGACGTCCGAACCATTAGCTACGTTTAAAAGGTCGTCCTTGCCCAATGCCATTTGAGACTGACCAACCATAGACACCAGATACCTCAAACTTGGGTAATTAAACCGTGCACAATGGGTGCCGCATTCGATAACAATGGAACAAAAACACATTCGAATGCGTTTTTCTCAGCAGCATTTGGAGCGTTTTAAAAAGGATAAAGTGAATTTTGTGCGTCGATTCATCACTATGGATGAGACTTGGGTCTATCACGATGATACCGAATCAAAACAAAAGGCAAACACAGGAGTGGTGTGAACCGGGTTGTTCGGCTTCGAAACGAGTTCGTGTCCGGAAATCGGCCAAGAAGGTTATGGCATCAGTTTTTTTTTGGGATGCAAAAGGAATTTTGTTTGTGAATTACTTGCAATCTGGTAAAATCATTAAATCCGAATATTATTGCAACCTTTTGGACCAGTTGAAGAAAAAATTCGTGAAAAAAAACCCAGTTTGCAGAAGAAAAAAATCCTTTTCCATCATAACAATGCACCGTGTCACAAGAGCATTTTGACAATGGCTAAAATCCATTAAAGTTCGAATTGTTGGAGCATACACCGTATTAAGCAGATTGGGCCCCCAGCGACTTCCATTTGTTTCCAGACCTCAAAAAATTTATGCGTGGCAAGCGTTTCTCATGAAATGGAGAGGTCATAACGGCTGTTGAAGCGTATTTTGCAGACCTTCTGGATTCTCACTTCAGTGATGGGATCCACAGATTTGAGGATCGCTGGAGCAAGCGTATTAATGTTCAGGGAGATTATACTGAGTAATAAAGTGTATTTTGAACCATAAAATTGTGTTTTCCTTATCGAACGACAAAACTTATTGAACAACCTGGTATGTGGATATTATTCAGTATTGCCGTGTGCCGGCCATTTTTGGGGTTTGCCGTTGCCGTTTGCCTAAATTGTCCAAAACGGCAAATTTTCGGCGAAATGCGTTAAAACTACAAGGTTTGCCCTCACCGCAGTTTCTGTATTGGTCGGCGATTCGAAGCTGCTACGAATAATTATTTTTGACTATTATCAGCTACTAGTTCCAGCTCATGTAATGTGTAATTGTACCCAATAAATCGGGAAAAACATTGATATCTCTAGCGCAAATGACAGAAGAGTTTGACTAGGTCTCCCGACTTTCTCTCAAGAAGGGCTAAGTTTGACTCGGTTTGGCCTTCAATATCCAAACCGGTAAAACGCCCGTATTGTCAAGCAAGTTTTCCAATCTCACATCTTCCAGAACTAGAAGAGGATGCCTGAATCTCAGTACTATGACAACCAAAACCCAAATTAGAGCCATCTTTTTCTCGAACAGAACGAATCCTGCCTCTAATAAATACTATTATTAAAAGAAACAATTCTCCTTCACTTTCTTTAGTTCTCGCCCGCGTCACAGTGAATAAAAATGAAGTGATGAAAAAATCTAGACTAGACTAGGTAATCGAGGAGTTCGTTTAAGTTCCAAGTTGTTTGGGAGCCTCCGAATGTCTTTTGTCAATCATCAAATTCTTGGCCCCTAAAAAATTCCAAAAAGGCAAAGAAAAGTCCTTCTCCAGAGGCATACCGATTCCTGCTAATTCCAAGATTACAAAAACAAATGATACAATGCCGTAGTTTGAAAGCTGCCTTTTCCAGACATATGAACCCGTCGAGAGACGTGTAGATCAGTCCGCTTATCGTCGGTTGGTGGGCTGATGGTAATAACTGTGACAGGAAATCGATTAATTCTGCAAATGCTTCGACCAGCTTTTTTGAAATTTAAAAATGTTCACAGCGTTCATCAGAGGCGGTGTTCAATCATATTTCCGATTTTGAAATCATTAGCTGAAACCAAGGGTTGACTCAGTGGCAGAGCTGAGTTTGTTAAGAAATGGTGTAAAGAAGAAAAAATGAAAAAAAATTATAGGCAACGATTGGAACTGCACTCAATTTTCCACTAGAAATCGAAAGATTCAAGGTCCTTTGCGACAACAATGTCGAAAACCGTCTCAAAACGAGCAACCACTAGCAGTATACGGCTCCCAAACTTGAACATGGCGTGCTCCCGCCGCCACCCACTTCCTCTGTAGCCACAGGGGAAGTGGGTTTAGCGAGCACGCCACATTCATGTTTGGGACCGTGTAGAGCGATTTACTGCTCGCTTTCATTGTTGTTGTGATGGGCCGCGTGCCGGCTTATAGGCCGAATACACAGAAAGGGAAGCGACCAAAAGCTGTTAGGCGGGCTAGACGCACTGCACGGGGCGCTTCAGCGATGAAGTGAGCGCAGCGGCTCTCCGTCGCGTGCGGAGTACCAGTGAAACTGTCACTAGATGCTTTTCTTTCTGTGTGCTCGATCAGCATGTCCCTCGGAGCGCTTGGTTTCCCATGGAAATTCACTGGCTGCTTTTATCGTGGGTTCTGCACTCAGCTAGACTAGTCTCACTCCTTTCCTGTAGCCTCACAAAGGAAACCATTCAATCGTAGTTTGAAGTGAGAGGAATAAAAATCTTGAGTTCTTCTTCCTCTTCTTTTGCAGCCTCAAAGTGGTTTTTTTGTCATAGGTTGAAACGCGGAACAGGAGCAAACACTCGTCAAGGCTAGGCTTAATATCACGAGAGCTCTCGGAGGAGCATCATGGGGAAGCATCCGAGAGACTATATTGTGAACCTACAGAGCAATACTTCAGCCGGCTCAGGAATATGCGGCACCAGTCTGGCAGTACCTGGTGTCGGACAGCTCCTGGAATAAGCTGCAGCGTTTACAGAATGCTGCGCTTAGAATTGCTACCGGTTGTGCAAGGAGCTCCCTAATAGAACATCTTCACGCGGAGGCCTGCATATTGCCAGTTAAGGAGCATTGTGAACTCCAGGCACAGCTGATGTATATTAATGTTCTGAGACAGCCGAATCATCCGACAAAGAGAGTTATGAAGCCAATTAGAGAGAGAGGTCGATTATGAAGCCGTTCGCAGATACTCCTCGTAAATTTGATGCACAGAGATGGGCCGACTCCAACATGGAAAGGTTTCGTCTTCTGCGTGAGGAGCACACCCAGTTTGTTCGAGGATATCTAACGAAGGCGGCTGCGAGCCCTATCTTAGGAGCAGTGCCGCCTCGGGTTTGCGAGTCCGAGACTCAACTCGGCAGGCGAGCCAGATGTGCTCTTGCCTCGCTGCGCTGTGGTCACTCTATTCTGCTTATGTCTTACGTCAACAAGATCGACAGCAGCCGACCAGACGCATGCCCGGACTGTGGTGCTCCCGGACACGACACGACGCGCTTGTTCATGTGCCCGAAGAGACCTACCTCCTTAACAACAATGGTCCTTTGGACGAATCCTGTGAATGCCGCCCAGTCCCTCAAGCTATGAAAAAAAATCACTTTGAGGCTGCAGAAGAAGAAGAAGAAGTCGAGATTTTCATTCCTCTCACTTCAAACTACGATTGAATGGTTTCCTTTGTGAGGATACAGGAAAGGAGTGAGACTAGTCTAGCTGAGTGCAGAGCCCGCGATAAAAGCAGCCAGTGAATTTCCATGGGAAATCAAGCGCTCCGAGGGACATGCTGATCGAGCACATAGGCAGAGAAGCATCTAGTGACAGTTTCACTGGTACTCCGCACGCGACGGAGAGCCGCTGCGCTCACGTCGTCGCTGAAGCGCCGCGTGCAGTGCGTCTAGCCAGCCGTACAGCTTTTGGTTGCTTCCCTTTCTGTGTATTCGGCCTATAAGCCGGCACGCGGCCCATTATAACAACAATGAAAGCGAGCAGTAAATCGCTCTTCACGGTCCCAAACTTGAATGTGGTGTGCTCGCTCCACCCACTTCCCCTGTGGCTCCAGAGGAAGTGGGTGGCGGGGAGAGCACACCATGTTCAAGTTTGGGAGCCGTATATTGCTAGTGGTTGCTCGTCTCGAGACGGTTTTCGATATTGTTGTTGCAAAGGACCTTGAATCTTCCGATTTCTGGTGGAAAATTGAGTGCAGTTCCAATCGTTGCCTATAAAATTTTTTTTCTTTGTTTCTTCTTTACACCATTTCTTAACAAACCCAGCTCCGCCATGGAGTCAACTATGGGGTTTACTGCGACCTTGCTCAAATGGTCCTTGACGAATTGGGTATGCTCCGCACGCAAGAGAAGGGGACTGCCGAGATGTCGTACGTACGTGCCGTGGCAATGTGGAGGAAAGAAGATCACCTCCGTGCAAACCGACGTCAACCCCTCCACGAAGAGGGTTTCCGTCATGGAAGAGGTGCTGACCGCTCTCAACTCTCCTAAGGATTCGCGGTTGTTTTTGAGAAGGCACATTGGTAGAAATGAAGAAACGACCGCTCCGCTCTTGGGATAGCGAGATAATGGCTGCATCGCGGCTTCCGAGAGTCAGGGTACAAACCATACGTCTAGTAACCCCTCCTGAAAATGTCGGGGAGATGGTTTCGATCAGTTTATCGTTAGAATGTGCTGATATCATCCTCACGTTAGGTAAGAGCTTCTTTTATTCAGTCGATTATCATTTTCGTTTACTCAAGAAAACGCTGCTTTGTGTAGAATCCTTAGGTGCGAAGACATTTACAATTTTTTATTACGATGATGTCGTTATATCACTCTCCAGGCAACAAACTTCGATTTCGTCGAGGTCAGGCTCGCTAGAATCTGCTTTGTACATTGATAACGTCATGCTCTCTTTTTATAAACATTTCTATCCATGATTATGTGGGACAGGGGCTGCCTATACTTCGAGGGAGGAGTTGTCCCGTTTTTGCAGTTTGAAATGCCACGCGCCTCAACGCGAGCAAATTGTCCTGAGTGGAATTAGAGCCGCCACAGGTGGGACAACTCCCTCGGTGTGTAGAGAGCCCCTGTCCCTGATTATGTTGAGGCACAGAAAACAATCACAGTAGTATTGTATGGAGACGACACTGCTCAAGTCTTTCGTTGTAGATGTATTTTTCTCATTTTTCTACACTGTGCCAGTCTTCCTTTCTAGGTTATCTCGTTATGAGACTCGATTGCTGTGCGAAAACACTCCAGAGCTAGTTGAACTCTCCGTCGTGGATATTTATGGTATTTTTGAGCGAGCCGATGGAGATCGAACTGGTCACATTTCGCTTAACCAGTTCCTCACGCAGTATCGCTATCAAAAACGCCTCAGCGCGGAGGTGAGCATACAATGTGATTGATGTTTTGGGATCGGGGATGAGCGGAATGAAAATATGAACGGAGAAATTGAGTGTCGGCACCGAGATGTGTGTTTTTTCTTATTCTGGGAATCGAGTGCGAAACTGTCAAAAATAACGTTGAAAAATTCCGAAATCATTGAGTAAGTGTTCCGCTCGCAATATACCCCATGTTGCCGCGTTTCGAAGAATCCGCGGCTTTCTTGAAACAGGAATAGAGCGCAACTGCAGGTTTTCTCAACGCGAAACCTGTGATCCTGCTTATTCCTAATCGTGTTTCCGCGCGAGCGGTGTTGTGAGGAATCATTTTCTAGAATGCTTTTTATACTGTATGCAGTTGTCTGAACCGTTTCACCATCTCAGGCAAACTCAAATGTCGGCAGCAGGTTTCTGAGGTGTCGTCACAGAGCACATCAGCTGAGGACACGTAAAAAGCGTGATTTCGGTGCGAGAGAACCTGGTATCACGCCGAAAACTGACTGACTTGAAGGCAGTGTCCACGATAAAAACCAAGTCTGATTTTTTGGTAGAGATCGGCCTAGCGCAACTCTAACGTTGAAAAAACTAAGAAAAATGAGCTCGGAACGGTTCCCTATGGCCCCAAAGTTGGACACCCGTCAGCTCTTCACACCCCAGATGCACTTTCCACGCCCACCGACGTGAACGCTCGAGATTGTGAGATGAGCAATGGTTTCCGATCAATAGCCCCGTTCTTCCCTTCATTCTCAACTTCTCTCTTTACTCAGGTCAGCTCGCATACATCGGCTGCAAGAGACGGAAGTTACAAGTCTCGGACAACTCGTCCACCATGCTTTCCTAGCTCAATTTTTGAGGGACCATAACTCCGTTTCTATACGACTCCAAAAACATCATTGGAATCAGCATGGGAACGTCATCAAGACAGGCGGGAAAACAGAAAAACGATTCTTATCGTGAACACTGCCTTTAACTGAAGTCTCGAAAGGTTCAGCTGTCGACCTGCTACCGCCGGAATTATGGATTTTGCTGTAGACATCCTACTGCCGGATTTTTAATGAGTGTGGCCACCTTCAAAATTCGTAGCAGTTAAACGAGCTGTACAATCGCAGTATTCAGAAACTATTGCTGTATTATTACTTTACCTTGCTTTAATTGTAGCCGTCCCCATACTCAACTGTATAGTTGTACACGAACGAAATTTTCGAAAAACTTTCGAAAGATTTTTCGAAATTTTTTTCGTTCGTTTTTGTCCTTACGAAATTTTTTTCGAACGAAATTTTTTCAAATTTCGTTCGTTCGAAATTATTTCGAACGAAAATTTTTCAATTTTCGTTCGTTCAAAATCCGGTTTTTCAAATTTTTTTTTTCGAAATTCGTTCGTTCGGAATTTTTTCGAACTAATTTCAAAAAAATTTCGAAATTCTTGACAAATTTCGAAAAATTTTAAAATTTTCGACGAGTTTCGAAAAAATACGAAATTTCGAAAAAAATCGAAATTTCGATTTGTTTCGAATTTCGTTCGTTCGACCTCTGAAATTTCGAAAGTTTTTCGAAATTCGTTCGTTCGAAATTTTTTCGAACCAAATTTTTTCAATTTTCGTTCGTTCGAAATTTTTTCGAACGAAAAAAATTCGATTTTCGTTCGTTCGACATTTTTTTAGACATTGTACAACTATACTCAACTGCCCTTTAACATGGGAATTTCGGTTTTTTTTTCTGCCGTAATTATTATCGAGGTGTAACTCTTACCGACTCAATATTTGAGCTATTTCGCAGCTTTCAGTGGCCAGCAGAAGTAAAAAAAAAGTAACTGATTTTCTTTCAAACCAATTCGACTTTACGGGTTTTTCGAAACTCTAAGCAAGAAATATGCAGCAACGATCCAAAAAAAACGGGTCAACAAAATTTCTCCAATGCGCGAAAAACCGCAGTTCCCGGGACTTTGTCGAAACGGATACTTTTGGGATAGCTTCATTACCTGAGAATTTTCCCTCACAAAACCTCAAATTTGCAGGTGTAGGTATTATTCACAGTGTATTTTCTGGTGATAACTATTTTCCTGATTATGGTTAATTCTTTTCAGAAACCCTTGAAAAGTTTAAAATCTAATCTCTAAAAAGTGGTTGATAATTGGCAAAATGATTAGGTGCAGGCAGTAAGATTAATAGTTGTGCATTATTATCAAATTTGAAGTTGATTGGCTTGAAGACGTTGAATGATGGAGATATCATGGGAATCGTTCCTTCTGAGTATTTCAAGAAATGCGAGAGTCGCTAAATTGAGAAAAAGTTTCGCGAACCCGGTTTGGTACAAGGAATCAGCCCTCACAAAGTTCAAGTGTTCTTGAACTTTGAACAGCGTCGATAGATTTAAAGTAGAGGAGCGTCGATAGATTTAAAGTAGAGAAAGAGGTGTATCCAATTTTTCTCGGTCCCTTGAACCGTCCCCGACACTTCGATGTAAAATACAAAAGAAGGAATTTCGGGTAACGCTATTAGATAGAGGAAGTGTTGCGCCTCCGAAAAGTATACCATATTTGATAAAAAAAGATACGCAAGTTCCATTCGAATATATTTTCCAAGTTTTCATTTGCCTCAAATAGAAGACAGGTTTTCTAAAACAATCGTTCAGTCAAAAAAAGAGACCTCGCCCGAATTTATTCATTCATTCCGAGATTTCAATAACGCTGTATTCGAAAATTCATCCAAAATTTTTAAGGATGCCTCCTTTGATTTTTCTCGTACATTCGTTAATTTTGAAGTGGATATAATCGAAAAAACTTATTTATCAGAAATTTTTCTATAGTGGCTATTCATATTACTCATTCATCTGAGGTGTTCTAAAAACGCGATATTTGAATTATTCCTTCATTCAAAACCTAGCGACGATTGTCCATGTCTATTATGTAATCACATCATCAAAACTAGATCTAATGAGAAATGAGAATTTCTCGATTGTGATCTTCATAAAGTCTCCCATGGATTTGAAAACCTGGTGTGAGTTCCTTGAATAAACGAGTAAGTTCAAAAATAGATCACATAATCGATTCAATTGTTTTACGTGTGAACATTTGTACGAAAATTGAAGCAAGTATAGTTTACCGCAATGTTAAAAGGACATGGTGCGGTTGCGGACTCGTACTAACATACTCAGACGATTCTCGGCCCGGAGCCGCCTGACAGTTCGGCTCGTGTTCACAACTTGCGAGTCGGCTTCTGTTGCTGTCCGGGCCACTGCTGTTGCTGTCCGGGCTGCTCCGCTTCGCCCGAACAGCGACAGCTGTGGCCCGGAGATTGGGAGAACGAGCCGAACTGTCAGGCGGCTCCAATTCCTGTTCGGTGCGGCTCGGGGCCGGCAATAGCGTGAGTACGGTAGTCTGATTGTGTTATTATTCTTTTTTTTGAAGTAACTGAGGTTGGTCGGTGAACTTCTGTTTGCACTCTCACATTTTCACTTGATTTCATTGCTTCCACAGATGTAGTCGTATTAGTGAAAACACTGGCTCACCGACCGATCACAGCTGCTTGAAAAAAATGAGTGATACCGCTAACAAACTACCGTATGTTAGGATAAGTCCGCAACCTCACCAGGTCCTAATTCCATTGCTGTAGACTATAATTGATTTCGAAGTCCAAATGGTTTTCAGGTGATATACTTGTACAAATGAACAACGTTTTTGATGGTAATTATGATATAAGCTGAATTGAGACAAATATTCGAAAAACGGACACTTGACCTAAACGAAAGCAAAGAATTTTTCGATTTGCCGGATTAACGGAATACACGAGAGGCGAAAAACATGAAACCTCCAATGAAGCGAGATGTAAAACAATGAAAAATCACGATGAAATCGATTATTCAAAAAAGGATGTTTCAAGACTTCAAATGTACCTGGTGTTCGAAAAAATACTCATAGTAAAATCCCAAGAGACGATAAAATAGTTGAATTCTACAAAAACATCTAGAACACTATTCGAGTAATAATTCCAGTCAACACAATGCCTGATTTGCGCTATATCACACAAAAACAGGTGTGCTTCACGAAAGACAAAAAAAACAAAGGCAGGTTCTTCTATCGCGCAAGCGACTGAATATTTGGTTGAGCATTCGGAGATTTGGACCATCAATCGTCACCGGCGGTAAGATGTGTTGCCTTCCCAAACTGCTGTGAACCTGCTATCGAGAGGTCGATAACAGCTCCATGTTATTCTCCCGAAAGAACCTGCTATCGCCGGTTGCTCGAGAAACAGGTGGTTCAACCTGCTGTCGACATTTGAGTTTGCCTGAGATGCTGACTGCGAATGTGATAGACGCTAGAACAGAATCCTCTCATTTCGCAGGGCCATTAAGGCGGCTATCCCTGTTGGCCGCGTTAAGACGTTCTATCCAAACGCCACCAGAGAAATTCTTCATGAAATCAGGACTAGAGATGCCAGAAGAGCCCTTGACCATCTAGACCCTGTCGTCGCTCAGCTGGATGGTGAGATCAGAAAAGATCTCTTTTTCTTCTTCTTTGCAGCCACATCGAGGGTTTTGTCATAAGCGGATAAACTGGGCGACCAATAGTGGATTCGTCCACAGATCCATTATGGTAAACGTGGTAGGTCTCTTCGGACAATCAAATAAATGTGCGGTGATATGGCCGATGGAACCGCAGTCAAGACAAACATCAGATTTGCTGCTACTATCAATCTTGCTGACGTGAGACATAAGCATTGTAGAGTGACCGCAGCACAGCGATGCTAGTGTGCATCTAGCCATTCTTCCGAGTTGAGACTCGGATGTGCAGACTGGTGGCGGTACTTCTTCTAGTACAGGATTTACGGCCGTCCTCTCAATATGACACCGTATGAACTTTGTGTGCTCCTCGCGCAGAAGACGGAGTCGTTCTTGCTGTGAGTCGTGCCATCTCTGCGAGTTGACTTTGCTTGGAGCATCGGCAAATGGCTGTCTTTTAGCTCTCTAGCGGGGTTAAGCACTTTCCATGACGGATGGTTTGGTTGTTCTATAATGTTGATACGGAATTGTTGGGCTTGCAGCTGACAGTGCTCCTTCACTGGCAGTAAACGTGTTGCGGCATGTAGGTGCTCGACTGGGGAACTGGCACAACCGGTGGCGATGCGAAGAGCGGCTTTCTGTACGCGTTGCATCTTAGTCCAAGAGGAATCTGAGACTAGATGCTGCCAAACCGGTGCGGCGTACTCCAGTGCGGGCTGGAAAATCGCCTCATACGTAGTAAGTATTGTTTCCTTCTTGCTTCCCCAAGAGGTACCGCCCAGGGCCCTGAGAACTGCCTGCTTTTGCTCGGTATTCTTGTGGAGCTTGAGCGACGGATCAAGCACAAGACCGAGCAGTTGTGGAGATCGCGCAGCAGGTGGACGGTCTACATCCCACTCTACGTCCGGATGAGCGATGTGCTCGGAAGGGTCCGTTGTGAGAACGGATACTGACGACTTGGATGCAGAGATCTTAAGCATCTTTTCGTCAAAAAAGCTCTGCAGTCCAGTCAGGTACTCATTGATCTTATTGGCGGCCACCTGTATGTTTCGATCTCGACACATGATAGTAATGTCATCTGCATACGCGACAACCTTGATATCCTGTGGCGGCTCAGAGATATCCTCGAGATACAGATTGAAGAGGACTGGCGATAGGACATCGCCCTGCGGGACTCCAGCTGCGATAGGAATACTGTTGGAGACATGGTTCTGGAACATGACTCTTGCCCGTCGACCTTTGATAAAGGCCGATATCCAGCGCTTTTGCCACGGTGGTATCGACGACTCCAAAACGTTTCTTGACAAGATTCCTAGGTTAACCGTATCGAAAGCCTTGGTGAGATCCAACGCGACAGCAACAGTTCTTTGTGGCTTCTTGGCATTGAACCCATCAATGGCAAAGCTATTAATTCCCAGCAGATCTATCGTGGTGGAAAGCAGCTTTCTGAATCCGTGCTGAAACACCTGGTTGTCATTATGCTCTGCAAGGTCCTTTACGATCAGTTTTTCGGCTACTTAAGCAAAAGAGGACAGCACACAAACGGGGCGATATCCCTTGACTGAAGCTTGGACTTGCCAGGTTTGGGCAGCGGCACGACTTTAGCTGTTTTCCAATTCTGCGGAATAGTGCACGGACTGAACGTGGTATTTCTCAAGTCAGTGAGAGCGGAAGGATTTCGGTTGGTAACTTCTTCAAGACAGCAGCCCATATTCCGTCTGTCTTGAACTCCACATATCCTTTATAACCTTCTCAACTAGCATCATAGTGAACGCTTCGGCCGTGCTCATAAGCGAGAGGCGGCATAGCTCTCGTACAGTCACTCTATTCTGCGGACCACGCTTTGCACTGATGATGAAAAAACTTCTCCCGAGAACATAAGCGGCTTCTTTTCCTGATTTGAATACACCGTTGTCTAATTCGATTGTGGAGACGGTAGCAGGCGAGCTCTTACCTGAGAGCTTCCGTAATACCTTCCAAGTAGCTGCACTGTCCGTCTTGAAATCCAACTGCCCGGTGAACTTTTCCCACTCTTCTTTCTTGTGCCTGTCTAGATCCTTTTAATCTCGTCGTCAAGGTCAGCAACGACGGGGTCCAGATGGTTGATCGTTCTCCTGGCATCTCTTGTCCTGATCTTATCGAGGATCTCCCTTGTGACATTTGGATAGAACGTCTTAACGCGGCCGACAGGAATAGCCGCTTTCATGGCTCTGCGGATCGTGTCTGATAAATGGCCCTCTTTCTTGTGCACACTTCCATTCCTCGGGTAATGGGCCTCTAGGTGAAGCGCAACCTCATTGAACAGGCGCCAGTCTGCTTGGCCTTAATTACGAGAAGAATGTTGACGAACATTAGAACAGGGAGCGAGAGAAATTTAGAGATCGATGTGGATAAAGACGGGGACATGGTTACTTGATAGAGTAGTTGAGGTGGACCATGAGCAAGAGTTAGAGAGGTTGAACGAGACTAGAGATATGTCTGGGCTGGCGGGATTCTATGAGAACTCACACCCGTCGTCTCAGGAGACGGCGACGGCAGAGAAAAAGGTTAGAGCGCAGACGACGAGGGTCAACGCGCAGACAGCGAGTGTTCATTATCATTGGAGCGCGATAGGCACATCGTTGTCTTTCGAGGGGTCCGTTATGCATTGCGAGTTGCTAGTTTGAGCTCTTTCCAAAGATGATAGAGGTAGACATACTATTTTTTTTTGAGTGATGGGTAACCTGATTCATCCAAACAAATGCTTTCATAGTGGAGTCAAAGGCAAATAACAACTAACTAACGAGAAAAACTTCAGCAAGCATTTACTGCATCAGTCATCTGATCTATTGGCTACTAAATCTAATAAATGACAGGGCGTTGAGATAAAAAGCAAAGCACAGTGTTTTACAAGAGCAGCTTAACAAACATCGACTACATCAATGAGCTAATCTTGCTGCTAGAAGTTTTGATATTGATGACATTCCGCTTCTGTAGGAGGTCTATTCAGAGTGTTAACAAACAGGTTTCACCTACGCAGCACTTCAGTGATTAAATCCTGCCTCGTTCTTTTTTTGGGGGGTTTATACTATACTTGTTACCCGAAGATAATTCCTCGGATAACGGATCGATTCAGATAATGCCGATTTTGATTTTCACGGATATGGGCTCGATTCAGATAATGCGTTTTTTTTCAAGCTATGGCTGTTGTAGAACCGGAGCTGTTCTATGAAAAAAATCGAAGTGGACCCAATTTCTTAGGCCTTGAGTTTAGCTCATGTTCGAACAACATGTGTTTGGAAAAGTTCATTACGCTTGGTCGGCTTCAGTACGAAAACGTGCTTTCGAAATACGCGAGTTATCAGTTCTATAGATTTCCTTCTTTCGTACGACTACAATCGTAATATTTAGTGTAAGGCTTCGCTGCTCGGTAAAGGCATGATGTAGTTTAGAGCATATGTATTGAAGTTGAAGAAACAACAATACCAGTAAAATAAGACCATCCTTTCACCCTAAATAATCGCTCGATATAATGCTTGTGAACGTATAGTTAACTTGATTGACTCCCTAAAATTTGAACCATGAATATGAAAGATCGCGATTTTAGAGGAGGGACAATCCATTTAGTTAACTATACGACATTAAAGACACTATATAGCTTAGATGGCATCCACATTATTCTTTTCGTAACCAGTTACATCCTGCCCTTCTGATATTCACAGCCTGCGATGTATTCAGTGGCTCGTTTCTTACCCAGTATTCCCCAGTTTGCCCTCACTGGTGAAGGGCCGCGAAGGTGAGAGAGGGAGAGTGCACGACGACGAGACGCTCGCCGCCGCCTGTGACGTCCTCCAGCCGTTCTCCGGCAACCGGCTGGAGGATCGGCCGTTGGCAGGGAGACGAGTGGGCTGGTCATCATTTAAAGACATCGTACGCGCAAAAAAAACCGTATCTCATTTTTTCGTTTTTGCGCAGGCAATTCTCTGACATACGGAATAAAAGTGGAAAGGCTCCACGAAATCATCAACTTTTGCGAAAAAAAAACTCGTTTCAAAACGTCTCGAATTATTCTCTTCCCATCCCTCCGTCAATTTCGGTGTGTCTGGTGCAATACGTCGGAAGTTTTTTTTTTTGCAAACGTCGGATGTGTTTTATGCTTTGAACTTATTAATTGGGTGAATGTCTCTTGCCTTTCGTTCACTGGAACTTATTCTAAAAAAAGTAATCATTTAGCAAGTTTGGATGCAGGGTCAAGCGGGGCGTTGCGTAATTTTTCAAAACCGGAGCGACCCCCCCCCACCATCAATATTTTTTTCCAAAATTCAAAATTTTTGTTCCCCCCCCCCTCGAAGCGCGATTTCTGGCCTGTTTATATTTGATTTCTAAAGTTGGCAGATGCCGAAAATTCGTTCAGTAGTTTTGCACAGGCGTCTAAAACCTTGGCAATGCTACGATCCTTCCCTTTGGTGACCAAGAACATCGAGAATCTTCGGAATATCTTTAACAAATTTTCATTTTTGATTTATGTATGTAGGATCCGAAAATTGTCCGATCCTCCCCTAACCTTCATGTCTGGGCCAAGGTTTTTGCGACCCCCTTCTTACCCCCCGTTGCGAAATTTCGCAACCCCGCTTGACCCTGTTTGGATGTTAGAATTTCCCAAATTAAAAATTTCAAATGCTGAATCATCTGCGCCTGTTGTGGTGCTTCTGTTCCTTGTGCTAGGTAGTTGGTGAAAACTGGTGGCGCATCGTCATTTTGAACATTTCAACTCCAGAACCATATGTTTTTGAAGCGCAAAACTTCACCGACGTGGTCCAACGGGCTCATTCATGAAATTAAGCCTGAGAAATGGAAATTGGTTTTCAGCGCGAAAGATGCCTTTAAGATGACCAGATCGCATTCCTCTGCCCATTCCTCTAGCATCAGAGCCAAGAGACGAGCAAAAAGTGTGAGCTTTGAAATCGCCCGCCAAAAAAAACGTAGATAATAGGGAGCAGTCGTAAAGCTGCTTGAGAAGTGGAATAGGATTGTAAGAAGAGGGGCATGAGGTAGTAGGTGAAATATATATGTTGAAGAGAGAAAGATTTGTTTTAAGAGGGAGATGAATTGGTAGGTACTCGAGAGTACCATTTGTGGGGGTGTTAGGTATGAGGCGTGAGGGGAGAGTAGATAAAACAAAGGTTGAAACTCCTCCGCCAAGAGTTGACCTTGGAGCATGGAAGGCTGTGTAGCCCGGG
Organism: Aplectana chamaeleonis; assembly: GCA_029168955.1. Taxonomy (NCBI): domain Eukaryota; kingdom Metazoa; phylum Nematoda; class Chromadorea; order Rhabditida; family Cosmocercidae; genus Aplectana; species Aplectana chamaeleonis. The sequence continues at coordinate 289,355 of JAPDOI010000450.1, forward strand.
ATATTAGGATGAGCACGGGTAGTTGATGGAGAGAGCTTTGTTTCTTGAACCATGATCACGTCTGAATGGTAAGTAGACTCTGTTTCATTCCAAGTGAACTCATGTTTTCGGTTATCACAGCGCGGAGCGGTGGCTTTTTTGTCGAAACATCTTTATCACTGGTTATATTTCACCGAGGCCCACCGCTCCGCTGCTGGTGATAATCGAAATCAACAGGTCACTACGGCTGTACCAGAGCTCACATGCGAAGAGAGGGAGCACAGAAAGTTTGGCACGAAGGCCGTTGAGATTGATATGTACAATGAAAAAGGGGCGATTAGAGCTGGGGGAATCAGGATTAGAAGGTGAAGAGCATAGAACACAGCGAAAAGAAGAGTTAGGATGCCTCACAGAACTGAGACCCAAACAGGAGAGATGCACCCACATCTGACATCCAAAGCATTGGACACTTTCCCCATTCCAGGTGACATCCTTGTTGCATGTGGCACATGGGTACTTCTTCTGAGCGGGTCCAGGATTCCTCTCCAGGCCGGCTTTTCTTAAGAGAATCCGAAGGAGAGCTGCGGCCGGCCAGCACCTCTCCCACGACAAAAAACCTCTTCGTGAAAGGGATGACGTCGGTTCGCGCGGAGGCGATTTTCTTTCCTCCACACTGCCACGGCACGAACGTACGACATCTCGGCAGCTCTTTTGGCCATATTCACTCCTACTGTACAATGGTCCATAGGTTGCCTGCTCGCAGATGGGGGTCGACTTTTGCTTTTTTTTTAAAGATCTGCATCCTCTCTGTTGGTCTTGTTCATGTGATGAACATCATTCCTTGTCAGAGCTTTACGTCCTAGTCCGTCGTTGCAGCTGGCACAGTGGCAAGTGTGGTTGAAAGCCCAGTGTCGTCAGGCACAACAATAGTTATGGACTGCTTCCTGAACGTTGATGTGGCGGTAGCACCACTGCGATTGCAAATATTAGCCGGGTCGTTTGAATAGTGTAGAGCTCAATTGCCTCTCAGAAGGGGTTTCAGTTGACGAACGTTGATAGAAACCGCGTATGGGCTCTTGAACGTGCTAAGAACGTAAATAAACCCATACTGCTCCTGAAAAAAAGTGACCATTGTCCTACATCGGTTTCACAGTTGAATTCCGCCTATCAATCTGTTACTATCAGGATTGAGGTTAAGCAGGATGACGACGCGGAATCGCCATTCACTGCTTATGGCCAGCGTACACTCTAAAATCCATGTTCAGTTTCTAACTATTTTGAGCAGGTTGCCCCACCTGGTTGTGATATATAGCCAAGGAGCCACCCAAAACACTCAAATTTCGGAGAAAAATTGTACGAAAATTCCGGAGCGCTCAGCTTTTTTTCTCGTCTGTTCGGTGTTTTGTGTAATACAGAATTGTTGGAAAACTTGTAGTCTGAAATGGTTCAGCCCCTACTACTTCTTAGGATGAATATTTCTGTTGGCCTTTTCATTGTCAAGAATTCTCTTAACGTATCGCTCCAGCCGCGAAGCGGCTGGAGAGGTTTGGTTTTGCCTGGCACTTGTGATCACTTAGATTTTGGTAAAGTAGTTAATAAAACCTGTAAAACAAATTTTCTAGAGATTTCCTTCTGGATATAAGTGAGAGAGTATAGAAGACACCCGCTGACAAAATTTGAGCCAAATCGATTGAAAATTAACAAAGTTAGATCGGCGGAAGCTTAGCTAAAATTCGCGTTTTTTCTTGTAACGCGTCCCTCGTGTCCTGTTCCTCGTCCCTCGTCCCTCGTCCCTCGTTCCTCGTTCCTGCCACTAGCCACTGCCAGTGGTCGCAGGCTATCAGTACATAGGGCATCTGATGACGTCATCAGGGTGTCATGTAAAGTACATAGGGCATCTGATGACGTCATCAGGATGTCATGTAAAGTACATAGGGCATCTGATGACGTCATCAGGGTGTCATGTAAAAGTACATAGGGCATCTGATGACGTCATAAAGGGTGTCATGTAAAGCACATAGGGCATCTGATGACGTCATCAAGATGTCATGTAAAGTACATAGGGCATCTGATGACGTCATAAGGGTGTCACGTAAAGTACATAGGGCATCTGATGACGTCATCAGGGTGTCATGTAAAGTACATAGGGCATCTGATGACGTCATCAGGGTGTCATGTAAAGTACATAGGGCATCTGATGACGTCATCAGGATGTCATGTAAAGTACATAGGGCATCTGATGACGTCATCAGGGTGTCATGTAAAGTACATAGGACATCTGATGACGTCATCAGGGTGTCATGTAAAGTACATAGGGCATCTGATGACGTCATCAGGGTGTCATGTAAAGTACATAGGGCATCTGATGACGTCATCAGGGTGTCATGTAAAGTACATAGGGCATCTGATGACGTCATCAGGGTGTCATGTAAAGTACATAGGGCATCTGATGACGTCATCAGGGTGTCATGTAAAGTACATAGGGCATCTGATGACGTCATCAGGGTGTCATGTAAAGTACATAGGGCATCTGATGACGTCATCAGGATGTCATGTAAAGTACATTGGGCATCTGATGACGTCATCAGGGTGTCATGTAAAGTACATAGGGCATCTGATGACGCCATCAGGGTGTCATGTAAAGTACATAGGGCATCTGATGACGTCATCAGGGTGTCATGTAAAGTACATAGGGCATCTGATGACGTCATCAGGGTGTCATGTAAAGTACATAGGGCATCTGATGACGTCATCAGGGTGTCATGTAAAGTACATAGGGCATCTGATGACGTCATCAGGGTGTCATGTAAAGTACATAGGGCATCTGATGACGTCATCAGGGTGTCATGTAAAGTACATAGGGCATCTGATGACGTCATCAGGGTGTCATGTAAAGTACATAGGGCATCTGATGACGTCATCAGGGTGTCATGTAAAGTACATAGGGCATCTGATGACGTCATCAGGATGTCATGTAAAGTACATAGGGCATCTGATGACGTCATCAGGGTGTCATGTAAAGTACATAGGACATCTGATGACGTCATCAGGGTGTCATGTAAAGTACATAGGGCATCTGATGACGTGATCAGGTGTCATGTAAAGTACATAGGGCATCTGATGACGTCATCAGGGTGTCATGTAAAGTACATAGGGCATCTGATGACGTCATCAGGGTGTCATGTAAAGTACATAGGGCATCTGATGACGTCATCAGGGTGTCATGTAAAGTACATAGGGCATCTGATGACGTCATCAGGGTGTCATGTAAAGTACATAGGGCATCTGATGACGTCATCAGGATGTCATGTAAAGTACATTGGGCATCTGATGACGTCATCAGGGTGTCATGTAAAGTACATAGGGCATCTGATGACGCCATCAGGGTGTCATGTAAAGTACATAGGGCATCTGATGACGTCATCAGGGTGTCATGTAAAGTACATAGGGCATCTGATGACGTCATCAGGATGTCATGTAAAGTACATAGGGCATCTGATGACGTCATCAAGATGTCATGTAAAGTACATAGGGCATCTGATGACGTCATCAGGGTGTCATGTAAAGTACATAGGGCATCTGATGACGCCATCAGGGTGTCATGTAAAGTACATAGGGCATCTGATGACGTCATCAGGGTGTCATGTAAAGTACATAGGGCATCTGATGACGTCATCAGGATGTCATGTAAAGTACATAGGGCATCTGATGACGTCATCAAGGTGTCATGTAAAGTACATAGGGCATCTGATGACGTCATAAGGGTGTCATGTAAAGTACATAGGGCATCTGATGACGTCATAAGGGTGTCATGTAAAGTACATAGGGCATCTGATGACGTCATCAGGGTGTCATGTAAAGTACATAGGGCATCTGATGACGTCATCAGGGTGTCATGTAAAGTACATAGGGCATCTGATGACGTCATCAGGGTGTCATGTAAAGTACATAGGGCATCTGATGACGTCATCAGGGTGTCATGTAAAGTACATAGGGCATCTAATGACGTCATCAGGATGTCATGTAAAGTACATAGGGCATCTGATGACGTCATCAGGGTGTCATGTAAAGTACATAGGGCATCTGATGACGTCATCAGGGTGTCATGTAAAGTACATAGGGCATCTGATGACGTCATCAGGGTGTCATGTAAAGTACATAGGGCATCTGATGACGTCATCAGGGTGTCATGTAAAGTACATAGGGCATCTGATGACGTCATCAGGGTGTCATGTAAAGTACATAGGGCATCTGATGACGTCATCAGGGTGTCATGTAAAGTACATAGGGCATCTGATGACGTCATCAGGGTGTCATGTAAAGTACATAGGGCATCTGATGACGTCAACAGGGTGTCATGCAAGATACATAGGGCATCTGATGACGTCATCAGGGTGTCATGCAAGATACATAGGGCATCTGATGACGTCATCAGGACGTCGTGGAAAGTGAGAAGCGCTTCATTTGTAGCGTGCGCAACAAGTTTGTCGCTTACTGATTATTATAGCAATCCATGCTATTTGAAAAATACTGAAGATTTCTTCATAGATATTACTTCGTAATATCAATAAAAAGTGAACAATTCTATCAAAAAGGGGTCTTCCAAGCGAAAGAGGTTTGGTTGGCGTCAGAAACGTTCCAACAAAAAGGGAACAATAGGTAAGTAGATTGAGGAGAGTCTACAAAAAGTGAACAATATTCTCTGAGAGTAATTTTCTTGGTGAACACTTCTTAACAGCGAAAACAAACCGTTGTGGCATTTTACGATGATGAGTTTAGTGTCTTTCGGAAAAAAAGACTTCTATTCGTTTAACGAGATTTTACGGAATTACTCTTGCTTAATGCTGTATTTCTATTTTATAGTTCTGCTTCTCCTTAGAGCAAGACCTAACCATCTGTCTAAGTCTTTGCGACGTCATCTTCTATTCTGATGGTAAGAGTTAGGTTTACATGCACATACGTTTAAACGGTTCTTGCGTAATCAAGACCATTATTGGAACCACAGAAAGCTTCCGTGTAGAACACCGCAACGGTTTGTTTTCGCTGTTAAGAAGTGTTCACCAAGAAAATTACTCTCAGAGAATATTGTTCACTTTTTGTAGACTCTCCTCAATCTACTTACCTATTGTTCCCTTTTTGTTGGAACGTTTCTGACGCCAACCAAACCTCTTTCGCTTGGAAGACCCCTTTTTGATAGATGAAGTTTGCAATACAGGCTATAAAACGGCGAAATTCACATGGTTCCTACGCGTGCTGGTGCGGAGCGGAGGTTAGAGACAGAGAGAGCGGAGGGCAGACGGAGGCTGAGGCATCGCGCGCCCCGCTCGCGTCTCGATTATGTGAATTACGTTTTATAGAGGGTACACACGCTTGAACGCGAGGATCTCGTGAAATAAGGGATATAGAATTTCGGATTTTCACTGCTTATTGGGGCGCTTCTGCTCTTCGTGCTAGATGATCGACCAGGAAAACGCCTTTTCAGACTACGGAGCAGTTTTCAAGAGGCTATAGCACTATGAATACGCAGCATTGAGGTCTCAAGCTAGGCAACTATCTCCACTGGGTTCAAGCACTGGATTGAGAAGAAATGAAACAAATGTGGCTTTCTGCGCGTACACTGCCTTCAAGTGTTTCCGTATAGTTTTCGAACCTTCCAACGGGAATGGCGTTGTAGTAAGGGATGTACGGGTTCATGCACGTTGCTACCTCAAGCATGTTTTGAGAGCATGTATGCAGTCGTTGAGGCAGTGTTGGGCACTGCATTTGGAGGAAGTTGTGCAGAAGTACGAGCATTTTGCATAATGTAAAATGTAAGTCAGTTTACACGAATTTCAGGTCCATTTCATTGCTGACTCATGTATTTCATCTCTCAATCTGTTTGAGGCTCTTGATTCTAGCAACACAGGGTGAGAATTCTGTCAGGTTTTTTTTACCTGCTCTTATTTCAAGTTTCCTATTTCAGTAGCATAGATTCTCACGACCTACTCGAATACTGGAGCAAAGCCGGTCTGAGAATCGATGAAGGCATCACGGTGCTCAAGGTTTGTTGTCATGTATCATTTTTAGACTAAATTGTGTGTGTATTCTAAGTTGTGTTCTAGGAAGCCTGTCAACCAACAGTTGGTATTATAAATTCCATATGTCTGTCTGGATTCTTGGAAAAAGAACTTTCGAGAACAATTTCCGATGCACCTGTTTCCGTTAAAGCCGCTGTCATTGCGTTGCATAGCTGCATTGACAACTTGAGGTACTTCTGCACTATTTCTTTCTTCAAATATTTTTATGAGGCCCTTCGGGGTATGGTATACTTTGTCGCTGTGATGAGCGACAGACGTGCAATCTAACACACATCGCGGCGGGACCCGCATCGGAGCAACGGCAGCGGCCGTCGTAGGAACAGATGTCGCGTGTGGGTCGCAGCGACGTGTTGCGGAGGGCTGACATACTGCAAATGTGCCATAGCCTGTCGTTACCACTGTCGCTGTCGCTGTGCAGTGCACGGCGACAGCGACAGATTTAAAGGGCGGGAGGCGGTCGCTGTCGCTGTGCAAAGCGACGCGACCGTGTGTCGCAAAAGTATATCATACCCCTTCAACAGGCCCTTTCCCAATGTTTCTTCTTGCTGAGGGAAAATTCTGGTTTCGTGGCAGAATGAGTTAGCGTTATTATCAAGGCTTGTCGGAATCAACGTAGGACGCCGATGTCACGGGAAAGTTCCGGAGTCGGCTGTTAGCGTCGATATATCAGCGGGAACTCTCTCGGAGTATCGACTGCCTACTAAATAAACACGAAACCGCTAGAAAAAAAACAAGGGTTTCGAACCCTGGAGTATGGTACGAGGCAAGTAAGGAAGTTTATTAGGCAATAACTTACAAACACACTACCCTACTAGCTAACCTACTAACCTACGGAAAAAACAAAGAAAGAGGGAGGAACAGAGAAGGGGGGGGGGTGTCCTGCGTCGAGTCGAGCCCTCATAGCCAGTGCGAGCCCCTTATATGTCTGCTGTAGATCATGCGATTGATTGTCTGGCGCGATAGAGTGGTACTAGAGCAGATGCGCAGACCGATCAACGCCCTATGACCGCGCACACCCGTCATCCCTTCTTCTTCTTCTTCTTTGCAGCCACATCGAGGGTTTTGTCATAGGTGAAGAAACTGGGCGACCAGTAGTGGATTCGTCCATAGATCCATTATGGTCAGCGTGGTAGGTCTCACCGGACAGCGAAATAAATGGGCTGTATAATGGCCGATAGTACCGCAGTCCGGACAGACATCAGATTTGCTGCTGTCGATTTTGCTGACGTAGGACATGAGCATTGACGAGTGACCGCAGCGCAACGATGCCAGTGTGCATCTAGCCCTTCTTCCGAGTTGAGTCTCGGATTCGCAGACTGGGGGCGGTACTTCTCCTAGTATAGGATTCACCGCCGCCTTCTCAAGATGACACCGTACGAACTTGGTGTGCTCCTCGCGCAAAAGACGGAGTCGTTCTTGCTGTGAGTCGTGCCATCTCTGCAAGTTGACTTTGCATGGAGCATCGGCAAATGGCATTCTTTTGGCTCTCTCTCTAACGGGGTTAAGCACTCTCCAGGACGGGTGGTTTGGTTGCTTAATAATATTGATTCGTAATTGTTGGGCTTGCAGCTGACAGTGCTCCTTCACAGGCCATAGACGGGCTTCGGCATGCAGATGCTCGACTGGGGAACTCTTTGCACATCCGGTGGCAATGCGAAGAGCGGCATTTTGTACGCGTTGCATCTTAAACCAGGAAGATTCTGAAACTAGATGCTGCCAAACCGGTGCGGCGTATTCCATGGCTGGCTGAAGAATCGCCTTATACGTCATGAGTATCGTTTCCTTGCTGCTACCCCATGAGGTACCGCCTAGGGCCCTGAGAACATTGAGTTTGGCTTTAACATCAGTCTGCTTCTGCTCGGTATTTTTATGAAACTTGAGCGACGGATCGAGCACAAGACCGAGCAGTTTTGGAAATCGAGCAGCAGGCAGACGGTCTCCATCACTCTCCCTCCGGATGAGCTCTGTGCTCGGATGGGTCCGTTGTGAGGACGGATACTGATGATTTCGATGCGGAGATCTTTAGCATCTTGTCGTCGAAGAACCTCTTCAGCGTCTTCAGGTACTCGTTGATCTTGGTGGCGGCTACCTTTATATCCCGGTCTCGACACATGATTGTTATATCATCGGCGTAGGCGACAGTCTTGATATCCTGTGGTGGTTCAGGCATATCTTCTAGATACAGACTGAAGAGAGCTGGTGATAAACACCGCCCTGGGGACTCCAGCTGCCATAGGAATACTGTTGGAGACATGGTTCTGGAACATGACTCTTGCCCGTCGACCTTTGATAAAGGCCGATATCCAGCGCTTTTGCCACGGTGGTATCGACGACTCCAAAACGTTTCTTGACAAGATTCCTAGGGTAACCGTATCGAAAGCCTTGGTGAGATCCAACGCGACAGCAACAGTTCTCAATGGCTTCAAAGCGTTGAACCCGTCGATTGCATAGCTAGTAATTTCTAGCAACGCAGTAGTTGTAGAATGCAGCCTTTTGAACCCGTGTTGAAACAATTGTTTCTCGTTATGCTCTGCTAAATTCTCCACAATGAGCTTTTCGGCTACCTTAGCGAAAGGTGACATCAAGCTAATGGGTCGATAACCCTTTACTGACAACTGAGGTTTGCCTGGCTTCGGCAACGGGATGACGTTGCCTGTCTTCCAGTTTTGGGGAATAATGCACGAGCTGAATGAAGTGTTAATCACATCAACGACGAGTGGGAGGATCTCAGTCGGGAGCTTCTTCAGTACAGCAGGACAAATGCCGTCGGGACCGACAGATTTGGAGTTCCGCATGTCCTTTATGATCTTCTCTACGTGCGCCACAGTGTACGCATCGGCCGTGCTCATGAGCGGGAGGCGGCACAGCTCTCTAACTGTCACTCTATTCTGCGGACCACGCCGTGTACTTGTGACAAAGAAGCTTTTTCCAAGAGAGTAGTCGGCTTCCTTACCCGTCTTGAAAACGTTATTATCAAATTCAATGGTGGATACGGTAGCTGGCGAGCTCTTTCCAGATAGCTTCCGTAGTACCTTCCACGTAGTTGCACTGTCCGCCTTGAAATCCAACTGTCCCGTGAACTTTTCCCATTCTTCTTTCTTGTGCCTGTCCAGATCTTTTTCTGATCTCGTCATCGAGTTGAGCAACGACAGGGTCTAGATGGTCGGCTGCTCTCCTGGCATCTCTAGTCCTAATCTTTTGGAGAATTTCTCTGGTGACGTTTGGATAGAACGTCTTAACGCGACCAACAGGAATAGCCGCCTTCATGGCCCGGCGGATTACATCAGACAGGTGGTGCTCTTTTTTGATGCACATTGCCGTTCCACGGATAGTCAGCCGCTAGGCGGAGCGCAACCTCGCTGAACAGGCACCAGTCTGCTTGGCCTAAATTGAGATAAGAACGTTGTCGAACACCAGAATAAGGAGCAAGAGAATTTGAGAGATCGATGTGCACAAAGACAGGAATATGATCACTAGACAATGTAGTCGAGGTAGACCATGAGCAGGTGTTTGAAAGGTTGGAAGAGACAAGAGTTATGTCTGGGCTAGAAGATCGGCCGTTGGCAGGGAGGCGAGTGGGCTGATCATCGTTTAGTATGACCAGGTCGCACTCCTCCGCCCATTCCTCGACGTCACTTCCTCTAGCATCAGAGCCAAGAGACGAGCAAAATGTATGAGCATTAAAATCGCCCGCAAATATAGACGAAGATGAGAGGGAGCAGTCGTAAAGCTGCCTGAGGAGTAGAATAGGATCATAGGATGGAGGGCATGATGTGGTAGGGGGAATATTGATGTTGAAGAGAGAAAGGGGAGTTTTGAGGGGGAGATGGACCGGGAGGTACTCGAGAGTACCGTCCGTGGGAGTGTTAGGTATGAGATGTAAGGGAAGAGTAGATAATACAAAAGTGGAAACTCCTCCGCCAAGATTTGACCTTGGAGCATGGTAAGAAGTATAGCCCGGGATATTGGGATGAGGATTTGTAGGGGATGGAGAGAGCTTGGTTTCCTGAACCATGATCACGTCTGGATGGTAAGTACGTGCAAAGAGAGATAGCTCAGAAAGCTTGCCACGAAGGCCGTTGAGATTTATATGTACAATGGAAAGGGGGCGATTGGAGTTTGAGGAATCAGAGTTGGTAGGTGAGGAGCACAAAACACATCGAAAAGAAGAGTTATGATGCCTCACAGAACAGAGACTCGAACAGGAGAGATGCACCCACCTTTGGCATCCGAAGCACTGGACGCTGGTATGTCTCCTGGTAACATCCTTGCCGCACGCGGCGCATAGGTACTTCTGAGCGGGTCCAGGATTCCTCTCCACGCCGGCCCTTTGCAGGAGAATCCGAAGGAGAGCTGCGGCCGGCCAGCACCTCTCCCATGGCAAAAACCCTCTTCGTGGAGGGGATGACGTCGGTTTGCACGGAGATGATCTTCTTTCCTCCACACTGCCACGGCACGAACGTACGACATCTCGGCAGCTCCCGTCATCCCTTCCCACCGACCATCCCCTCACGGTGAGTTACAGGCCATAAAACGGCCAATGTCTCACCGTCGACTGCGTACCACGCGCTGCGCGACCGCACGCGCGTCGGAAGCGAACGAGTTTTGGCCGCCGCGCGACGAGTTTCGCCCGCCGCGCGGCCGAAGGTGAGACAGTCGACGGTGAGACATTGGCCGTTTTATGGCCTGTACCTACTTTTTGTTAACATCCCTCCCCCCAGGGGAAGCGGCGACCCTGCCGCTTGGGTGAGATCTCAGAATGAACAATAAAAAATGGGCTTTTTTTAAAACATTTAATTTACAACAAAAACACAAATTTCTAATCGCTAAACATCCTACTCTACCCTAGTAGCCTATTCTAGAAGCGCCTGGGGGTAAAACGATTCCGATATCCACGTCCTCTTGAATTCCATCCATTATTCGACTGTTCTGATGTAGCCATCATCCATTGAGGTTGATACGGAAATGACATTGACTCAAGTTGCTGCTGCAAAGGATGAGACTGTACTGCCACTGCCATTGGTTGGAACGTCTGCCGACGTCTGCGACTTTTTCATCGTCTCAACTCCAAACGGCGGGATGTCTACCTCTGAGCTTATGTACCTTCGTAACGAGTCGAAGTACTGATCCAACACATCGCTAGAGTAATGCTCGTCCTGCCGTTTCCTCGGGCGAGCGCTCGGACCATGTGACGGCTCACTGCCGGACTCGATCGCGGGAATGAAACTCAGCAAGCTCTGCTTCATCAAAACTGCTGTAGCTCTAGCAATGTCGATCGCCTCGTTCATGTCCGCTCCGTGCTGCTCATATGCCTGGTCTCCTCTGGGTGGAGCAACTGCTACAATCTTTACTCCATTAGGAGCCGCCGCCGCTAACGCAGACGCTAGTCGACACCAATCCTTCTTCGGCAGTGATGTATCCGTGGTGGGACCTACAAGTACACACACAGCAGGCTTAGATCGCTCTAATATTCCACTGATTTCGCCAATGGTATTGTAGATCTTCTGCTCCACGTTGGTGTGCTGCTTGTAGACCTCGTTGACCAGTTGGAAACTGTTGGGCAGGACCAAAAGAATTTTTGATGGGCTGCTGCACGACATTTCTTCCCAGCTGCTGGCCTTTGCAAATCTCACACCCTCATTGTTCGCCTCATTCAGCTGCTCTATGGGAAGTCCAGTGTTGCCGTCGTGAGGTAAGCATAGGTACGAGTTGTCGTGTAGAGTCAACGCGCGAAGAACATGATCACAACAATGTTTGAAGAAAACAAAGGCTTTCCGGACACCCGCAATGGTTATGAAGGTATGCTTAGGGTCCATCATCAAAAATCTTTCCCTCTCCTCATTCTTTTCGTGCTCATATACAGATATTAAACGAGCAAGACTAAACACAGTATCAAATTCGATTTGTCCGATCGCTTCTCTTGCCTCTGGGAACACATCTTTGAGCTTCTTCTCCCGATTCGATCAAGCGAACTCGTATCCCTCTTTGCGGCACTTTCCTGGGCACTGGAAGAACAGTCCAAGCGCACTCGTATCCCCATCGTCCTTCGTCGTTGCTTTGAAAACAGAACTTTCACATGTTGCCTTACGTTTCACTCGTTTTGTTTTTGTTTGCCTTGGTATACTGGCGAGTTCCGCTGGCAGCACTATTAGCGTATCAAAAGGAACTCTTATCTGTTCCTCCTTTTCATTCAGATTAGCTATCAAGATCGAGTTTTCGCTGGTTTCAAGGATTCGATATGGTCCTCCCCAGGGCTCGCACATCTTCGGAAACTTTCTACTAGCCTTTTCTCTCGGCAACTTCAAATAAACCCGATCGCCTACTCTGGGAAGTTTATACGTATTCACCTTATTCCTTTTATCATACGCCTCTTTCATGCGCTCTTTGTTCCTCTCGTTCAATTCCTTAGAACATTCTTGTGCTAACTTGATGCTCGCGAGTAATTCATACTTATAATCATCCGCATCCAAGTGGTTGAACGATAAACGGTCTTGCGGAATCACATTGGACGGCCAGTTGGGGTCAAATGCGTGAAGCATATAAAAGGGGCTCTCCCCTATAGCCTCATGTGGGGCGGAGTTATAAGCAAATAGCACCATGGGAAGTAACGGATCCCAATCCGCTGGAATTACGGTCTTTTTCCTGAGCATCCGCGTTATCGTCTCTATAGCCCTTTCCGTCATCCCGTTCTCACGCGGGATATAGCCTTTTGTTAGTGACTGCTCAATACCGGAAATTTCATAGATCGTGGAAGTGACCGAATTCACAAATTCCGGGCCTTGATCCAAATGTAACCTTTTGGGCCACCTACATCCCTCACAAATCCATCGCTCAAATAGCGTTCTCGCAACTGTTCTACCACTCTTATCCGGAAATGGGTAAGCGCCCCCAAATTTGGAAAAATGGTCAATTACCACCAACGCATAGCGATTTCCTCGCTCGATTAGGCCTAACTCCACCAGATCGACGCCTACCAATTCGTAGGGATGTTCCGTCGTGAACGGCCTTAGTGGAGGGATTTGCATTTCATGTGCTTTGGACAAGAAGCAGTTCGCGCACTCTCTGGACCATTTTGTGACATCTGCTTCCATTCCCTCCCAGAACACTACCTTTTTCAATTTCCTATAGAGTTTTCTACCATTCAGATGCCCTGACATGGTCCCCTTGTGAGCCTCCTCAAAAACTTCGCTCCTCTTGGATTTAGGGGCCACCCTTGCCATGGCATTTTCGAACACTAATTTCAAATCTCCGCTATCATTCACGAAGTCAGCTACTCGATATCTGCGCGAAGTTTTCGGCAGCTTAACTTCCTTATCGTCGCAATGACTTCTCAGATAATTCAGTAACTGCTTGAAATCCGTCTCCTGCTCTAACTCCTTGAGCCATTCACTCTCCTCGTCCTCTCTAATCTCACATATCACCATACTGTTTTCCGGCGCCACGGGCTCGTCTTCTACTACATTCATGGCGCTCCGCGACAATGCATCAGCGACAGCATTTGCTTTAACTGCCACATACTCTATTTCTAATTTATACTTCTGAACCTCAAGGGCCCACCGTAGCACTCGGACAGACACATTCGTCCTTTTGAATAGACATGTCAACGGTTGATGGTCAGTACAACTTATCGTTCGCAGCCCATACACAAAGAAATGAATTTTCTGTAACGAAAACACTACCGCCAATGCCTCTAGGTCGGTAATGTGATAATTCCTTTCGGCTTTCGTGAGACCCTCCGACGCTAACACGATGGGATGTAGCACCCTGTCTTCGCCTTCCCGACAAAGCACCGCTCTTAGGCCATCTCCTTATGCGTCCGTGTAGATCACGAAAGGTTTAAGTCCACTCTCCGCAGCTTGCACATTCGGTTGAGCTAAGACCGGTGCGGATGTCATCGCCTTTTTCAGCTCTTCAAACTTCTTAGCTTCCCCTTGTGACCATTTCCACGTGCATTTAGGGCTCAGCAGGTTGTATAGCGTTTTAGACGTCTTGGAGAACCCCGCTATAAACTTCCTATAGTAAGAGGCCATTCCAAGAAACGTCCGTAGTTCAGCAACATTAGTTGGAGTCGGATACTCGACGATTTTCTTGATCTTCTCCGGATCGGTATGGACTCCATTCCCATCGATGCAGTGGCCCAGGAACGACAAACTGTTTCGAAAAAAACTGACATTTCTGTGGCTTTAAACGCAAATTTGCCCGACGAAGTGCTTCCATAACCGTTTCCAACACCACATTGTGACGTTCCACTGTTTCGGTGGCGACTAAGATATCGTCTATATACACGAAAATCTCGTCCTCTAACCCGAGTCCCTTAAACACCACGTCCATCATCCTTTGGAAGACGGTGGGGCTTGTGGATAACCCGAACGGCAACACCGTGAACTGGAATAACCCCTCGCTGGTGGTCAAAGCACTTTTCTGTTTCGCCTCATCAGAGAGCCTGATTTGTCAGTAACCCGACGCTAAATCCATAGTAGAGAACACCTTTTTGCCATTCAAACTTCGCTACCAAGTCCTTGAGTATGTTCTTTTACTCTTTACGCGCCGCTATAGGAACCGGCCTAGTTTTCTGTTTGATTGCTTTATGATCACCAGTCTCGATGTCATGTACCACCAAATCAGTTTGCGTCAATTCCGAATCTGTAACCGCAAATACGTCGTTCAACTGTGAGATCAACCTCACTGCCTGATCCGGTAACTGTGAGTTATGCTGAACTGTCTCCAACAACTTCTCTAGTCTGTCTTGTGGAGAGTGCCACTCTACTGGTTTGCTCAAGTCCAGCATATCTCTATCCGGTTCGATGTATTTGGGTTTCACCCAATCCTGTTTCCATTCTCCTATCACTTCTTCCTTCCTGAAAACCAACCCTTCATCTGAGTTGTTTACAACTGGTATGTCCATTTCATCCCTATCTGTCATAGCACATACACCGTCTAGAATCTGTGGATGCTGAGAGCAGAGAACTGACGTTTCGGCGTCTGAGGTGCGCGCACAAGTTATCGTTAAGTTCTTCACGAATCCAGGTGGCACAATTAATCTTTCCTTCACTATGACACATCTTCTCTCTGTCTCAAACTCACGCCCGCTAATAGACTCATTGGGTGATTGGACCACTTCCTCCGGGTTACGTGTCAATTTAATATTGAACCGCCTTAGGGCATTCGTCCCCAGAATTATCACGTCATCGAGAGCACGTCCTACGAAAGCAGAGACAAACTCGGACTGCCCCTCCAGCGTAACTGCTATGCGTATAGAATCGAAAAGTTTCATCACATTTCCGGAAGCATCCCGCACCTGGACATCCGGGCCAGGTATGCGCGTGATATAGTCGTCCAAATTCACATTTGCCTCCATTGCTCTTTTCAGAAAGGAAACCGGTACGATTGTTGTCTGTGAACCTGTATCAAGTAACGCCACAGCGTCGACACCACAAACCTTTACGCTCACTGTGCATCTCTCCCCAAAGAGTTGGTTATTTGTTGCCACTACTTCTCCACTTGTCGTGCACATCCATTTTTCGACCAAAGATGCATACACCCCATTCGCTCTCTGAGGGCTATTCATAGTTCTTGCCGAGGGTTGACGCGGGGAAGGAGTATTACGGCACTCTTTTGCCAAATGTCCCATCCTCCCACAATTATAACATCGTCGGGGCTCCTCTCCTTTTGTTTCCTGTCTGTGAGGAAAACCGTTCGTCAAATTCCTGCCCGAACCTCCAAACCCCTTTTCAGGTTCCGATCGCTGGCGTTCATTGCGGTTTCGATCTTTGATTTCACTCCTTCGCCGTTTCTCAAACGAAATCTGGGTAGGCGTATAGGGATTATTTGGAAACCTGGGTTTGTTTACCGTCCTGCACTCCTCTGCTATTTTAAGACTTTTTTCTAATCTCAAAGCAGCCTCCTTTACTTTGTCGTAAACTTCAACAGTATTACTCAATTCCAGTGCCTCTGTGAGACAGTAACTCCCGTTCCAATTTGCTAGTTGCCTGCACAAAATTTCAGCCTTTTGCAGCGAAATCGCCTCTGCCGGGACATCTGGATAGGCTCGATTGGCCAGTTTCTCCAATACCAAACAAAATTCACTAACTGACTGCTCGGCCCTTATCCTCAACCGCTGCATCTCCGACAAGGCTTTGACTCGTTCACTGTTACTATCAATATGCAACCTTTTCTTTATAGCAGTCACTACACCATCCAAAGTTCCCTCCCTCACCTCTTTTGGCAATGTCTCAAAAACTGTCAAGGCGTTTTTGCGAAGGAAACTTTGAAAAAGTTGCAAGCGATTCGAGTCTTTCCATTGAGCTGCCGGGTATTTGATGTCAAAAGCACTCAAAAATCTTTTGAAGGACTCGCCAGGTTTACCAAAATACGGTTGTACCTCTGGCAGTGCCATTGCACGAATGTAATCGCTCATTGAAAACTCATTGTTAACCGCACCTGTGTCCGACGTGGGTGGCGTTTCTTGTCCGTTCCTTGATCCGGATCTCGGCGTATTCCTTAAGCACCTCGGGTGCGATCTTGTCGAGGTCGACGGTTCTTGCACCTGCAATAAAAAATTATTAGATTCGTTCGACAAAACTGACTCTTGCATGTGTGTAGTGATCAACTCACCATGAACATCCGATTTCGTCTTGATTTTCGGATTTGGTTTGGCCTCGTTTCTCGTCTCCTTACCCATCTTCTCGACGTCACGGCGGAGCATTTCCACCTGTAACTGACTCTGTTTTAGGCTTAAATGCAACTCTGTGATTTCCTGGCTTTTGTTTCGCAGCGACTTGAATAGCCTGTACACTTTATGTGGTAAGTGCGCTCGTGCCGTTGCAGTGTGGAGGAAAGAAGACCACCTCCGTGCAAACCGACGTCAATCCCTTCGCGGAGAGGGTTTTTGTCATGGGAGAGGTGATGGCTGGCCGCAGCTCTCCTGAAGATCCTACTGCAAAGAGCCGGCGTCGAGAGGAACCCAGGACCCGCGAAGAAAAAGAAGTACACATGTGCCACATGCGACAGAGATGTCAATTGGTATGGAACCAGCGTCCAATGTTTTGGATCAGGCTCAGGCGTACGGTGTGACGATCACAGAGGGGGGGGGGGCGCAGCCTCAGACGCCGGGTAGGGGGGGCGCAGGCCCTCGGTCTGTCATCATGCCAAAAATTTCCCTCCTACCGAACCGAGAAGATTTTTTTCTCGCAAAAACGGCGATTCGCGGCCATTTCGAGCGCACAAAGCGCCACATAGCCATAACTTGTTTTAGAGTCCTACCAATTCAATTTTGATGCCATTTTTGAACAGCTTTTAACGAGTGCCATACAATAGTGATGCGAAATAACTGAGGTAATACCCGAAATCAATAAAAAATTGTATATTTCCACATTCAAATCCCTCATTGTGAACTGATCAGACGGTCATCATAAGAGAAATGTGACCTGTTTCGACCTGTGGTCATTGGGAATCGCAGAAAGAAATCTAAGTATAACGATGAAACACCGAAGTCAGGAAGACGTTTAACATACCATTGTATTCACCTGTTTAAAGGCAGTGTTCACGATGAAATTCGTATTTTTGTTTTTCCACCTATCTTGAAAACGGCCCCGTGCTGATTCCAATGATGTCTCTCAAATCGTACAAGACTTTCTGGGAACGGAGTTATGGTCCCTCAAAGATTGAGCTAAGGAAACATGGTGGACGATTTGTCCGAGGCTTGTAGCTTCCGTCTTTTGTAGCCGATATGCAGCTCATTAGACACGGTGGAGCATCGTCATTTGAAGGAACCCGAAATTAATCTCCTCTGCTACAGATCGTTAGGTAGATCTCCCATTAATCCTGGTTGGTGAACCGAATAGGAAGTACTCCTTTATAAAAAGTGTTTGGGTGAGGTTCATTGCATATCTTCCTGCGTCGTGATCACAAGGGTCCATTTGTGAGCTCCGCAGACAACAGCAGAGCATTCCTTGCGGGTCGCGAAATTTCGTTGCTGGTTACTTACGTTTTTTCAATAATCCGTAGATACATTGCATCCTACCGGTCATGAAAGAGGCCCCACCACAACCGTTTCAAGAAAGAGAAATACGATGTTTAATAAAGAATGTTCAAAGACTCATCGAGAGGCCAGGTTGCTGTGTCTAGGAATCTAATGAAGTTAAGCGTTCCCGTGAGACATGCAAGGTGCCACGTGCGAACTTATTCTGAACTTCCACAATAGTTAATGGACGATTGACAGGAGATGCAGTTTTCAGTAAAAAAGGCTATCTATTTTATTCCGTTTCCTTTGTGATCATCTGTTAGAGGTGAGATCGGGAAGTTTTCGTCGATTACTTACTTCAACGGATCGTGTTTCATGTTAACAGCGAATTGCTTAATCACACCTGTAGGCTCTTCTCGCTTCGTAATGAGCTCCACAAGCAGCTGTTCCTGTCTTCATCGTGGAATTACGAGTGGAAATTCTTTGGCAAAATTAAATGCCTTCTTAGATGAGTGTATTCTCTGGTTCCGGACCTGATTCAGTGTGTGCAATGGCGGACTTGCGTCGTGGGGGCGCGACGCATCGCTTTCGTGCGATCAAAGAACTACAAAAAATCTTTAAATGTACAAAAACGGCACACGATCGGCTGATGAGGGGCGGGCGCGAAAGCTCGTACGAAAGCGATGCGTCGCGCCCACACGTTTTGCAAGTCCGCAATTGCACACACTAAATCAGGCCCGGAACCAGAGGGTAGGCTATGGCAGTAGATGCTATTGCAGCCCCAGTGACACGCTTCAAGCTTTCCTTTTCATGACCTAGGAAACACGCAAGGTTTTTTTGTGCTCTGTAGGGTTGTAGTGGTACTGTCTCATCGTCTGGCGGAGTAATCTCAGCCCACTTCTGCACGTTCAAAAATCTATAGATAGTTTTTTTGAGACAGGACACCTTGTCATAGTCAAAGTGAGCTATGTTGAAGACAGTCTTCACCCTCCCTTGGCTGTCGCCGTGGGAGCGGGGCCTCTCTGTACCTTGCCGTGCTCTGTTGGTTCTGTATTCTACGCACTTTCCAAAATTAAGGGAGAGACTGTCGCTTTCTTCGTTCTACTGGGATCGATTCTGACCTGGATCGTCATCTAAGAGATCTAGTATGCCAATCCTCGCGGACTGACGACTGTCACAAAGCTTGCTGCAGAAAAGTTCAGATGAATATAGAGTGTTGTCTTCCCAGTGTTGTCTCTCAAACCATTTCAATCGAAGCATTGGATGGTTTAGGTCTTGCAACATCAACGCGTTGCAATCTCAATCCGAAACGCAAGACCGCATTCTCATCCCGAAACACTCCGCACAGTTCTGCAACCTGGTCGCCAACCGAAGCACTTTCCATATTCGCCAATGTGTTAGTTCTCTGAGTGATCCCAATATGTTGACCAACAAATAATCCAAATTTTCGCGATTTTTCTGGGTTTCTGATTGCCGAGACATCAACTCAGAACGTGGTTGTTGAAACTCCTCACAGACTTTGCATGAATTCTTAAAAGCCCTTTGATTTCCTGCTTTCTCGAGAGCAGGCTCTACCTCAGGGGCCCATTTCACCACTTTGTTGTCCGTAGTAAGTTAAAAAAGGTATGACGCAAAGATGCACGCCATTGAATCAAACAGTAAAATCATCGCATGAATTACGTCTTTTCCAAACCATCGTATAACTGAGGTAGCAGGTCGAAAATTTTGAAACGGACGTCAGATTTGTCTTCAGCGCCCTGAATCGCATCCCTAGTCAAGATTCCAGCGAAATCCGAGATACTGACCAGAGATCGGAAAACGGCTGTCGGAACTTGGACGTCTGGAGAGGTCGAACAAATAATTTTTCTGAATTGGGCTGTTGTAGCAATTATTTTGAGAAGGATCATTAAAAAAAGCTGTTGGCCAAGTCCCAGGTCGATCCGGCCATTTTGAGCCGATTACGGCCGGTGTGACGGCTGTAAATGTGATGGTGTGATTTGAGCCTTAAAAACGCCTTATCACACCGTGTGATTTTGCGATAAAAGCCTCTAAATCAGTTTTTGAAGCTTTATCAGGAGAACAAGTGAGAGAACTACTTGTTTGATCTTTCCAGAAGCCAAACAGTCGACTATGAGTGTGTCACTCGGGGCGCTGAAAAATCGGAAAACCGCTGGTTGGACTTCAACGTCGGGAGAGGTCGAAAAAATAATTTTCTTTGGGTCGGGCTTCTGCAGTGTTTATTTTGAAAAGACAATCAAGAAAAGCTGTCGGCCGAGTCCCAGGTCGATCTGACCATTTTGAGCCTATTGCGGCAGGTGTGACTTGACCTATAAAGTCCGTTTTTGCTGTAAATCGTTCGGAAGCGTTGATCGGAAGAGACCTCTCAAATTGTTTTGCACAAGGGGTCAAGATCAAAACCTCGGTGGGAGGGGGGCCGCACCGGATCCAAAGCTGGAGGAGGGGGGCCGCACCTCTCACGGGCCGATCACACCGCTACGCCTTACCCTGTTTTGGATGCGAAAGGTGGGTGCACTTCTCTTGTTCGGGTCTCAGTTCTGTGAGGCACCACGATTCTTCCCTTCGTTGTATTGTGTGCTCCGTCTCCAGTAACTCCAATTCCTCATCTACCAACCGCCCCCTCTTTATTGTACATATCAATCTCAACGGCCTTCGCGCCAAGCTTTCTGAATTATCTTTCTTCGCCCGTACTGATCACCCGGATGTTATCATGGTTCAGGAAGCCAAACTCTCTCCCTCTGCTACCTCTGTTGTTGTTGTTGTTGCCCATCCTCCACCATAACCATTGATCCTTGATCCAAACGTCCGGTACGTAGATGGCATAATCGAAGCAACTTTTCTAGGATCCTCTTTTTTGGAGGATCCCTGAGTGGGGCGTTTTTCGACCCTCTTTTTTTGATTTTTTCTTTTTGATTTTTTTTATTTCTTCTCTTTTTTTTGATTTTTATTTCTTCATTTTTTTATTTTTTTACATTTCAATTTTTATACATTTCAAAATCATCATTGCATGATCAAAGTGGGACAGGGAAAGTGGTGACTTCTTACTGGTTTGAGCCAAGAGATCTTCTATTATGAGCAGAATCTTCTATTGAGTGCGTATAAAGTGGCTTTCCAGAGCATGAGAACATGTGGGGTACTGTATGTTCCTCCAGTCTGCATTCCGGACAAAAGTGGATTATCAGCTGTCTCCTATCTTATGGAGAGGTGTACCATTGCGATTTTTGGTAGAAAGCCGGATCCCGGAGCTGAGACGCTACTCGGCTGGTTAGTCTTGACAGCGTCTCTCTCCTCCTTGGATATCTTTCGGCGGCGGTCCACTCAGCAAGGGAGAGTTCAGATTACCCAAGAGCTGCTTTACAAACTCCTTGTGAACTTCTTTGCGAATGCTCTCTGCAGTTCCAGGTTTCACCACCATTGGTTTGACAGTCCTGACCAGGGGTGTGCGGAAATTTTTCAAAAATTTCCGAAAACCCAGAACAAGAGAAAAACGAGTTTGTCAAGGGAGTTCAGATTACCCAAGAACTCTTTACAAACCTTGTGAACTTCTTTTGCGAATGCTCTGCAGTTCCAGGTTTCACCACCATTGGTTTGACAGTCCTGACTAGGTGTGCGAAATTTTTCAAAAATTTCAGAAAACAGAAGCCAGAAAACGAGTTTGTCAGAAACAGAAATCCAGAAAACAGAAAGGCCAAAACGACTTTCAGAAAACAGAAATCAGAAAACAGAAAATTTTCCAGAAAAAATACTCATTGCATTTTAACTTTTTTTTCCAAGAAGGGAAGGAGAGTGTAATTCCTGAACATCTTTGCTATACCTGTAATGGGCAATATCTATGAGACTGAGATACAATTAACTAATAAGACATTGATAGTAGCGATGGCACGTCAATGACAGGTCTCTTTACGAGAGTTTTAGCCGAGAGAAATAGCCCACTAGGCTCCACAGCGGTTCTTTGATGTGCTATTTCTCAAATATTTCTTGATTGTTTCTCTGGATTCTTAGGCGGCGCTACAGATCATGTTGTTCACGAAATAGCCTAGAAGTAGTCGAGCAATAACGGAGAAATAACCAAGACGTGACAGGCACACCAAAACGCGACGCGACGTTTTCCGGCTCGCCGAGCAGCCGCCTTGGCCTCCTGCAGCTCGGCGGGCCTCCTGGTGCTAGGCGGGGTCCAAAGCGTACCCGCCAACTTGGGTGATGGATT
This sequence comes from Aplectana chamaeleonis, assembly GCA_029168955.1. Taxonomy (NCBI): domain Eukaryota; kingdom Metazoa; phylum Nematoda; class Chromadorea; order Rhabditida; family Cosmocercidae; genus Aplectana; species Aplectana chamaeleonis. The sequence continues at coordinate 311,598 of JAPDOI010000450.1, forward strand.
GAACCCGACAGCGGTGATGACATCCAAATCATGCCTCAGGAATGCGTCGTGTACAGTTCAACTCCGTATTGCCGTTCAGTCCACAAAGTGCACGCTGATTGCGGAAGCGTGCTGCGGCGCGGTTGCGAGTATCCTCAGACATGGATGTAGGGTCACCCGGGCGGTTTTTGCCTTTGGTGCTCTGGTGATCCGCCATCCCTGTCTGAGATACTTGCAACCGCCCCGCAGCACGCTTCCGGAATCAACGTGCACTTTGCGGAACTGAACGGCAACACTGAGTTGAACTGTACATCCTGAGCATTATTTGGCGTCCAATTCGCGGCGAACATTTTTTGACGGTTATTTCTAGGCTATTACGCGGCAACCAGCTACTTCCCGACCATTTCCCGGCTATCACGCAGAAAGCAGGCATTTCTTGGCTATTTATTTTCTATTGATCGGGTGAATTTCTCCGAGAACGCCAGTACGTCAGCACAGTAGGGGTTGCATCCCTCGTTGTCAGCAGCTGCAGCTTACAGCTAACAGCAGCAGTTGCTAATGATATCGAGGGGTTCAACACCAGCAAGTGTTGTAATCATATACCGCAGTCAGCAGCAGCTGCTGCTGACAGCGAAGGTTTGCACTCGATCTTTGTCCTGGGATGCAACCCCTGTTATGCCGAAGTACTGAGTAGGTGAGCAGGGTTCGCGATAAAATCAGTTGCTGAGTTCTCTTCATGAGAATGCAGGTTTCACCATCACAAAAGTGAGAAAAGTGAAAAGTGGCAGGAGAAACGCACAAAAACAGCTTAGAACAGCTATTTGGTGGGTGTTCGCACGCCTCAACTAACACGACTCATATAAGTGCTGGTTTTCTCGTTTAGCAACCTATTCATGCTTTTCCGGAAGCGGCAAATGCCGCGCAATATCAGTCGAAAAATGAGAAAACAGATGTTTGTTACCGTTACCGAGCATCTGATTTCTCATTTTTCTAGTGATAATCCGCGGCATTTGCCGCCTCGCAAATGTATGAATAGGGTGTAACAGCCAGGTGGAAGACGGCAGAACAAACATAGAAATTTAGTTAATTGTGGGTAAGGTGACAATCAGCAATATTTTGTTCCTGAGCGTTTTTCCTCTGAGTTTTCACCCATTTTCACTTTTGTGATGATCATGTCTACCTTCTCATGAGGATACCATAACAACCTTTTCTTATGGCAAACCCTACCTTTAGCAGCAATCGCACCATCGAACACAATTAGTACCTCGTAAAGGACTAGATAAGCTGCGCTGTCTTTTCCACGGATCCGGATTTCGTTGATTTTTTCTGATTTTTTTTTCTGTTTTTCGCAGGTTTTTCAGAAAACAGAAATCAGAAAACAGAAAGGCCAAAACGGCCAGAAAGCAGAAATCAGAAAACAGAAATTTCCGCACACCCCTGGTCCTGACGTGTTTCCTAATCTGTCTCGGCGGTTCTGGCTCCTTCATCATGTCGTGCGACGGGTGTCCAGGGTCGAGTGTCGCAACCGTTCGATATTGGAGTGTCAGCATCTCATTATGAGTTCGAATTGGCATGATTCCTGTCTCGCTACTCAGATGAGTTGTGCTTGCCATTGCCAGGCTTCCCGTCGCGGTCCTCAAAGCTGTGTTTTGACAAGCTTGCAACCGATCCCAGTGAGGAGATGCAATGAGCGGGCTCTAGGCTGGAGTCGCGTAGGACATCACAGATTGTCCAATGGCACGGTAGGTCAGTGTGAGCAGCTTTTTACTTTGTCCCCAATTCCTTTCCGCCAACACTTTCAGAAGGTTCGTTCTTTTAGCCGTCCTCTTGCGAACAGCTTCCGCATGAAGTCGTCCCGTCATCATCGTATCAAAGTGATAGCCCAGGATCGTCGGATTTCTTTCGTGCGTGATTTGCGTTCCATTTATGAAGACTTTCGGCACGTATCTCGCTTGAGCAGAATGTGAGGTGAGAAGAGAGACAGTAGTATTTTGGATCGAAAGTTGCAGTTGGAGATCTTCCAGAGCCTTTGTCAGCTTCGGGAGATAGTCGTCCAGGTTTTTCGCAGGTTTCCACATCAAGATCTGATGTAACCAGTGTTAAATCATCCGCATATCCGAAGAGGCGTGTTTCTGGTGGGGGTACTGGAAGATCGGCGATGTAGTAAGAAAGAAGGAGCGGAGAGAGCACTGCGCCTTGCGGAACCCCGGAGCGCACCAATCTTACGTTTGACATCCGGCCTCTGAACTCTGTCCGTATCGTTCTCCCTTTCAGGTAGCTGGAGATCCAGCGCGCAAGTCCTCTGTTTAGGGATGACTCTGCAAGCTTCTGACAAAGAATGGAGGTGACGACAGTGTCATAGGCCTTCTTTAGGTCGAGTGCGACCATAATTGAACGGCTTGGCGGTCTCTTCTCATTCAGTCCATCCGTAATGAATCCCGTAAGTTCGACCAAAGCTGTGGTGGTGGAGAAGCCTTTTCGAAAACCATTCTGCCATCCAGGGATTTGCAGGTGCGTCTTCAGTGTAGGAAGAATAGTTCTTTCAAAGGTGCGTGCCATGGATGAGATGATCGAAATGGGCCTGTAGCTGTTCAAATCCTCTGCAGGTTTTCCGGGCTTCAGAAGTGGCAAGATTCTTGCCTCCTTCCATGACGCCGGAATCAGTCCAGTTCTGTTGAAGAGGGCTCTCAGGCAGTCACGAAAAATTGGTCCTGAATGTTTGAGCATGATAGGGGCCACTCCACTTGTATCTAGCGCTCTAGACGGTTTGCATCTCTTCAAGGCGGCGTCGATGAGGGTGGTAACGGGAACGTCGTCTCTCGAAAAGTTCTTGATCCATCTGAAAGTCTTTCGTGACGACTTCAGGCTTCTATGAGGGCATGGCGAACTGAATTGTTCGCATAGAAGGCTGGCTGCCTTCTTGTTATTAACCGGCTCGCCTTTATGAAGAAGCTGGAGGGGATTCGGTTTAGCTGAACGGCCATCCAAAGCTTTCATGGTTGTCCATAGCTTGGAGGAGTTTGTACGATGATCAATTCCTTCCACGAATGCTCTCCACGTCTGCTGCCGGTCCTTTCTCACTTCATCTGTGATTTCCTTGTTCAGCTCGGAAACCCGGGTGTTGGTGGGATCCGTTCTTCGAAGCGCGTCTTTTTCACAAATGAGGTCCTTAGCGGTGTCCGACAGGCCCGGCATGAACGCTTTACGCCTACCCTTAGGGATGGATCGTAAAGTCGCTGCTCTCATAGCTGCTATAAGGAATCTATCCATTTCCAGTGGATTAGTCCGAAAATCAAAATCTGCCGACTGTTGTTCCAGCACTGACCGAAGTTTAAGCCAGTTCGCCTTCTTGAAGTTCACGAAAGTGGTCCTCGGCGAGGAAGATATAAGGGCCTCGTTTCTGAACTCCATCAAGATAGAGAGGTGGTCACTTGCGTCTGTGTTAACGGTGTCCCACAGTGCTGACGATGCTAAATCCTGCGAGCACAGCGAAAGGTCCGGTGACGAGGGTCTTCCATATGTCGGTTTCCTTGTTGGGTGTGCGGCTTCGTTCAGAATCACAAAATTGGATCGCGCTCTCCTCCTCCAAGTCCTGTCCGCACACTTCGCACAGTCCTGTTGGTCTTCCTCACCCTCCGACCATAGAGGACTGTGCGCATTGACATCTCCCATGACGATCGTGGGTTCCACACATGTCAAGAATGGGGCGATCGACAGCCCATATGAGGGTGGGCATGAGGATCTTGGCGGAGAGTAGATGTTGTGAATTTGAAGTGATCCAGCCCTAGTTTCCACAGCTATGGAGATGCACTCCGTCGTGCCATCGGTGGTACCTGGAGTGATCACACTGCACTGTAAGTCGTTTCGGACCAGAAAAGCCACTCCTCCTCCGGAACTCGTTCTGTCCTTTCTCAGGCATGTATAGCCTCGAACAGTGGGTGCTCCTTGACTCGGATCCAATTTCGTTTCTTGAAGTCCCACTATTTCGGCCCCTATACGGTGTGCAAGGGCCTCTAGTTCCGCCGATTTGTTTCGGAAACCATCAATATTCCATTGAATCACCTTTAAAGAGTCGGGTTTCGATTGTTGCGGTTGAGATGTTGACACGATGCGTTGCTGCTGCATCACTCCCGAAGTTCGTCTTCTCAGTGAACTTTTCCCAAGATTCTTTCTTGTGCCTATCAAGGTCCATCCTGATCTCATTATCCAGCTCGGCAATGTCTGGGTCAAGATGATTAGCAGCTCTCTTTGCGTCCCTTGTCCTTATCTTCTGCAGTGTCTCCCTGGTGACATTGGGAAAGAAGGTCTTGACACGACTTTCAGGGATCGCAGCTTTCATCGCCTTCCTGATGGCATTAGAGAGGTGGCGCTCCTTCTGGTGTACATTGCCATTCCACGGATATTCGGCCGCTTGGCGGAGTGCAACCTCCCTGAACAGGCTCCAGTCTGCAAGGCCTAAATTGAGATAAGAACGATGACGAACACCTGTATAGGGAGCAAGAGAGTTAGAGATCGATATTGACAAAGACCGGAATGTGATCACCGGAAAGAGTTGTGGATGTAGACCAAGAGCAGGCGTTAGAGAGATTAGAGGAGACAAGGGAGATGTCTGGGCTGGAGGATCGACCGTAGGCAGGGAGACGAGTGGGCTGGCCATCGTTAAGGATAACGAGGTCGCACTCATCCGCCCAGTCTTCGACGTCATTTCCTCTAGCATCAGAATCGAGCGACGAGCAGAACGTGTGAGCATTGAAGTCACCCGCAAAGACAATTGAGGGAGATAGAGAGCAGTCATACAGCTGCTTGAGTAGAGGGATAGGGTTGTAGGTTGGTGGACAGGATGTAGGAGGAGGAATGTATATATTGAAAAGAGAAAGTGGAGGTTTTAGAGGTAGATGGATGGGGATGTACTCGAGAGTGCCATCCACTGGAGTGTTTGGAATGATGTGAGAGGGAAGAGACGACAGAACAAAAGTAGAGACTCCGCCTCCCTGAGATGACCTAGGATTATGATATGCAGTATAGCCCGGGATGTTTGGATGTCGAGAGGTAGCAGAGGGAGAGAGTTTGGTTTCCTGAACCATGATAACATCCGGGTGATGAGTGCGGGCGAAGAGAGATAATTCAGAAAGCTTGGCGCGAAGGCCGTTGAGATTGATATGTACAATAAAGAGGGGGCGGTTGGTAGATGAGGAATTGGAGTTACTGGAGGCGGAGCACACTATACAACGAAAGGAAGAATCGTGGTGCCTCACAGAACTGAGACCCGAACAAGAGAAATGCACCCACCTTTGGCATCCAAAACATTGGACGCTGGTTCCATACCAATTGACATCTCTGTCGCATGTGGCACATGGGTAGTTCTTCTTCTTCGCGGGTCCTGGGTTCCTCTCGACGCCGGCTCTTTGCAGTAGGATCTTCAGGAGAGCTGCGGCCAGCCAGCACCTCTAACATGACAAAAACCCTCTCCGCGGAGGGATTGACGTCGGTTTGCACGGAGGTGGTCTTCTTTCCTCCACACTGCCACGGCACGAACGTACGACATCTCGGCAGCACCGCTCCGCTGCTGGTGATAATCGAAATCAACAGGTCACTACGGCGGTACCAGAGTTTACATCAAGTGGAGCCTTTGAAATCGGTTCAGGATTTTAGTGCTAAACTTTACAAGTTTGTTTTTCGCAGTTCCCGACATTCTTGAAGATCCGGACCTGAGAAGTATTCGAATAACGGTTTCAAAATTATTATAGAACCTGATATGAAAATTAGTTAATTCTGCTCAGGGTGCGGCACGAGGTATGGACAAGGCCAAATTTTTTTCAGACCCCTTTCCTCCCCAGGAGCGAAATTTTGGCTATTTTCTCAGACCCCCCCCCCTCTCCACACAAGAAGCGTTATTTGGTAATTTTTCGTTGTAGTAAGATTTGAAGAAGAATGGTATGATCGAATTCTTAGTAAACAAAACTGAATGAAAACAGTGTATGCCCCCATGCAGTAAAGTCCACTTGGTGTCCGACGGAGACAGACCCCCCTTCACCCCAGCGCGCTCAGGACCTCCTGTGGATATCCACACCCCGCGCCGTACCCTGATTCTGCTTCTCGAGAAGCACTGTTTGCCATATTGCCTTTTTTTGTCAAATTGAAGCCCGTTTCTCTATCCAAGCCCCTTCTGGAGTCGGGGAAAAATAGAGCCTGTGAGGATCAATTCACAGGAAATATAACCTATCCCATCTTTTTGCTCCCTTTTTCGATGTTTAACGTGGTAGCTTCTTATTTTATAGATGTGTGGTTCGAGAAGGAGAATCAAGAGCTGAGCATCTCTATAAACAGCTGCAACTTGGTAATCAGAGAAGAACGTTACTAATAGAAGAGCTCGAAAATAATCAGATCAGCATTGAGCAAGGCTACGAGAGGAGATTACGGTGAGATGAAGATTTATCGAATAATGCTCCGCTAGGTCACATCTGCTTTTCTGATGTGTTTCTTTGCGTTGTGACTTCATACTCTTCTCTTATCGATGTTTTTTAATATTGTTCCGCAGCTTTTAGGGAGACTGAGGAACGATATCGTTCTCGGTGCCTTCAGATGGAGGATAAATTCCGTCTTGACAAACGCGAAATCCAGCATCAAGTGGAGCAGGTTTGTGCATCACCTACAGTAGCGGTCATAAATCTATTGACATGGCCCTTTTACAAAAACTGTTTTTATACATATCTCGGCCTAGGCTTGGCGAAACTTTATGAAACCTTAGTATGCTATAGGGCATCCTAAACCTTGCTTTAGACATACACAAGCTTAGGTTTTGAAGTCGCAGTTTTTAAATATGGAATTTATTTGCTATTTCGTGGTGATATTTCGAATGAGGAATGTTCGCTCAAGACATGGCTATTACAATTCCAAACCTGTAGTAGTTAGTTGCTATTTAGTTGCTATTAAAAGATCTTCTGAACCGTAGTATAATCTTGTGAGAAAATAATCTCTCAAATTTTTTTCTGAAAACCGAAAATTGACCAGAATACGGCGTATCTTTGGAAATTCACCCCTTTAAAATTAATCGCTCGAGAACCGATCTAAAATATGTACTTTATGGACTTTGGCAAAGTACAACTGGTACACGAATTTCGCTCTTTTTCGTTAACGTCGAAGAGAGATAGTACTTAATAGATGTAAAATCGCATAGCTGCTGAGATGTCGTACGTTCGTGCCGTGGCAGTGTGGAGGAAAGAAGATCGCCTCCGTGCAAACCGACGTCAACACCTCCGAGAAGAGGGTTTTTGTCATGGGAGAGGTGCTGGTCGGCCGCAGCTCTCCGGAGGATTCTACTACAAAGGGCCGGCGTCGAGAGGAATCCAGGTCCAGCGCAGAAGTATTCATGTGCCAACTGCAGCAAGGGTGTCACCTGGCATAAAACAAGCGTCCAGTGCGTCGGATGCTAAAGGTGGGTGCATCTCTCCTGTTCGGGCCTCAGTTCTGTGAGATATCATGACTCATCCTCTCACTGTTCTATGCTCTGCCCCCAGCAACTCTGATTCCTCAATTACCAACCGCCCCTCTCCATTGTTCACATGAATCTCAACGGCCCTCGCGCCATACTGTGCGTTTCATTGTTTATGAACAACCTACTTTTCAACTATATAATTCTCCAGCTTGCCGATGGGCATTTTTCACTAACATTAGCGTATTCAGAGTGTCAAAAAACCTATATTTACCTGTCATCAGAATTTTACCTCTTTGAGAACTTTTTTTTATAACAATTTGTAACGAATTTGTCAATTTTCGACCGTTTCATTGTTTATGAACTTTCAAGGTTCAAAACAATTTATTATTCAAGCATAATAACTACGCAATAATTAGTAGTCTACATGAGCTCCATGTTTCATGACTACTCCAAAAAGCCGAGCTGGCTTGCTCTTCGCTAGGTTACACAGTACCACGGCGTCGATTTCACTTCATGCTTCGAGGATCGCAGTTCTGAGCTCATCAATCGAGTGAAATTGCTCGCAGTTGGCGTACACTTTGCGCACGATGATCCCCCACAGGTTCTCCATGGGATTCAAGTCAGGGCTACATGCTGGCCAATCCATAACTTTGATTCTGTGCTCACGAAGCCAAGAGGAAGTCGCTCTGCTACGGTGCACGCTTGCGTTATCCTGTTGAAATGTGAAGTTACTCCGTCTGTGACCTCCCAAAAACGGCAGAAGGTGATGCTTCAACATTTCCTTATACTCATCTGAATCCATGCAACAGGATACGAAGGCAAGGTCGAGCGTGTTCTCGCAACTAAATGCCCCCCACACCATCAAAGAGCCACCGCCGAAGTTCCGCCTACTGAAGTACCTGGCCTCCTTCCTTAGGTCACGCCAGTAGGACTTCACACCATCAGGGCCACCCAAGTTAAACTTCTTTTCGTCTGAGAAGACCACCAGAATACCATAAATCAACTTCTCGTTAACATAAACTGAGCTGACCTTTACTCTACCTACGGCCTCACCTTATCCTAATCGGTCACCATGTTCTCTCGCGCCAATCGAAGACGAGCGGTCCTGTGGGAACTGGTGAGGTGTGGAGCCTCCTGCATTCACTCCCTCACAATGTTTCCGTCGCGTTTAATAGCCCTCCAGGCGGTAGACTTCGATACAGGCAATCTCAATTCCGCACCGACTTGATTTACACTAGCCGTGTTGTTGGATAATCGCTTGCAAATCTTGGGTTCGTCCCTTTGGGAGAGCTTCCGCACACATTTCCAAGATAATTGTGTTCGTATGCGTCTTTATCTTTTAAATAAGTGTAAACGACGCCAGGGCTTCTTTCAATTTGGGCGGCGATATGACGTGGCCCCAAGCCGGCATCTTTGAGGGCTCTCATCTGAGCTTTCTCCACAGTAGAGAGTCGAGAGCCGCGCGCCATATTGAGACGAGAAATGCCTCGTCATTCTTGACCCACCTATATAGGTAGGTTGAGACCGGGAATTGTTTTAAACAATGTTAGTAGGAAGTGTTCATAAACAATGGAACGGTCGAAAATTGAAAAAAATCTTATAAATTGTTATAAAAACCGGGCGCGAGCAGGGACCCAACAGACCACCCAGCGATAAAATTTCCTTCATGATACCTTTCATTTCGGATGAGGTGAGCAGCGCCGTCAGAAAGTGCTTGCGAAGAACGGGGTTAGAAAACACAGTGGCTTTGGTAGACATCCCACCCAATAATTTGAAACGTCAACTGGTCAGAAATCGCCTATACGATCGCGCCTGCGTTATACCACAATGCGTCATTTGCCCTCAGGGCAGGGAAGGTGATTGTGCTGCTACAGGTGTCATTTATCTCATCACATGCCAGAGCTGCGGTGAGGAATATATCGGAGAGACAGCTCGACCATTGCATGTGCGTATCAAAGAACACTTAGATGGGAAAGGAAGGTCGCGCAGTTACACTGCACTGGGGACCCACAGAGATAATTGCCACCACGGGGAGGATTTTGCGGTGCGAGTAGAAACACTGGCGCCTGAGGTCACGACAAGTGCTCGAAAAACTCTCGAGGCGTTCTGGATCCATGCGAGAGATCCCAAGATCAACCGGAAGGACGAGGGCCTATATAACCCGGGAACTCCAGCCCTATATCAGACTTGCCTTCTGATTCGGGCCGAATTTCTGTTCCACCGGTGCCCATCCGTACTCCTACTGATCCATGATCGCTTGAGGACTTGATTAGGTACGATACGTTGTCTACTTTTCTCCTGTTTATCAGTTTGGAAATTTGGGAGTCGATTTTCTGTAGAGAGTTTACCGTTACGGCGTTTGATCGTGTATTTTTATAAATGGAATTGGCTCTTTCAGACTCTGAAGAAGGCGAAGCCGCCGAAACGTCAGTCGAATAAAGTCGGTTACCACCTCGTGCCAAGCTGTAATCATATTCAAAAAAATGTTATAAAAAAAGTTCTCAAAGAGGTAAAATTCTGATGACATGTATATATAGGTTTTTTGACACTCTGAATACGCTAATGTTAGTGAAAAATGCCCAGCGTCAATCTGGAGAATAATATAGCTGAAAAGTAGGTTGTTCATAAACAATGAAACGCACTGTATTATCTGAGCTCTCTCTATTCGCACGTTCTCATCACCCGGATGTTATCATGGTTCAAGAAACCGAGCTCTCTCCATCAACCACTTACCCCCAACCTAACACTCTGGGCTACACCGCCTATCACATGCCAAGGTCAGCTCTTGGGGGCAGAGTGTCTACTTTCGGGCAATCTGCTTTACCTTCTCGTGTTAATCCTAATACTCCTGAAGACGGTGCTCTTGAGTACATTCCTGTCCACATCCCCCTCGAACCCCCTTTATCTCTGTTCAACATATATATTCTCCCTGTAACATCTTGCCCCCCCCCGTCTTACCATCCTATACCTCTCTATAAGCAGTTGCATGACTGCTCAGTCTCTCTCTCTCAGCTGCCTTTGCAGGGGATTTCAATCCTCACACGTTCTATTCTGCGCTTGATTGTGACGCCAGAGGGGAAGACGTCGAAGAATGGGCTGATGAGTGCGATCTGGTTATCCTCAATGATGACCAGCCCACTCGTCTTCCTGCCAACTGCCGACCTTCTAGCCCAGATATCTCTCTTGTGTCTTCCAATCATTCTAATGCTTGCACGTGGTCCACATCCACAACTCTCCATCGATCACATTTCCCTATTTGTCTATATTGATCTCTCCGACTCTCTTGCCCCTTACTCTGGTTTGCGTCATCGTTCTTATCTCAATTTAGGCCCAGCAGGCTGGACCCTATTAAGAGATGTTGCACTCCGCCATGCGGTCGACTAACCATGGAATGGTGATGTCCATCAGAAAGAACGTCATTTAACAATCGCCATCCGCAAGGCCATGAAAGCAGCAATTCCTGTGGGTCGATAAAGGAACTTTTATCCCAACGTCAGCAGGGAGATACTGCGGAAGATAAGAACCAGAGATGAGAAGAGAGCCGCTGATCATCTAGACCCGGATATAGCTGTGCTGGATAATGAGATCAAGGAGGACCTGAAGAAGAACGAGAAGGAGCGCTGGGAGAAGTTCACTGGAAAAACTGAATTTCAAGGCTGACGGAGCTACGACGTGGAAAGTGTTTCGGAAAATTTCCGGCAAGTCCGCTCCTCCGATGAGCTCCGCTATTGAGTTCGAGGAGAACGTCTTCAAATCAGGGAAAGCAACTGCTTACGCACTTGGCAAGAATTTTTTCATCACACATACCAAGCGAGGCGTTCAAAACAGAGTCACGGTTAGAGAGCTGAGCCGGTTGACGCTCATGAGCGCTTCTGAGACCTTTGCTCTCACGCAAGTAGAGAAGGCTATCGAAGACATGCGTGATTCGAAGGCTATCGGATCTGATAGTACCTCCCCAGCCATCCTGAAAAAGCTTCCCATGGAACTTCTACCGTTACTTGCAGATACCATTAAGACTTCCTTCCGGACCTGCATTCCACCCCAAGCTTGGAGGAGAGCCAGTATGATACCGCTGCCAAAGCCAGGCAAGTCCCACAGTACGGCAAAAGGCTTTCGACCAATTAGCCTTGTATTGCCCGTCGCCAAATTAGCTGAAAAGTTGATCGTGAGGGACCTGGCTGATCAAAATGAGCGACAGTAGCATCAGCATGGCTTCAGGAAACTTCACTCTACTACTACTGCTCTATCGGAGATCGTGAGCTTCGCGATCGATGGGTTCAACATGAAAAAGCCCCTAGGAACGGTGACCGTGGTCCTCGACCTAACCAAAGCGTTTGACTCTGTTATCTTGGGACTGCTGTCCGACAAACTGTTGAAGTCCTCGCTGCCATCCTAGCAGAAGCGATGGATCGCAGCGTTTACTAAACACCGCCGGTCTAAGGTTCGGTTCCAGAATCACGTATCCGATAGCATTCCAATAGCAGCCGGTGTTCCGCTGGGAGGGGTGTTGTCCCCCTATTCAGCTTGTACCATGAAGATCTATATATATATATATATATATATATATATATATATATATATATATATATATATATATATATATATATATATATATATATATATATATATATATATATATATATATATATATATATATATATATATATATATATATATATATATATATATATATATATATATATATATATATATATATATATATATATATATATATATATATATATATATATATATATATATATATATATATATATATATATATATATATATAAAGATTGTTTTGTACGCCGACAACATCATCATGTGCCAGGACCGTGACCTGCCCTTAGCCGCTAACAAGATCAGCGGAATCCAAGATGTTCAACCAACACGTGGTGGATCTGTGGAGTCGACGTTATGGAGACTCACCATACGGACATCAATCACCCCATGTGGAGTTTTCTCGTATAGGGAGTGTAATTGGCTGGCTGCTACACTCCTCTGTATTCTACTTCTTCGAGCTAACATCGAGATGAATCCGGGACCGCGCAGCAAGACACCACGATATCCCTGCTGTCACTGCGGACTATCTGCCAAACATGCAAGCATTCAATGTGGTGGTTGCCTTGGCTGGGTGCACCTCAAATGTTCGGGATTGTCCAGCTATGATGACTACACTCATGCTTACTGTTGTATGTCTTGCTCTGTAAATCCTCCCAGGGTTCCTCAGCATAATCTTCGCATTTATCAGCTCAATATCAATGGCTTGCGTGCCAAAATTGCTGAACTCACAGTGTATGTAGATCGCACTCAACCTGATGTCATCCTCCTGCAGGAGAGCAAGCTTAGCGCATCTTCCTCCTCCCTTCGCCGTCTCCCTGGTTATTTGTCTTATCATGTTCCACGTACTTCTCACAATGGTGGTGTTCCCACATTTGTAATATCTTCTATCCCTTCTCACCTAATTGTTCTACCCACTGATGATGTTGTTCAATGTCTTGGTGTTCATATTGTATTACCAAGTGGCCCCTTGATATTGTCAACGTCTGTATACCCCCATCCACATCCTGTCTCAATGCGTTTGACCCCACAAATTACTTACATGCTACATGCCTTGTCATCTAGTTTGGTTGTAATAGCTAGTGATTTCAATGCTCATTCTCCTTCGTGGTTCTCTCCTCTTGAGCCTGACGACAGAGGTGAACTCATTGAGCTTTTCGCTGTTATTGTGATCTTGTGCATTTCAATGAGGATTCTCCCACTCGTCTTCCGGCTGTTGGGCAGGCCTTCCTCACCCGATATCACCTTTGTATCATCCTCACTAGCTATCTCCTGTAACTGGTCTACCGATGTGGCCCTGGCCAGTGATCATGTTCCCATAATAACGTCACTGGATTTGTCACTAAATAGCTTGCTTGCCCCGTTTTCTGGCTCTCGTTGTAAGTCTTATTCTAATTATCGTAAGGCTAACTGGGACCTTTTCAAAGAAGTGTTGCTCAGCCAGGTGGCCAACTACCCGAGGAACGGAACAGTCTACAATAAGGAGAAGTTCATCGTCAGTGCCATCGAACGTGCCTTCAAAGCAGCTATTCCAACTGGACGCGTAAGGACTTTTCACCCAAACGTGCCCTGTCTTCTTCTTCTGCAGCCTCAAAGTGGTTTTTGTCATAGGTTGAGGAACTGGGCGGCCTTCACAGGATTCGTCCAGAGGTCCATTGTTGTTAAGGAGGTAGGTCTCTTCGGGCACATGAACAAGTGCGCCGTGTCGTGTCCGGGAGCACCACAGTCCGGGCATGCGTCCGGTCGGCTGCTGTTGATCTTGTTGGCGTAAGACATTAGCAGAATAGAGTGACCACAGCGCAGCGAGGCGAGAGCACATCTGGCTCGCCGGTCGAGTTGAGACTCGGTCTCGCAAACTCGAGGCGGCACTGCTCCTAAAATTGGGTTCACAGCCGCCTTCTCCAGATATCCTCGAACAAACTGGATGTGCTCCTCGCGCAGAAGACGAAGCCTTTCCATGTTGGAGTCGGCCCATCTCTGTACATCAACTTTACGAGGAGCATCTGCGAACGGCGTCCTAATCGACCTCTCTCTAATGGGCTTCATAATTCTCTTTGCCGGATGATTTGGCTGTATCAGAACATTAATATACATCTGCTGTGCCTGGAGTTCACAATGCTCCTTAATTGGCAATATGCAGGCCTCCCCGTGAAGATGTTCTATTGGAGAGCTCCTTGCACAACCGGTAGCGATTCTAAGCGCAGCATTCTGTATACGCTGCAGCTTATTCCAGGAGCTCTCTGACACCAGGTGCTGCCACACCGGTGCCGCATATTCCAGAGCCGGCTTAAGTATTGCTCTGTAGGTCCTCAGTATAGTCTCCCGGCTGCTTCCCCATGATGTTCCTCCGAGAGCTCTCAGAATATTAAGCTTTGCCTTGACGACTGTCTGTTTCTGTTCCGCGTTTTTGTGGAACTTCAGTGACGGATCAAGTATAAGACCAAGCAGCTTAGGGAATCTTACTGCTGGCAAACGATTACCATCCCATCTGACATCTGGGTGGGCACTGTGCTCCTTGGTGCTTGTTGTGAACACTGATACAGAAGACTTTGCAGCAGAGACTGTGAGCATCACATTATCGAGGAAAAGCTCCAACTCGACGAGATAGGCGCTGATCTTGTTAGCGGCTACTTGCAGGTCACGGTCCTGGCAAATGATGGTGATGTCGTCGGCGTACAAAACAATCTTTATATCCTGTGGTGGCTCGGGAAGATCCTCAAGATACAGGCTGAATAGGGCAGGGGACAACACTCCGCCTTGCGGAACACCAGCTGCGATTGGAATGCTATCGGACACGTGATTCTGGAATTGAACCTTAGCCCGGCGGCCTTTAGTAAACGCTGCAATCCATCGCTTCTGCCAGGATGGCAGCGAGGACTTCAGCAGTTTGTCGGACAGCAGTCCCAAGTTAACAGAGTCAAACGCTTTGGTCAGGTCGAGGGCGACGGCCACCGTTCTTAGGGGCTTTCAATGTTGAATCCGTCGACCGCAGAGCTCACGATCTCCAATAGAGCAGTAGCAGTAAAGTGAAGTTTCCTGAACCCATGCTGATGCTGCTGTCGCTCATTTCGCTCAGCCAGGTCCCTCACGATCAACTTTTCAGCTAATTTGGCAACGGGAGATAAAAGGCTAATAGGTCGAAAGCCTTTTGCCGTGCTATGGGACTTGTCTGGCTTTGGCAACGGTATCACATTAGCTGTCTTCCAAGCTTGGGGTAGAATGCAGGTCCGGAAAGAAGTGTTAATGATATCTGCAAGCATCGGTAGAAGTTCCATGGGAAGCTTCTTCAGGATGGCTGGGGAGATACCGTCAGGTCCGATAGCCTTCGAATTCCGCGTTTCCTTGATAGTGTTCTCCATTTGCGTCAGAGTAAAGGCCTCAGAAGCGTTCATGAGCGGCAACCGGCTCAGTTCTCTAACCGTGACTCTGTTTTGCACGCCTCGCTTGGCACGTGTGATGAAGAAGTTCTTGCCGAGCGCATAAGCAGCCGCTTTCCCTGATTTGAAGACGTTCTCCTCGAACTCAATAGCGGAGCTCATCGAGGGAGCGGACTTGCCGGAAATTTTCCTCAACACTTTCCACGTCGTAGTTCCGTCAGCCTTGAAATTCAGCTTTTCAGTGAACTTCTCCCAGCATTCCTTCTTGTTCTTAACCAGATCCTGCTTGATCTCATTATCCAGCACAGCTATGTCCGGGTCTAGATGGTCTGCGGCTCTCTTCTCATCTCTGGTTCTTATCTTCTGCAGTATTTCCCTGCTGACATTTGGAAAAAAGGTCTTGACACGACCCTCAGGAATTGCTGCTTTCATGGCCTTGCGGATGGCACTTGTTAAATGACGTTCTTTCTGATGGACATCACCATTCCATGGGTAGTCGACCGCATGACGAAGTGCAAGATCTCTGAACAGGGTCCAGTCTGCTAGGCCTAAATTAAGATAAGTACGATGACGAAAACTAGAGTAGGGGGCAAGACAGTCAGAGAGATCAATATAGACAAAGACGGGAATGTGATCACTGGACAGAGTTGTGGATGTGGACCACGTGCAAGCATTAGAGAGATTGGATGACACAAGAGAGATATCTGGGCTAGAAGGTCGGCCGTTGGCAGGGAGACGAGTGGGCTGGTCATCATTGAGGATAACCAGGTCACACTCCTCAGCCCATTCCTCGACGTCATCCCCTCTGGCGTCAGAGTCAAGAGCAGAACAGAACGTGTGAGCATTGAAGTCACCCGCAAAGACAGCTGAGGGAGAGAGTGAGCAGTCGTGCAACTGCTTAAGGAGAGGTATAGGATTATAAGACGGGGGGCAAGATGTTACAGGGGGATATAGACGTTAAATAGAGATAAAGGGGTTTTGAGGGGGAGGTGGACAGGAACGTACTCAAGAGTACCGTCCTTAGGAGTATTGGGAATAATATGAGAAGGTAAGGCAGATTGCACAAAGTAGACACTCCGCCCCCAAGAGCAGACCTTGGCATGGGATAGGCGGTGTAGCCCGGAATGTTAGGTTGGGGATAAGTGGTAGATGGAGAGAGCTTGGTTTCTTGAACCATGATAACATCCGGGTGATGAGAACGTGCGAATAGAGAGAGTTCAGATAACTTGTTGCGAAGGCCGTTGAGATTAATGTGAACAATGGAGAGGGGCGATTGGTAATTGAGGAATCAGAGTTGCTGGAGGCAGAGCATAGAACACAACGAAAGGATGAGTCATGATGCCTCACAGAACTGAGGCCCGAACAGGAGAAGTGCACCCACCTTTGGCATCCGAAGCACTGGACACTTGTTTTATGCCAGGTAACATCCTTGCTGCAGGGGGCACATGGAGACTTCTGCGCTGGACTTGGATTCCTCTCGACGCCGGCCCTCTGTAGTAAAATCCTCAGGAGAGCTGCGGCCGACCAGCACCTCTCCCATGGCAAAAACCCTCTTCTCGGAGGGGTTGACGTCGGTTTGCACGGAGGCGATCTTCTTTCCTCCACACTGCCACGGCACGAACGTGCGACATCTCGGCAGCAACGTGCCCTGTGAAGTCCTTGATCTGATCACTATGAGAGACGACTAGCGAAGATCGGACTCCAATGATCCTACGATACAACAGCTGTCGGACAACATCACCGAGCTGTTAAATCAACACAAGCAGCAGCGCTGGAAAGAGCCAACCGAGTCGAGTGACTTTGCCGTAGATGCCAGAAAAGCTTGGACTACTTTGAAGCGAATCTCTTTCAAAAAGATGAGCACGGACCGCAATATGCTCGAGTTTCCGTCTGGAAGATTCGAGCACGGATACAAGGCAGCTTGTCTGCTCGGCAAACTTATCACATCTGCATCATCGCCTCGAGATATGCAAAACAGACGAACAATGCGAGCAATCAGGAAGCTCGATCGGCGAGATGTCCCTGCTATTTCTCCTTCCGTCATTGACAAGATCATCAAATCGATCAATGAAAATCGCGTGCAGAGGGGCCTGACGGGATATTGGCTGTTCATCTCAAGCACCTTCCTGATCCCTATTATGAACTGCTCTCTGATCTCATTTATTCCTCGTTCAGTTTAGGTGTTATTCCAGCGCGCTGGAAACAAGAGTCAAAAAAGTCATCGTTCCCATTGCGAAACCAGGCAAGCCACCTGATAAGGCTGCCTCCCACCGCCCTATCTCCCTCCTCTCCACCCTTGCCAAGCTTGCGGAAAAAGTCGTCAATCCGCTCCTCCAAAACGCCCTACAGGGGCCGGATTCATCAACGCGGCAGCGCTGGTAGCCCTATCCAGTGGTAACGCTACCCACGGTAGATTGCTACTCTCACCATCACATTGTGATTCACGAGCGCAATGCTACCGGGGGTAGCGCTACCAAGCAGTTGAGCCTGAAAGCGTTATGTGTGTGGTTACGCCGCCGTGTTTTACAAACGACGGCTGTTGCACGTTTCTCCTCCGACACTGGCAGCGGAGTCCTACGGGAGTCGGCTGGAAGTCCTAGTCTCCCCTGCAACAGGAGTCCCGGTTTTCTCCTGTAGGAGTCCCGTGATACTCCTATAGGAGTCCTATTATTCTCCTATAGGAGACCGGAACTTGTACGGTAGCTTGGAGGGAATTTCACATCACATTTGCAGGAATCCAGCCAAAATCGCCTAGTGTTCGGTTTGTTTATTTTTGAAGCATGAATTTCACACTTCCTCGTTTAAAATTTAGTCAACGGCGAAAATTAATGGAGAGCATGAAGCCCCGCTATCATTCCTTCCTCACTTGTCATGAAGGAAGGAATCCGGTTCCAAAGCACCCTAATCAATCAATGAAGGGGGCGCCTGTGTGAACCTCCATGGGCGAATTGATTCTTCACCCGTTGCACAGGCGTATCGTACGCCGTGCGGATTCGATCAAGCGTTCAACGTGCGCGTTCCAGGTGAACTACCGGAGTTATTTTGTCCTGTAGGAGACCCAATGGAAGCGATGCGGCAGCGTGTCCTGTAGGAGACCGCTTCACTTTAGTTCGGTCTCCTACAGGACAAAACAGCTCCTGTGGGAGACCGCGATCGTCGTTTTCTGCTGTAGGAGTCCGCTGCCAGTGTCGGAGTCGTAATTGCTTTCCAAGAGCTTAACCTTTTGGAAACTCACAGAACCTAAAGTATAAAAAAGCAAAAAACCATTAATAAAGTAAATCTATGTTCGAATCACATGAAGAATTCAGTGGTTTGGGAAACGCTGCTATGGTTTTCGGTTTTTCGGTAGATTATATTGATATGTTCTTTAATCTGTAACATATGTAGTTTGAATATTGAGAACGAGGACGATGTGTATATTAATCGGGAAATTTTTTTTTGGGACGTTCAAATCATTTCGCCTCTCATATTTAGCTGGGTTGCGGCGTTCCGTAAAAGTACCCAAGGCGATACTTTTACGTAGAAAATGTCAATAACTAGAAACAAAAGAATTAAATATTCAGCCGTAACAGTGCCTTGACGATAAATAACGAGAATTGAGAAGAGGGTGGCGTAAAGTGACGCTGAAAACACAACATCTTGACCAAATAAATATAAAAATTGCCGGAAATCCATTATACAAGGGGCTTGAAAACAGCTGTTCAGAGGACGAGCGCGCAAATTCAGCATCAGAGCGTGAAATCTTACTGGGTAGGACGCCGCTGGTAGGACCCGACCCGAGATTCGCGCAGGGTAGGCTTGGTAGGCTGCTACTGTGGGTATCAAGTTTCGTTAATCGCGTCATTCGCGCGAATTTCGGTAGTAACCTACCTTTACCCAGCCTACCAGCGCTAAATTTCGTTGATGAATCCGGCCCCAGCGCAACACTCGTCAGCATGGTTTCAAGGAGCATTCCACCATCACTGCCCTGACGACAATCACCGAGCATATCATTGCTGGATTTGACCGCAAGACCCCGGCTGGTAGAAGCCTCGTCGTTGCCATCGATCTTACGGCTGCTTTTGATAGCGTCAGTCTCCCGCTCCTCTCAAAATCCAATCTGGAAACGGACATGCCCAGTCGGTCTAAAAGGTGGATTAATAGCTTTATCAAGAACCGGTCTATTCGTGTCAAGTTCGACGGACATCTGTCGTCTTCGGTCCCTTTGAAAGCCGGTGTCTCGCAAGGCGGGGTGTTGTCTCCTAGCCTGTGTTCGCTATTTTTGTCTTGATATTAGCCACGAACTGGTATTCATCTGTGCCTGTACGCCGATGACATCACTATCGTTTGCACGGACATCAATTATTGACCGAGCCACTGCCACCATGAACAACTACTTACGGACCTTGGCTGTGTATCTCAAATCAAAGTTGCTGACTGTTTCTGCCCCCAAGTCAAGTATCACACTATGTACAACGGCTACTATCGAGCATCGGCTTCATCCCAAGGTCATCTGGGATGGTCACGAGCTGCCACTGTCTAAGCATCCTCGACTACTGGGAGTCTTCCTGGATCCCTCACTACGATTTCATGAGAATGCGCGTATACGTGCTGCCTCAGCCAACTCACGCAAGAACATTCTCCGCGCCCTGGCTGTAATCACCTGGGGCAGCACGAAGGAAGTGCTACGTGTGACATATAGGGTCATGGTGCAGCCGGTCTTGGACTTGATGTCACAAGTCGACGCCTATTCCGCATCTTCATAAGGAAACCGGCCCACTTCCCGTGAAAGAGCACTGCTTACTCCAGTCTCAGCAATTTCTTGTAGGTATTGTCAAGAGCCCGACCCATCCAAATTACAATCTTCTGTCGTCTGGCCCCCAGCCGAGAAGCATACGCACGCCGCTCAATGCTTCTTTTTCTGCTGTCGATCAACAACGCTGGGCTACATCCGAGCTCTCGCGCAGAAGACTCAAGATGGCTGAGCATACGCGGTTTGTGGCAGAGTACCTGTCTGATGCTCAGCCCAACTTGATTTATGGTGGCGTGCCCCCACAAGTCGATGACAGCTAAGCTGGACTACCGAGACGTACCCGAAAAATCCTCGCTGGCCTGCGATGCGGTCACTCCACATATCTAAAGGCCTACGCTCATCGGACTGACCAGTCAGTCCCAGATAAATGCCTCGATTGTGAATGTGCTGGACATGATTCATTGCATCTATTTTCATGTCCGGCCAGGCCTACAACCTTGTCACTCGAGATCTATTGTAGAAGCCGTGTGAGGTGGCTAGCTTCCTAGGCCTCTGATGCGATGCTCTCTTCATGGCTGATAAGAAGAAGAACAAGATCAGCACCTATCTCGTCGAGTTGAAGCTTTTTCTCAATAATATGATGCTCACAGTCTCTGCTGCAAAGTCATCTGTGTCAGTGTTCACAGCAAGCACCAAGGAACACAGTGCCCACCCAGAGACTATATTCTTCTTCTTCTTATCAGCCACATTGGAGTTTCTTCTCATAGGCGCAGAAAGGCGGCAACATCACTCGGCTTGTTCCACATATCACGAGCAGACAGAGGAGTAGGTCTGGCAGAGCATGAAAATAGATGTAGTGAATCATGACCAGTATTTTGACAGTCAGGACATTTATCCGGGACCGATTCATCGATCCTATGTACGTAGGCTTTGAGGTACGAAGAATGACCGCAACGTAGACCCGCTAGAGTGACGCGGGAGCGTCTGGGCAGAGTCTTCTCACTGTCATCGACCGTAGGAGGCACACTACCAAGGACTGGATTAGGAGGGGCACAGGACAGGTATTCAGATACGAATCTGGTGTGTTCGATTTGCTGCAGCCTCTTCCTTGTGAGCTCAGAGGTGGCCCATCTTTGACGATCCACTGTAGAAATGGCAGCGTGCAGCGGTGTGCGGAGAATATTACGAGGATGGGGTCTGATGACAAGAGGGGGTAGTTGGGATGTGTGGCATTCTTGACTATGCCGATGTGGAACTGTTGTGACTGCAGTTGGCAGTGCTGCTTGACAGGAAGTAGGGCACATTCTTGGTGAAGATGGGATATAGGTGTTGATTTTGGGCAGCCAGTGATGACACGAAGTGCATTGTTTTGTACACGTTGTAGGTTGCTCCAAGAGGCGTCCGATAGGTGGCTAGTCCATATCGGGCTCCATACTCCAGAGTAGGCTGTATCATGGCCTTATATGTCGTGCGTAAGACTTCCTTTGTGCTACCCCAGGTAGTACCCGCCAGAGCACGGAGGATGTTATTTCGCGTGTTGGCAGTTGCAGCTCGGATGCGCGTGTTTTCATTAAAGCACAGTGAAGGATCCAGAAAGATTCCAAGTAGCCGAGGGTGCTTGGAGAGAGGCAACTGGTTACCTTCCCAGAGAACCCTGGGATGTAGCTGATGCTCAGCCGTTGCAGTAGTGCACAGAGTGACGCTAGACTTTGAAGGAGAGACCTTTAGCTGCTTCGATTCGAGAAATTTGGCCAGGCTGCAGAGGTATTTGTTCATCTCCGTAGTGGCACGATCGATAACAGAGTCAGTGCATACAATTGTGATATCATCTGCATACAGACATAAGTGAATGTTGGGCGGCGGCTTCGGAATATCGGATAGATATAAGGAGAATAGGCTTGGTGATAATACTCCACCTTGAGGAACGCCCGCCTTCAAGGGAACCGACTTCGACAGGTGTCCGTCAAATTTCACACGTATGGAGCGATCTTTGACGAAGTTGTCAGTCCATCGTTTGCACCAGTCGGGCATGTCACAGTCCAGAATCGATTTTGATAGCAAGGAAGTGCTGACATTGTCAAAGCGGCAGTCAGATCAATTGCGACGACTAGACTTCTACCGGCGGGAGCATTTCTATTGAAACCAGCAATGATGTGTTCAGATATTGACGTTAATGCGGTGATGGTGGAGTGAGCCTTTTTGAAGCCATGCTGATGGACGTTCTGCTGTAGTGCGCCCTGGAGATGCGGGTTTATGATTTTCTCCGCCAACTTAGCGATAGGGGATAATAGGGATATGGGACGGTGTGACGTTGCTTTATCTTCTGGTTTGCCAGGCTTGAGAACTGGGAGAACAGTCGCTTGTTTCCAACGAGCAGGAATAATACCAGTGGTAAACGACGAATAAATAAGATCACTGAGTACCTCTGCGTACTGTTCCGGCAGATGCTTCAGATGAACGGCTGAGATGCCGTCTGGTCCTTCTGCCCTCGAATTCTTCATCGACTTGATGATGGTAGAGACGGTAGAAGCAGTTATGGCAGGTACGTCATGTCGACTGAGTTTTCTGATCGCACGTAAAGTACATCTGTGCTCTTTGTTGCGGCGAGATGAAGCAGAAGCATAGAGTTTACCAAGTTGACAGGCAGCCTTGTATCCGAATTCAAATCTGCCCGAGGGGAACTCAAGCGTATTGCGCGCAGGTGCCATCTTCTTCCCAGATAGTCGCTTCAGAATGGTCCACGCTTGTTTGCTATCAGTCGCAAAATTGATGGATTCGGTGTACTCCCTCCAGCGTTTCCGCTTGTAGTCGTTCAGCATTTTAGAGATCTCATCTGACAGTAGTGAAATGCACGGATCGGAAGGATCAGTTCTGCGTCTGTCGTCCCGTTGTGTGATTAGCTCCAGTGCTTCCTTTGGTACGTTAGGGTGGAACGTTCTTACACGACCGGTCGGAATGACTATTCTGGAGGCTTCGCATATGGTGTCAACGACGAACTTCTCTTTGTCATGAACAGAGCCAGCTAGCGGATAGTTGGCTACCCGGCTGAGCAGCACCTCCTTAAACAGGACCCAGTTAGCCTTACTGTAGTTAATGTAACATTTGCTACGGGAGCCAGAAAAAGGTGCGAGATGACTATTAAAAGACAGATCCAATGTTGTGCTGATGGGTACATGATCACTGGCCATGGCCACAGATGTGAACCAGTTACAAGACATGGCAAGAGAAGAGGAAACGAACGTGACATCAGGTGAGGAGGGCCTGCCCGTCGATGGGAGACGAGTAGGAGAATCTTCGTTTATAGGAATTAGGTCACAATCATCCGCAAAAAGCTCAAGTAGTTCTCCTCTGTCATCAGGATCTAAGGAGGAGAACCAGGAAGGGGAATGAGCATTAAAGTCACCAGCCATGACAACAGATGAAGATGAGAGGATTGAAAATACATCATGTAAGTATGGTGTGGGATCAAATGCGTTGGGACAAGAGGTGGATGGGGGAATGTAAACATTGACAATATCCAGAGGACAGCTTTGCAATACTATATGAACTCCTATACATTCAACAACATTGTCATTGGGGAGGTCAATAACATGAGATGGAATTGAAGATTTAACAAAAGTTGACACGCCACCGCCATGTGATGTACGGGGAATATGATAGGATGTATAGCCGGGAAGGCGGGGCTGAGAAGGGGAGGACACGCTAAGTTTGGTCTCCTGTAGGAGGATGACATCAGGTTGTGAGCGTTCAATGTACAATGTAAGTTCCATAAGTTTGGCACGCAAGCCATTAATATTGAGTTGAAAAATGTTGAGACTGAAGAGGAACCGTAGAAGGTGAATTAATACAAGACATACAACAATAGGCATCAGTGTAGTCACTGTAACTAGTTAACCCCGAACATTTGAGGTGTACCCAGCCAAGGCAACCACTGCACTGGATGCTCGCATGTTGTGCCGACAATCCACAATGACGGCATGGATATCGCGGAGTCTTGTTTCGCGGTCCAGGATTCTTCTCAATGCCAGCTCGTAACAGTAGAATACCAAGGAGTGTAGCAGCCAGCCATTTACACTCCCACACAGAAAAAAACTCCTCGTGGAGTTGTTGACGCTCGTTTGATGAGTCTTCTTGATCTTGGTAGTCGACTCCACAGATCCACCACGCGTAGGTTGAGCATCTCGGATCCAGAGACTATATTGAGAACCTACAGAGCAATACTTCAGCCGGCTCTGAAATTCTGAAATATGCGGCTTCAGTGTGGCAGCACTGGGTGTCAGAGAGCTCCTGGAATAAGCTGCAACGTGTACAGACCGCAGCGCTTAGAATTGCTACCGATTGTGCAAGGAGCTCCCCATCAGAACATTTTTACGCGGAGGCCTGCATATTGCCAGTCAAGGAGCATTGTGAACTACAGGCACAGCAGATGTAGATCAATGTTCTGAGACAGCCGAATCATCCGACAAAGAATTATGAAGCCCACTAGAGAGAGGTCGATTAGGATGCCGTTTGCAGAAGCTACTCGTAAATTTGATGTACAGAGATGGGCCGACTCCAACATGGAAAGGCTTCGTCTTCTGCGTGAGGAGCACACCCAGTTTGTTCAAGAATATCTGGAGAAGGCGGCTGTGAATCAACTCGGCAGGCGATCCAGATATGCTCTTGACTCGCTGCGCTGTGGTCACTCTATTCTGCTTATGTCTTATGTCAACAAGATCGACAGCAGCCGACCAGACGCATGCCCGGACTGTGCTCCCGGACACGGCACGGCGCACTTGTTCATGTGCCCGAAGAGGCCTACGTCCTTAACAACAATGGACCTTTGGAGGAGTCCTGTGAAGGCCGCCCAATTCCTCATCTATGACAAAACCATTCATCTCAAGAAAATATCTGACAGAGATTATTTCCTCACAAGGTTAATCATCCATTCAGAAGAGCTTTTAATGTAGAAGATGGGCTAAGGGTTTGGGATATTAGTAGCTATGTTTCGAGGGCATAGTTCTATTTTGAAATTTTACCACGAAATTATAAATTAATTCCATGTTCAAAATCTGTGACCTCAAAACCTAAAGTGGAGTGTGTTTGAAGCAAGGTTTGTGATGTCCTATAAAATACTGAAGTTTCATCAAGTTTCGCCCAGCCTACGCCGAGATATGTATAAAACAGTTTCTGTATAAAGGCCATGTCAATAGATTTATGATCGCTTCTGTAATTGTTGGTAGCTATGCAGTCTGAATCGAAAATGGGATTTGTAGGCGTTGTCGGTTGGTGTGACGCACCGTCTTAGTTCTTTGACATGCCCTTTGATGGGATTAGTGTGGAGTCGGCGAGTTTCTCATGAAATCTCTTTTTAGTTGGAAGAGGAACTTTCTCGTTTGCGGCAAGTGGAAACGTCGGCAAAGAATAAAATCATGCTGATGGAGCGACAGAATTATCGTTTACTCGAGGAGAATCGCGAGCAATCCGAAGCTTTGAGTAAAATGCAGCACCTCAATCGACAGTTGAGGGTGGAGCTCAATAAGGTTTGTTATCAATATATGGGAAGTGCTGAGATAGTTTCTGATGCTAGTCTCAGGCATATCGTTTTTTTTGTGGGTAAGTTTTTGTACTCACCTCTTAAGGTTACTGCAACAGGATCAAGGGGTTGTGTTATTTCTCAACATGCGGTGAGGGGATCGTAAAAACTTGTGCGCAAAAACGAAAATTTGGGGTCAAAACTCAAGTTCAAGTGTGGAATGCAAGGTTTATGATGCTCCATAATATATCTAAGCTTCATCAAGTTTTGCTAAGCCCAGACCAAGATACGCTTAGAGCAGTATTCCTGGCATATGGGCATTCGAATACTTAAGCGGCGCAGTGCAACAGTGCCTGATTAGTATTGAAATAATCCAGATTTAAGGTTTTCGCTCTAGCATGATGAAATCTCAGCTTCTGTGGCTTGAACCACGGAATACACAGATTTTTCTACCAAACCATGGTTTGCTTGGAAGTGGCTGTCAATAATTAATAGCGGGTATCGACTGTTGTCCCAGATTTATGATTACTTGATAATCCGAGCAGTTCTACCCTCAATGTCCTCATTTGAGCATGATTTGTATAAGTTTCATCCGTGATGTGCTGAAACGCATCCAAGGTTTCGGTCCTTATCGTACTTCTTTTAGGCCGTCCAACCGCGATCAGTAGAAGACAGCTCTCAATTAGTCATGTACAAACAGAAATTAGAAATAGTTGTTGCGCATAATAAGGTAAGAATGAAAGTGATATTTTTTTGTTTTAGCTTAGAGGATTTTCTCGTTTCTTTAAACATGTTGGTAGGTGATTTACTGAATTGATTTTCAGCGTCTGAGGGAGAGGATTCGTGATCTGTTAGCTCCACAGAAAAGGGCAAGCGATAAAGAACCTCTCACAAAAAAGTGGAGTAGCGCATTCCGAAGTCAGGTAGACATTCAAATACAATCTCTTTCATCATCTTCTTCCTCCTAGCGTCTGTACCACGAGTTCGTAGGGTTCGCTTGTCTGCAGTTTACTTGCGTTTTGTTTCTGTCAGCAGCGTCTCTCGTACTGGGATGTGCTTGGGCCATACCGTCAATCTCTGGATGAGGGGAACCGCGACGCTGCTGTGATAGCGAGATACTAGCTGTATAGCGGTTTCCGAGAGACAGGATGCAAACCACATCAATTTTTTTATTCGATTAAAGGATGCAAACCACATCAAATTTTTTATTCGATTAAGCCATTGGAGTTCCGGCGTACTGCGAGGTCTGATCTCTGTAACTTCCACCTCAAGTGCGATTTTAGTCATGCATCATCCGTTCCTCCCTTGCACATTATCAAACCACTTGAGGCTCTTTTCTTTTATCTTCGTAGTAATAAGGGTCACTCTGACAAATATAACTCACCGAGTTGTTCTTTAACCTGTTTTCAAGGTGTCCCCAATCAACAATTTGGGCAGTCACATTTCCATAAAATGCAGAGATTGTTGAACAGTCTTGTTAGGCGACCAGCATTCGGTGGCATTAGGGAAACCGGTGCTGCCGAGATGTACGTTCGTGCCGTGGCAGTGTGGAGGAAAGAAGACCACCTCCGTGCAAGCCGACGTCAATCCCTCCGCGTGGAGGGGTTTTGTCATGGGAGAGGGCCGGCATCGAGAGGAATCCAGGACCCGCTCAGGAGTACCTATGCGCCACATGCAGCAAGAAGGTCATCTGGAATGGTATCAGCGTCCAAAGTTTTGTTAGAGGTGGGTGCATCTCTCCTGTTCGGGTCTCAGTTCTCTGAGGCATCACGACTCTTCCTTCCGTTGTGCTCTGTGCTCGTCCCCCAGCAACTCCGATTCCTCTCTTTCCAAACGCCTTCTCTCTATTGAACATATTAACCTCAATGGCCTTCGTGCTAAGTTGTCTGAACTCTCTCTTTTTGCTCGTACTCATCATCCTGATGCAGAATGGTTCAGGAAACCAAGCTTTCTCCTTCTACTACCGCTCGTCACTCTAACATTCCTGGGTACACTGCTTATCATGCTCCAAGGTCATCTCTCGGCGGAGGATTTTTCACTTTCGTATTATCAAATCTACCCTCTCATATCATACCAAACACCTCATCGGACGGTCTTCTTGTTCATATCAGCCACATTGAAGTTTCTTCTCATAGGCGCAGAAAGGCGGCAACATCACACGGCCTGTTCCACATATCGCGAGCAGACAGAGAAGTATGTCTAGCAGAGCATGAAAATAAATATAGTGAATCATGATCAGTATTTTGACAATCAGGACATTTATCTGGGACCGATTCGTCGATCTTATGAACGTCGGCCTTGAGGTACGAAGAATGACCGTAACGTAGACCCGCTAGAGTGACGCGGGAGCGTCTGGGCAGAGTCTTCTCAGTGTCATCGACCGTAGGAGGCACACTGCCAAGGATCGGATTAGGAGGGGCACAGGACAGATATTCAGACACCAATCTGGTGTGTTCGATTTGCAACAGCCTCTTCCTTGTGAGTTCAGAGGTGGCCCATCATTGACGATCCACTGTAGAAATGGCAGCATGGAGCGGCGTGAGAATATTACGGTGATGTGGATCAGATGACAGGAGATGGTAGTTGAAATGTGCGGCATTCTTGATTATGCCAATGTGGAACTGTTGTGACTGCACTTGGCAATGCTGTTTGAAAGGAAGTACGGCACATTCTTGATGAAGATGAGATATAGGTGTTGACTTTGGGCAGCCAGTGATGACTCGTAGTGCAGTGTTTTTTACACATTGTAGTTTGCTCCAAGAGACGTCCGACAGGTGTCTACTCCATATTGGGGCTCCATACTTCAGAGTAGGCTGTATCATGGCCTTATATGTTGTGCGTAAGACTTCCTTTGTGTTACCCCAGGTAGTACCCGCCAGAGCACGGAGGATTTCTATCATTATGATTGTATGAAACGCCTTTTTTGATTTTTTGGACATTCCGTGTACGCCTATCAATGTATATCGCTTAGGTCGCCCTCTGTATTATAGGCCGCGTCTTTTGAAAGTAATCCTGCCGCCATTGTACTTCAGGGACTTGGCCATCAAATGCGCCCCGAAACTTAAGGGCTCCCCTTTTGGTGGCGCATTCATCCGTCCCTCTTTACCTGAAAGTGAGAGGGGCAGGCCCCGGCACCCTTAGGTAGGTAAGGGGCATGCTTCTATTCCTCTTCAACATACTTCTGTCAATAATGTAATCCATGCCACCGTGAAGCCACCCACATTCTCAGTAATTTCTCAACTTGTTTCCACTACTATTGTTAGTAACTGTCTTCCTCGTCTTTTGAATTCTATCACGGATAAATGTACTCATCCAATTTCAAATCCTACTGTCGATAATTGTACTCCCAATATTGCTCATGTACCACAAGCTCGCCACTTTAGTTTGGATAATCTTCTGCCTGTCGTTATTGCTAGTGAACAATCGCCATCTCTTGACTCAGATATGTCAATTCATGTTGTTTCGGGGAATAGTAGTTCATCTTTAAACGAGTAGAAATTCCTCGAACGTCTGATCAAAGCACTTTTTTAAAGATTTTTTCAATGTACTTGAAACTGGCTCTCATCTCTATTCTGACTTTGAACAAGTTAGTTCTTCGGGTTCATTGGGTGCTGGTACAATTTGCATTTCAACAATTATACGTTCTTTCCCAAAAAATATGGGATTTCTTGGTTTTCTTATAAAAGAACGCCAGTTCAGTGTTATTGCCCTCACTGAAACGTGGTTCATGCACATGATAACGGACGCCTCCTTGCTAGGTGGGTCTGACATTTATGACCTGCTCAGATGTGATCGAAAGCATAAAAGAGGAGGCGGTGTGGTTTTTTCGGTTAAAAAGGCTCTTTTTCACAGGCTCATTGCCATTAACTCGGTTCCTCATGGTTGTGAATTCATCTGTGTTGATATCAGCTCTGGTGAGAGGGTTATTCGTATGATTTTGGTTTATAGGACTCCTTCATGCACCTCAGCTTCGTTTGGTCTATTGATCGAAACACTTAGTGATCTTGTATCTTGCAACCATTCCTGTATTATTATAGGCGATTTTAACTTTCCTGGCGTTAACTGGGCCCAGCCTAATGAGCCTAACCTCACTGGAGCTAATATTTTTGACCTGCTTGGGTTGTGTCGTGACTACAATTTTCCCAACTCGTAACGGCGAAAACTCATGGGAATAATATCCTCGATTTGCTGCCAAGTGTTGTGATGAAAGATCACAGAGTGGTCGCCATGTCAGTCGATCAGCACGTAAGCGGAGTTTGCTGATCTAGGCGCGAAAACCCGCCAATCACAGGCCACCCAACGCGCCATATAAACCCCTGCCGATGCACTGTTGCAGATTCCATCACGTCTCCTGCACCTGTTCTAGCCACCGTCACTCTGCTCCTGTTGCCGCCGTCTCCAGTTGCTACCACGCCCGAGCCGACGTCAAGTGCACCCGTCATCACCCACCTACCGCCATTATATTCTACTACATTTTTGACACTATATTCTACTGCACTTTTGACTGT
Organism: Aplectana chamaeleonis; assembly: GCA_029168955.1. Classification (NCBI taxonomy): domain Eukaryota; kingdom Metazoa; phylum Nematoda; class Chromadorea; order Rhabditida; family Cosmocercidae; genus Aplectana; species Aplectana chamaeleonis. The sequence goes on from JAPDOI010000450.1 coordinate 341,704, forward strand.
TTCGTATTCTCGCCAATAAAACATTTTGCTTACTCTGTGCTAGTCGCAGACGTAACAAATTGGCGATCAGATTTGAGCTCAGTGCCTGTTCAAAATTGACCGACGTACGCCTCAGTGGCTTGATTCCGGTCTTGAAAGTTTTGATTGCTCCACCGAGGTCCTAATCCGGTGTTGAAAAAAAAGTCCACCGAAGGTTAATTGAATTGAGGATCGCACTCCAGTGGTGCTCGTATCCGCGTGAGAATACGATAGCTCGCCGTTGAAACGCTTGAGAAGATTTTCGCAGTAGAAAAAAAGCGTGCTTGAGTGAAAAATCGCCGCAAAAGATGGCACTACAATTGAACTCTGAGACGATTCAAAGGTTTCTTGATCAGAATGCTCAGCAAATGACACCGATGCAAGAGATGCTAAAGGTGATGACAATGAGAAATGATTTGAATACAAAAAGTGAGGTGGCATCTACTTCTTCGACGTTGATGTCGGAGTTGAACGGTCGATTGGCCATGTTTGTCTTCGATCCTGAGATTGATCGGTGTTTCTCGCGGTGGTACGACAGGCATGAAGACATCATTATGAAAGATGGTGCATCCCTCACAAATGATGCGAGGTCGAGATTGTTACTTGGGAAGCTGGAAAATGACGGTTTTGAAAGATACAAACGCCAGATTCTTCCTAGTCCGACATCAAGAAATCTTTATTCACATTGCGTTATCAGTGAATGAAAGTTGAAAAGCAAGATTCGGAAGATTACATGCAATCCACTGGTCGAGTAAACGAAATGTGTGAACATGCTTGCTCCGATATTATGAGCTTTATTATCGATTTATGGGCTAAAATCTCACAGAGATCGAGAAATTCGACCGCGATTCCTTGCATTCCTAGACAAGGAAGAGAAAGAGAACAGGAAGCCAAGCTTGCATGATTTATTCAAAGAATGTGACCGGATAATGACGCTGTTGAAAACGTCAAAGATGATTGAAAATGACTCACCCGATGTCAGAAGAGTTGAAACTGACCTGAAAAGGGTACGTCGCATTACCGAGTGCTGGAACTGCGGTAAAACTGGTCACACAAGTAGAGACTGTCGGAGAAAGCCATGGAATTGCAACTCATGCAAGGGTCGGGGACACAGAGAAGTTATGTGACAAGGCATCGCAGTACATGAATAGAACCAAATCGAAGACCCGACCGAAACCGCACAGGAAACGCTGCGGGCGAGTAGTTCTTGCAGGGAGTGCTGAGGCTGACGTGGTTCGACAGTACGTCAACATAGAGGTCAACGGGCACAAAAATGAGTTTCAATTGGACACTGGCTCTGATATTACATTGTTGAGAGTAGATATGTGGAACAAAATGGGCAGGCCGAAACTCACTCACACTAGTCTGGTCGTGAAGGACGCTAGTGGAAACCGGATGAAGGTTTTAGGTGAACTGAAGTGCCAGTTCAAGCTGAAAGGTGTCGTTGGTGAGGGATGTTGTTTCGTTACCTAAGTTTGGTAGGTCTCGATTGGATTCGTTTACTTAAGTTTGGTAGGTCTCGATTGGATTCGTCAGAACGCTGAAATGGCATATCATTTAGAGAAAATGGTAGCTCATGTGAGTACTAATGATGATGCTAAGCTGGTTTCGGAACTGAAACAGAAATTTAAAGCTGTGTCTCACGAAGGCCTGGGCACGTGCACCAAAGAAAAGGCAGAGCTGAAGCTGCTGCAGGGTGCTAAGGCTGCTTTCAGGATGAAAAGACCTGTTGCACAGGCGTCGCTAGAGACTGTCGAAAGGGAAATTGAACGTCTTGTGGAGATGGAAGTTATAGAACCTATCGCGTACGTAAAGCGAATGGCAAGATACGACTTTGCGTAGATTTTTCGATTGGTCTGAACAAGTCCTTGGAGGATTACGAGTACCCCATTCCAATTTCGGAGGATATTCTCGCCTCGATGAATGGTGGAACAGTTTTCTCGCAGATCGATTTTTCTGATGCGTACCTCCAGGTTGAATTGACAGAAGAGGCCAAGCAACTGGTCGTCATTAACACGCACAAGGGTCTATTCAGATACTAGCGCTTGCCGTTTGGTATCAAAACAGCGCCAGGCATTATCCAAAGCATCATGAACAAAATGATAGCGGGTCTGGATGGAGTAGCCGCTTATTTGGATGATATTGTAGTTGTTGAAAAGACACCGGAGCTACACAAAAAGAATCTCCTCACTTTGTTTGAACGCATAGCCGAGTACGGGTTCGTGTGAGGCTGGAAAAGTGCTCCTTTGCAAAACCAGTGATTCAAGTGAGCTATTTCACTTGAAACCGTTATCCCTCAGAAGAGTAGAGAATGACTTACTTCTTCTCCACAAGATCCTGTTTGGCGTAGATTTTGGTCTTAAATCTGAGGACCTTGTGACAACGAGAGATTCAACCACTAGGGGTGGTCCCATCAAACTCCACCGTTACACATCTAACCTCAACTGCAGGCGTCACTTTTTCATCAACAGAACAATACCCATTTTTGAGAACCTTGGTAGAAATCATTCCATTCCTTCCAACTTTACGTCCTTCAAAAATTTCATTCCAGAAAAATTTGAGCTGGCTGATCGAACAAGTAGCCCTTCCTGACTGGCTGGATAGCTTTTGATTCCTTTCTTTAGGTTGATTATTACAGCAATGCGCTTTTCTTTTCTCTTCCACTATGTTGTTCTTTTTTTTCTTCTAGGTTCCATGCTTTAAACTTCCCATGGTTCATTCGTATTTCATGGTCATTTTGAATATTGTTTTTGACTACATAGGCTTGCCTATGTAATACATAAATAAAGAAATAAATATATAAATAAATAAATAAATAAATAAATAAATAAATAAATAAATAAATAAATAATATATATATATATATATATATATATATATATATATATATATATATATATATATATATATATATTTCCTCGGATTCTTTATTGATAAAGAGGGTCGTCGTCCAAACCCTTAAATGGTTGCTGCTATTGCCAAGATGCCAGCACCACAGAATGTCGCACAATTGCGCGCATTCTTAGGCATGGTCATGTACTATTCGGCTTTCATCCCAACATGAAATTGTTGCGTGGGCCGTTGGATGCTTTACTAAAGAAGGATATTAAATGGATATGGAAACACACACATGAAACAGCGTTCGAAAAATTGAAGAAAATGCTGGTGTCAGATCTGACCCTGACACACTACGATCCTAAAAAGAAGATAATCGTAGCTGCTGACGCGTGCGATTATGGGATCGGATATGTGATCCCACACACGTTAGGGCTTGTGGAGGCAATCAAAAAGCTCCACAAGTATGTGTACGGGAGGCGTTTAACGCTCCGCACTGACCACAAGCCACTGCTGGCCATATTTGGTAGCAAAAAGGGCGTACCAGTCCATTCAGCCAACCGTTTGATGCGTTGGGCAACAATGCTGATAGGCTATGATTTTGAAATAGAGTACATCAAAACGGATTTGTTCGGGAAGGCTGATGGCTTGTCGAAATTGATTCAAAAGCATTCTCTTGTAGAGGAGGATTGCGTTGTCACATCCTTCGAGAGAGCCGTGAATTTAGTGCTTGCAGACGCTGTATCGCTGTACGAAAATTGCCCGTGACAGCACAAATGATTCGTGAGCATACTGAAAAGGATGTTCTGTTGCGAAAGCCAAAAAATTTCATTGATACTGGGAAATGGCCAAAAGTTGTGAAAGCTGGCTTGAAGCAGTTTTACAATAAACGTGAATCGTTATCGATGGTGCAAGGCTGCGTGATATTAAGCGATAGAGTCGTTGTGCCAGAGACGCTGAGAAAAGAAGTTTCCAAAGAACTGCACCGCGGTCATCCTGGGCTCGTCAGGATGAAAGTACTAGCGCGAAGCTATGTCTACTGGCCACATATCGATGAAGACTGTGTGCAGGTCGTGAAAAGTTGCGCTGACTGCCAGCTACACTCGAAATCTCCGACTAAAGTACCTCTAAGAACGTGGAATACGCCACAAAATGTATGGGAGCGAATTCATGTCGATTTTGCAGGCTCAATGGATAGAGTGTACTATATGGTTGCTGTTGACACTCTGAGTAAATGGCCTGAGATGTTCGAAATGAACAATATCACAGCTGGCACAACGGTGAAGCTGTTGAAAGAGCTGTTCGCGCGATATGGAAATCCTAAGACACTAGTAAGCGATAACGGAACTCAGTTCACATCAGAGCTTTTCAAGCAGATGTGCCAAGAACGGGGTGTTGCGCATGTCCGAACACCGCCGTACCATCCTCAGTCCAACGGTCAGGCAGAGAGATTTGTGGATATCCTCAGGAGAGGTATCAAGAAGCTAAAAGGGGAGGGAAGTGCGTCCGCTCGCCCTGATTACGACTGCCTGAACACCTGATTACGACTGCCTGAACACTGTCCTGTTGGCGTATCGAACCACGCCAAATGCTACTCTTCAAGGAAAATGCCCTGCCGAATTGTTTTTGGGTAGAAAACTACGGACTAGGCTCAGTATGCCAGTGCCGTTGAAAGAGCCGCCAGGTACAGATTTCGCTGCTAAACGTAGAAAGAGGGAGGAGGCACAATTCAATCGTAGACACGGTGCGAAAAGTCGTGAATGCCTCAAGGGTGACGCCGTAATCGTGAAGTCACACCGTGGCGCCTCAAACTTTGAATGGATTAGAGGCGAAATTGTGAGAAAAGTCGGGAGCGTCACCTATGAACCCAGAAAGCCTCCCTGGAGATATGATTGCTTCAGCCCACGAATCTTCCGAAAATGGTGTCGGAAATAGTGAAGAACAACAAGAAAGTTTAAGCGGATCAACCGAGAACCAAGCTAAAAATCAGCGTCGGAGCAAGGCATCTATTGCGCCTCAACCTATCCGCAAGTCCACGCGACAGCGTCGCAGGCCGAAGCGCTACGAGCTGTAGTTGGGAGCACTTATGTTGTTCTTACCGCACCACCGTAGCACACCGCTTGAAAGGGGAGGTGTTGTGATGAAAGATCACAGAGTGGTCGCCGTGTCAGCCGATCAGCACGTAGGCGGAGTTTGCTGATCTAGGCGCGAAAACTCGCCAATCACAGGCCACCCAACGCGCCATATAAACCCCTGCTGATGCACTGTTGCGGATTCCATCCCGTCTACTGCACCTGTTCCAGCCACCGTCACTCTGCTCCTGTTGCCGCCGCCTCCAGTTGCTACCACGCCCGAGCCGACGTCAAAGGCATCGTTCACGATGGATTTCGTTTTCGAGTTTTCCACATACAATGAGAGCTATAGTTCCCTATATAACATCTACGTTGAAAAAACCGCGAAAAATCCACTGAAAACCCCTTTTTCAGACCCAAAATATCTCAATCGACTTTTGACAAAGGAAGAGTTGATCGTTAGAGATAGCTGTTCTGACCGACGATCTCACGATCAAATAATGTTTATCTTTCTTTCAAGTGATTTGTTGAGAAGGAAAGGTTAATCGATGTGTGTAGAAAAATCATTCTTCACGTAATCGTATGGTATACTCCATCAACTTCCCCTCAGTCGCACTGTATAAAATGTTGAAAAGTTACTTATATGATGGCTGACAGCAAATTGTGTCAGATGACTGACGGAGGGCCGGCCTCTTTTGACGGAATTTGAGACATTCAACCTCAATTATCTTTCACAATAAGGCGTTTTCAACCGAACAAACTCTCCCTACGTTCTTAGGTGGGCCGAGAGAATCATTTGAACCGAAAAACGAAGAATGGTTTTCAGCGCGTACGATGCCTTTAACTGCACCCGTCATCACCCACCTACCGCCATCATATTCTACTACGTTTTTGACACTATATTCTACTGCACTCTTGACTGTTTCGTATTCTCGCCAATAAAACATTCTGCTTACTCTGTGCTAGTCGCAGACGTAACACTAAGTAATGATGTTGATCTTGTGGAAAATATTAAAGTTTGTGACCTCGTGGGAACTAGTGATCATGCTACAATTCATTTCAAGCTCAATTTTCTTACTCCTGCGAGTGATTGTACTGTTCTTCTCGGAGCCGAATTCTGGTCCGCAATTGCGTCTCGACACGCTTTGCGGCCGCGCGCATTTGAGTCGGAAGAGTTTCCAGCGCCACAGCCGCCGATCTGTTGACTCTAGGTGGGCTTAAGAAACTGGAAAGTAAACAAAATTGGAGAAAACTGTATAAAAAAGCCATAACGAGTTGGCTTAAGCGCTGGAATTTCGACTGACTTCAGCGCGTGCAGCCGCAAAGCGTGTCGAGACGCAATTGCGGACCGGAATTTAGCCCAGATAAGCACAGTAAAGTCTTCAGCAGGGAATTCGAAAATGCTAATTCTCCCGCAATCTTCGATGGCGTTGATTGGTATTGGGCTTTTAACAGCGCTGACTGGGTGGTGGCTATCGTATATCAACACCACCGAAGAGGCGGGAGAAACGGGGGAGGAGCGAGGTTCCTTGATCGGCGCAACACGGGCTAGCCCCTGTTGCGTCCAATCAGGAACCTCTATCCTCCCCCGATTCTCCCGCCTCCTCAGAGGTGTTGATACACGATGGCCATCACCCCGCTGACTCGGTTACTGCTAAGTACGACATGTTTATTTCTGTTCTGTAGCACTGCATTCATCTTTTTGTACCACTCATAGAGTTTTCCAAGGGCATGGGCCATCTTTCGGAACATTTACGGCGTTTGGCGTTGGGGCTAGAGTTACCAATGCAGCAAATGAGTGGGAGGTGTATAGGGTTACATGTTTCAGATTTGACAAGCAAATTAAAAAATTCAACAGAAATATCGAAAATAGGATTATTGAATCAGGTTAAAAAATGCTTTCTATAGGCTGTTGAATGCTAGATTGAGGGACAAACCCGGGTTAGGGCCTATTGAGTTTGATGGGTCCATAATAACAGACGATAAAGAGAGGACGGAAATCTTCGCGTCTGTTTTTGAAGTCTTTTTGCAAGAATGATGGGCCTAGTGGCGTTATGAATCCTGCCCAGGAATTCAATACTATGGATGATTCTGTTTGGTTTTATCCAGATGATGTCCACAAGTTCCTTTCTAGCTGGCCGAATTCATTTTCCGATACACCGGATAGTTTGCCTTTAAAATTCATTAAACATGTGGCCCACCTCATAGTTGGACCGCTTAAATATATATTTAATCTTTCGTTCATGCGAGCAGAGGTTCCAGATAGGTGGCGTGTAGCCTTTGTAACTCCTATTCCAAAAAAGGCCCCTCATACTAACCCTGAAAACTTTAGGCCAGTAAGCATTACCTCTATTTTTAGTAGATTGTTCGAGAAGATTCTTAAGGTGAGAATATGTAAGCATTTGGAGGACCACTCAATAATTCGAAATCCCTGCATGGTTTTCAGAAGAAAAAGTCGACGGTTACGACCATGTTGCATTCACTTAATGAATGGACCTCACTCGTGGATAAAAGAAAAGAGGTTGATGTCATCTATGTTGACTTTTGCAAGGCTTTCGACAGGGCCTCTCATTCCAAACTCATGTCCTAACTCGCCCTAGTTGGCATTCATCTGAGAATTATAGCATGGATAAGAGCCTTTTCAAGCAATAGGTCGTTTGTTGTTCGAGTCAACTTAACTTTTTCTGATCCCAAACCCATTTGCAGTGGCGTACCCCAGGGAGGAGTTCTCCCTCCAATTTTATCTAATATACGTCGAATATTTGTCACGAATATTTGTCACGAACCTAATTTTTGCCACGAATAGTTACGTTTGGTAAGGTTAAATGCTGTGCTTTTGCTGATGATTTTAAAAGTTTCTCTCCGATCCAGACCGCAAGCGACAAGGAGTACTTGCAAATGGCGTTGGATAAGGTTGTAAGCTGGTCTAGAGAGTGGAGTATGTTGCTCTCAAAGGAAAAAACTTGAGTCTTACACATTGGAAGCGATAGTTTAGCTGCTGTTTATACCATTGATGACCAGCAGCTCGAGGTTGTCAACGAAATAATGGATTTGGGTCTCCTGGTACGCAGCGATCTCACCTTTGATGCTCATTGTGCTAAGGCTGTGTCTAGAGCTAGTATAGTTATGTATTGCATGTTCAGAGCCCTGTTCAGCAACAACGAAAGGGTGCTTCTTAATGCTTATAAAATGTATGTTAGACCACACCTTGAGTATGGGACTGCAATATCCAACCCTCACAAGGTCTCGACCAGGGGTGTGTTGGAAAAACTCCAAAACAGCTTGACACGCAAGGTGATGATCAGGGTCAGGGGTCTCAGCTATGGTGAAATGCCCTGCAGCATAGCTAGGAATAAGGAGCTACAACTTGAATCGCTGGCTTGCAGAAGGAAAAGGTTCGATCTTTCGATGGTTTTTAAGATCTTGTATGACCATGTTGGACTCAAGCCAAATGATTTCCTCCAGCTCAGGGCGTTTACCACAAGAGGCAGCACTTTCAAACTCGTCCGCAACAGAGCCAGGTAGAGTTTGAGGCACCACATCTTTGTTAATAGAGCTGGAAAAGAGTTTGAAAAGTTACGAAAGAGGGGCAACCTTCTTACAACTCTTTCCGCTTTCAAACGTAGCTTGGATCAGTACTTGATGACTGAGGATGATTGAACCTGTTTCAATTCATATTGGTATTGTATCCGTTTCCTGTCTTCTTATATTCAGTGTTTTCTCTTGTTTTTCTTTTCAACTTAACTATTCAGGCGTGACCTGTAATAAACAAATACAAATGCAAATGTTATTTCGCGTGTTGGCAGTTGCAGCTCTGATGCGCGTTTTCATGAAAACGCAGTAAAGGTTCCAGAAAGATTCCAAGTAGCCGAGGGTGCTTAGAGAGGGGCAATTGGTTACCTTCCCAGAGAACCCTGGGATGTAGCTGATGCTCAGCCGTTACAGTAGTGCACAGAGTGACGCTAGACTTTGAAGGAGATACCTCTAGCTGCTTCGATTCGAGAAATTTGGCCAGGCTGCAGAGGTATTTGTTCATCTCCGTAGTGGCACGATCGATAACAGAGACAGTGCATACAATTGTGATGTCATCTGCATACAGACATAAGTGGATGTTGGGCGGCGGCTTCGGAATATCGGATGGATATAAAGAAAATAGGCTTGGGGATAATACTCCACCTTGAGGAACGCCTGCCTTCAAGGGAACCGACTTCGACAGGTGTCCGTCGAATTTCACACGTATGGAGCGATCTTTGACGAAGTTGTCAGTCCATCGTTTGCACCAGTCGGGCATATTACAGTCCAAAGTCGATTTTGACAGCAATGAAGTGCTGACATTGTCGAAAGCGGCAGTCAGATCGACTGCTACGACCAGACTTCTGCCGGCGGCAATTTTCCTATTAAAACCAGCAATGATGTGTTCAGATATTGACGTTAAAGCGGTGATAATAGAGTGCGCCTTTTTGAAGCCATGCTGATGCACATTAAGCTGTAGTGCGTCTTGGAGATGCGGGTTGATGATTTTTCCGTCAGCCTAGCGATAGGGGATAATAGTGATATGGGACAGTGTGGCGTTGCTTGATCTTTTGGCTTGCCAGGCTTGGGAATGGGTAGAACAGTAGCTTGTTTCCAACGAGCAGGAATAATACCAGTGGTAAACGACGAATAGAGAAGATCACTGAGTATCTCTGCGTACTGTTCCGGCAATTGTTTCAGATGAACGGCTGAAATGCCGTCTGCTCCTTATGCCCTTGAATTCTTCATCGGCTTGATGATACTAGAGACGGTAGAAGCAGTTATGGCAGGTACGTCATGTCGACTGAGTTTTCTGACCGCACGTAAAGTATATCTGTGCTCTTTGTTGCGGCGTGAAGAAGCAGAAGCACAGAGTTTTCCAAGCTGACCGGCGGCCTTATATCCGAATTCAAATCTACCCGAGGGGAATTCAAGCATGTTGCGCGCGGGTGCAATCTTCCTTCCAGATATTCGTTTGAGGATGCTTCACGCCTGTACGCTATCAGTCGCAGAGTTGATGGATTCAGTGTACTCTCTCCAGCGTTTCTGCTTGTAGTCGTTCAGCACTTTAGAGATCTCCTTGGATAGCAGTGAAATGCACGGATCGGAAGGATCAGTCCTGCGTCTGTCGTCCCGTTGTGTGATTAGCTCCAGGGCTTCCTTTGGTACATAAGAGTGGAACGTTCTTACACTACCGGTCGGAATGGCTATTCTGGAGGCATCGCATATGGTTTCGACGACGAACTTCTCTTTGTCATGAACAGAGCCAGCAAGCGGATAGTTGGCTACCTGGCTGAGTAGCACCTCCTCAAACAGGACCCAGTTAGCCTTATTGTAGTTAGTGTAACATTTGCTACAGGAGAATGAAAAAGGAAAAAGGTGCGAGATGACTATTGAGAGTCAGATCTAATGTTGTGTTGATGGGTACATGGTCACTGGCCATGGCCACAGATGTGGACCAGTTACAAGACATCGCAAGAGAAGAGGAAACGAACGTGATATGAGGTGATGAGGGCCTGCCCGTCGACGGGATAGGAGAATCTTCGTTTATAGGAATTAGTTCACAATCATCCACAAAAAGCTCATGTAGCTCTCCTCCGTCATCGGGATCTAGGGAGGAGAACCATGAAGAGGAATGAGCATTAAAGTCACCAATCATGACAACAGATGAACATGAGAGGATTGAATATACAACATGTAGGTATGGAGTGGGATCAAATGAGTTGGGACAAGAGGTGGATGGGGGAGCGTAAACATTGATAAGATCTAGAGGACAGCTTTGCAATTCTATATGAACTCCTATACATTCAACAACATTATCATTGGGGAGGACAATAAGGTGAGATGGAATTGAAGATTTTACAAGAGTTGACTCGCCACCGCCATGTGATGAACGGGGAATATGATAGGATGTATAGCCGGAAAGGCGGGGCTGGGAAGGGGAGGACACGCTAAGTTTTTTTTTTCTTGAACCTATGACAAAAACCTCCCTGCGGCTGCAAAGAAGAAGAACAAGACTTCCCCACCTCCATTCCGTCCACGCTTTATTGAAGCACCCGTGGGCATCCAGCAGCGCTTTGCCAGCTGATGCGATTCTCCAATGTTCTTGTAACTGTCCACCTTCTTGAAGACATTGTCCAAGTTCGGAAGTATTTTTTGATATTATACTCCGGCCGCCGTGTATAGCATCCCTGTCTTGCTCGAAAACTCAATTCGCTCAAATAAGCGCGAAAAAGCGAGGAAAAAGTCGACCACGCCTCATGAACGAAAAAATGGGTGACGCCTACCGACAAGCTACCGATCTCAATAGGGGAGAGAATCGCGATTTATTCAGAATCTAGGTTCTTGCATTTGTCTTGGTTCGGCTTTATATTGTGACTTGCGTTGGAACGATGGCTGCGATTAACGAGAAAAAACAGGTTGGAGACAACTCGTCCGCGAACTTCTCGTCGTTCAAATTCAAAATCTTTGAGGAGCCATAATTCCGTTCGTAGCGAGTTCTGAGCGGTTCTGGAGACACCGAAGTGATCAGCGGGAAATTTTCCCCAAGATGAGCAGGAAGACGAAAATTCGATCTTGAGGTTGAACCTTTAATGTTAATGCCACCAATGCTGATGACTCCTTCTTGAATTCTGTGCCCACATTCCATGTATTCAGTTTTCGCGACGTTAAGACGCAGCCCGTAGCGCTGCAGGCGATCGCTCCTACTGACGTCACGTCGTGAGCGTACAGTTGGATGTGGTTTCTGCAGGTCTTGAGTACTTATATCCATGCATAAGATAAGCAGCAGCCACGACAAGTCTGATCCTTGATGGACCCTAACTTGAATAGGAGAGGCTTGGCTTGTTGCTGCTGGGCGATCACGGTACGGCGCGGGATGTGCATATCTCGCGACTTGAGCTGCGCAAGGGTGAGGGGGTCTGAGGCATCGTCCATACGTCTCGAGAGCGTGCGATCACGCAAAATCGATCTCAGTCAAGGGCACACGTTTCGCTTGCCGCTCACGTGCGCTCCCTCTCGCGCGCTCACGCCAGCTCGCTCTCGCGCGCTTCCGCCGGCTTAAAGAAGGAAGCAGCAAGATTCGAGTTTATCGCTCAATCCCTAAAGGAAGAGGCATTAAACCTGCCACAAAACTATTGCTCTTGTACTCCATAGCCCCACCACTTAATAAGCAAACCTTCGGAAATGATCTACCGTTGCGCCTATTCGAGAGACTGATCACCCGGTCAAAGACCGTCAATCGAATCAAAGCGATGTGAGGGTGTTTGCCAGTGCACAATCGCGGAAACGGGCTACTCCAGCGTTGAGGAGCGGTGAGATGCGCACAACAGCGGGATCGCGCACTCTCGCCACGTATGGACAGAGCCTGAGCTCCGGCGGTAGACGAAGGGATCGCCAAAAAATTGATCTATTACCGGCTCTGGGGGTAGGACAAAATCACCAAAATTCTGCTCTTAGAGGGGGGGGGGGTCTGAGCGAAGTTGGCCCTGTCTACACCTGGTGCCGTACGCTGTAGGCGATGGTGACGTCCAACGTGTGGACTAGAAAATTTGGAAGTACCCGCTATTTCGAAGGGAATTAGGCTCAGGCGTACGGTGTTACGATCACAGAGGGGGGGGGCGCAGCCTCAGACGCCGGGTAAGGGGGGCCGCTGGCCCCCGGTCTGTCATCATCCCAAAAATTTCCCTCCTACCGAACCGAGAAGATTTTTTTCTCACAAAAACGGCGATTCGCGGCCATTTCGAGCGCACAAAGCGCCACATAGCCATAACTTGTTTTAGAGTCCTACAAATTTAATTTTGATGCCATTTTTGAACAGCTTTCAACGAGTGCCATACAATAGTGATGCGAAATGACTGAGTTAATACCCGAAATCAATAAAAAATTGTATATTTATACATTAAAATTCCTCATTGTGAACTGATCAGACGGTCATCATAAGAGAAATGTGACCTGTTTCGACCTGTGGTCATTGGGAATCACAGAAAGAAATCTAAGTGTAACGATGAAACAGCGAAGTCAGGAAGACTTTTAACATACCCGTGTATTCACCTGTTTAAAGGCAGTGTTCACGATGAAATTCGTATTTTTGTTCTCCCACCTATCTTGAAAACGGCCCCGTGCTGATTCCAATGATGTCTCTCAAATCGTACAAGACTTTCTGGGAACGGAGTTATGGTCCCTCAAAGATTGAGCTAAGGAAACATGGTGGACGAGTTGTCCGAGGCTTGTAGCTTCCGTCTTTTGTAGCCGATCTATGCGAGCTGACCTGAGTAAAGAGAGAAGGTGAGAATGAAGGGAAGAACGGGCTAATGATTGGAAATCATTGCTCATCTCACGATCTCGAGCAATCATTTGTTCACGTCGGTGGTTGTGTGTTGCGCTTTTGGGGTTTGCCTTGCGCTCGAAGTGGCAATATCGGGCTCTTTTGGGGCTTTTCCTGGCTCTTTTTCATGCGTTCTTTCGACGTCAACGTTACAGTGTGCCCCTCCACTACCCATTCCTAGTGGAAACTGAAACACATTTTTTCTCGTGAACACTGCCTTTAACAGAAACATGAAAACTCTGAAAATTCATTCCGTCAATCTTGAAGTGAGTTGTGGCGATGGGGCGCTCTGTGCTAGCAAAAAATGCAACCAAACGTTTGCAGAAAACTTTCTCGGTGCTGCACTTTTTTTTCAAACCTTGCAATTGAGTGTGAAATCTACTGAAAGGCTCTCTTCGTTTGGAAGAGTTTTAAAAAATGTAGCGAAGTGGTGGAGGCTTGTGTTCACGTGTTTCACAGTAATAGATGTACTGGCGTCATTTATTACCCTTTATGTGACATTTTCTTGCTTTCGCCCCTGCGGTGTGACATATAAATTCTGTTTCAGCCGTCTGAGACTTACAAGCAGCACCAGGTAACTGTTGAGAATGTTGTGTACTCATGACTGAAAACTTGCAGCTCATTAGACACGGTGGAGCATCGTCATTTGAAGGAACCCGAAATTAATCTCCTTTGCTACAGATCGTTAGGTAGATCTCCCATTAATCCTGGTTGGTGAACCGAATAGGAAGTACTCCTTTATAAAAAGTGTTTGGGTGAGGTTCATTGCATATCTTCCTGCGTCGTGATCACAAGGGTCCATTTGTGAGCTCCGCAGACAACAGCAGAGCATTCCTTGCGGGTCGCGAAATTTCGTTGCTGGTTACATATGTTTTTTCAATAATCCGTAGATACATTGCATCCTACCGGTCATGAAAGAGGCCCACCACAACCGTTTTAAGAAAGAGAAACACGATGTTTAATAAAGAATGTTCAAAGACTCATCGAGAGGCCAGGTTGCTGTGTCTAGGAATCTAATGAAGTTAAGCGTTCCCGTAACGCATGTAAGGTGCCACGTGCGAACTTATTCTGAACTTCCACAATAGTTAATGGACGATTGACAGGAGATGCAGTTTTCAGTAAAAAAGGCTATCTATTTTATTCCGTTTCCTTTGTGATCATCTGTTAGAGGTGAGATCGGGAAGTTTTCGTCGATGACTTACTTCAACGGATCGTGTTTCATGTTAACAGCGAATTGCTTAATCACACCTGTAGGCTCTTCTCGCTTCGTAATGAGCTCCACAAGCAGCTGTTCCTCTCTTCATCGTGGAATTACGAGTGGAAATTCTTCGGCAAAATTAAATGCCTTCTTAGATGAGTGTATTCTCTGGTTCCGGACCTGATTCAGTGTGTGCAATGGCGGACTTGCGTCGTGGGGGCGCGACGCATCGCTTTCGTGCGATCAAAGAACTAGTAAAAACCTTTAAATGTAGAAAAAAGGGCACATGATCAGCTGATGAGGGGCGGGCGCGAAAGTTCGTACGAAAGCGATGCGTCGCGCCCCCACGTTTTGCAAGTCGGCAATTGCACACACTAAATCAGGCCCGGAACCAGAGGGTAGGCTATGGCAGTAGATGCTATTGCAGCCCCAAAGACACGCCTCAAGCTTTCCTTTTCATGACCTAGGAAACACGCAAGGTTTTTTTTGTGCTCTGTAGGGTTGTAGTAGTACTGTCTCATCGTCTGGCGCAGTAATCTCAGCCCACTTCTGCACGTTCAAAAATCTATAGATAGTTTTTTTGAGACAGGACACCTTGTCATAGTCAAAGTGAGCTATGTTGAAGACAGTCTTCACCCTCCCTTGGCTGTCGCCGTGGGAGCGGGGCCTCTCTGTACCTTGCCGTGCTCTGTTGGTTCTGTATTGTACGCACTTTCCAAAATTAAGGGAGAGTCTGTCACTTTCTTCGTTCTACTGGGATCGATTCTGACCTGGATCGTCATCTAAGAGATCTAGTATGCCAATCCTCGCGGACTGACGACTGTCACAAAGCTTGCTGCAGAAAAGTTCAGATGAATATAGAGTGTTGTCTTCCTAATGTTGTCTCTCAAACCATTTCAATCGAAGCATTGGATGGTTTAGGTCTTGCAACATCAACGCGTTGCAATCTCAATCCGAAACGCAAGACCGCATTCTCATCCCGAAACACTCCGCACAGTTCTGCAACCTGGTCGCCAACCGAAGCACTTTCCATATTCGCCAATCTGTTAGTTCTCTGAGTGATCCCAATATGTTGACCAACAAATAATCCAAATTTTCGCGATTTTTCTGGGTTTCTGATTGCCGAGACATCAACTCAGAACGTTGTTGTTGAAACTCCTCACAGGCTTTGCATGAATTCTTAAAAGCCCTTTGATTTCCTGCTTTCTCGAGAGCAGGCTCTACCTCAGGGGCCCATTTCACCACTTTGTTGTCCGTAGTAAGTTAAAAAAGGTATGACGCAAAGATGCACGTCATTGGATCAAACAGTAAAATCATCGCATGAATCACGTCTTTCCCAAACCATCGTATAACTGAGGTAGCAGGTCGAAAATTTTGAAACGGACGTCAGTTTTGTCTTCAGCGCCCTGAATTACACCCCTAGTCAAGATTCCAGCGAAATCCGAGATACTGACCCAGAGATCGGAAAACGGCTGTCGGGACTTGGACGTCTGGAGAGGTCGAAAAAATAATTATTTTTTCTGGATTGGGCTGTTGTAGCAATTATTTTGAGAAGGACCATTAAAAAAAGCTTTTGGCCGAGTCCCAGGTCGATCCGACCATTTTGAGCCGATTACGGCCGGTGTGACGGCTGTAAATGTGATGGTGTGGTTTGAGCCTTAAAAACAGGTCTCATCACACCGTGTGATTTTTGCGATAAAAGCCTCTAGATCAGTTTTCGAAGCTTTATCAGATAGACAAGTAGGAAAACTACTTGGTTAGTCCTTCCAGAAGCCAAGCAGTTGGAGATGAGTGTGTAATTCGAGGCGCTGAAAAATCGGAAAACCGCTGGTTGGACTTCAACGTCGGGAGAGGTCGAAAAAATAATTTTCTTTGGGTCGGGCTTTTGCAGTGTTTATTTTGAAAAGACAATCAAGAAAAGCTGTCGGCCGAGTCCCAGGTCGATCCGACCATTTTGAGCCGATTACGTCCGGTGTGACTTGACCTATTAAGTCCGTTTTTGCTGTAAATCGTTCGGAAGCGTTGTTGGGAAGAGACCTCTCAAATTGTTTTCCACAAGGGGTCAAAATTAGAACCTGGGTGCGAGGGGGGCCGCACCGGATCCAAAGCGGAAGGAGGGGGCCGCACCTCTCACGGGCCGATCACACCGCTACGCCTTACCCTAGAAGAGAGTTTCTTGCCCATTCTTGGGAACATTAGGTCAAGCTGGTCAAAAGACTCATTGCCCATTATTTGGTGTTGTACAGGCGCGAACCTTTCGCACGTCCTCACGGAAAAGATAATCACTATGGTGAAAAAATAAAGTACATACAAGGCAAAGTCGGAACTATTGCATCGTTTAGGTAATGTTAATCAACAAGCGAAGGCTTGCGAAAGGCGACACCCTGTCCGAGATGGAAAGCGAGCCAGAGTCCATATTTGTGCGGCATCGGCGGCGACGGCTTTTGAAGCGGAAGGAGCGCAAGCTACGTCATGAGTGTGTTGCCTCTCGGCTCCTAATACAGAACTTTGGTATGTTTTGTCCACTATTTCACGCAGCTTTGGGGAAGGTCTCATCTAGGGATGTGCGGATTTTTTGGGAAAGTGAAATACATTTCTGACAGGGAAGAGAAAAAAGTTTGGCAAAATGGACAGAAGACATCAAATTCTCGAGAAGCCGATTTGGAGGGTTCATCATGCACCATCCAAGAATGTGCGAAAGAGAAAACGATAGTTGGAACTCTATTACTCAGTTTTGTCGAGAGAAAGAGTAGGACCGTTTGGAGGATCAATGACTATTCGTCCCCATTTTTTGAGCGCGGATTTTTGTGAGCGGTCACACGGTCGGTGCTCCTACTCTGGCAAATCGGGGGACACTCCGCGTAGAACTCCAGATAGGAGAAAAGGAGCACAGACCTACGCGGAGTCATACGACAAGGGGCAGCGGGAGTGCAGCATTGCGACGCCCGTGATGACGTCACAATCGGGGTCGGGACACTAGCTAAAGGCATTGCGGGAGACTCCCATCGATCAGCTGAACGATGACGTCATTGACCTCGCGGGTGACTCGCAATTACCCTCCCGGGTGACCTCCACTCAAACGATCAATACAAAACCGACTCACACGATTTCGAGACTGTATAGGCTCCTTAAAAAGCCCTAAGTTCGTCCATTCTAAGGAACGTGACGAATTCAAGGCTTTGTAAGGAGCGTATACCGTCTAGAAAACCGTGGAGATCGCCAGAAAAGCCTTCAATTGGTCGCGTTAAATTTAGCGCGGCCAACTAAAAGCAATTTTAGCATTCAACAGCACAACTGATATCCTGAATCGCATTTATTATGATTAAATCATTATGAAAATAGACAACAAGTAAAAAATGACGGTTTAAATCACAAATGGCCGTTACTTCAAACAAAAAACACTGGTAACCCTTATAAAACACAATGTGAAATGTACTGGTTAACTCATCGCTTCAAATTAGAAAACTATCTGTGAAGCAGGACAGCATGTTCCAAGCCAAACAACTGCGAAAAATCTTAAGACAGTGTGAAGGAAATTTGAGTTTTCAGAAGCTATGATCAGTGGGTGGTGTGCGATTGTGAGATGAACTGCGTTAGAGGGAAATCCAAATGGAATGAAACCTATTGAAAAATACCTTTCTAAACTGAGGTAGAAAGAGCTCATAAAGAATAACCATAGAATAAATTTTCGAGTTTAGTCAAATGCAGCATGCGGATTAAACCGAGTAGTACAATGCCCGCGCTAAGTTTTGTAAAAACGGGGAGCATCTGGCAAATTGGGGAAAAAGCGTCCGCTGCATGTTACTTTTTGAATGAAGACTTTTTGCATTTTGAAAACGCTTTCATATTCACAGATCAAATTGTTACCTAATTATGTGATTTGTAGGCCGAAGCTACCTGACATCGCTTTGATTTTGAAGGAAGTGGTTCTTGCAATCGTTTTTCAAAAACGTCGCGAGCGATAAAGTGCAGCAAAACTTTTAGCAGTATTTATACAAGTAATGGAAGACCAAACAGTATGCATCTCTTCATAAATTAGGTCCAGGTGAGAAAATCTCAAAGTTTTTGTTGGTTGCATTCTCGAAATCCTTCACTCGAAAGTCCGGAGTTTCTGCAATAAAACTCGGAGTTTTCAGGTTGTTTTCAAGCGTGTTTGATGAAGGAATTCGAAAATTCAACGAACATAAACCTTGAGATTCTTTCACCTGCACCTAATTTATGAAGAAAACATACAGATTGCTTTTCCATTACTTGCACAAATACTGCTAAAAGTTTACCCGCACTTCGCCGCGCGCGACGTTTTTGAAAAACGGTTGCAAGAACTATTTCCTTGAAAAACAAAGCGATTTTGGGAAACTTCGGTGTACAAGTCACATAATTGAGTATCAGTTTGATCAGTGAAAATGATAGCTTTTTCAGAATTCGAAAAAGTCTCATTCAACAAAGTTACATGCATCGTACGCTTTTTTGCGGAGTTTGCCAGATAATCCCCGTTTTTACAAAACTTAGCTCGGGTATTTCATATGTATTTCTTGTTCTCAAAACGCCCTCAGATTTCTCACTTCATTATGAAAATTATGGTGTCAATTGGCCTTATGCAGAGTAGTCAAGGTTATGGTTTCCCCGCAAGGTAGCAATGTGAGAAAAGTAAAACTCTGATATAGAAAGGTTGAGAATGAATCTGGGAATATGAACGCAGATTACAATGAAAGTTCCTTGACTTGAAGTCGAGTGGCAATGGGGTGTGAGTGTAAAATCATTTATTTCCTCACTGGTACGATCATCCATGTTTTCTATCCCTTCAGCAACTTGTGAACATTGTCTACGGTACCTCTCCGCTCCCAACGATGCCTGAACATGGAAAAATCTTCGGAATTTGCAAATCCAATCGAGAAAAAACTCACAAAATAGGTGGATAGATAAGAGTACCTTGCACAAAAACGCAGGCGTAAGTTGCACAGCGTCGAAAGTGCAGATCATTGACTCGGAACCTAAACCCGCAAATGGCTAGCCTAAACTTGGGAAGGTTTTCAATCGTAATTTAATCGAAAAAGAAATGATCCATCAAGTTGAAACCAACCCTATCTTTTGTGGATTAAGAGCAAAAGCAAGTTCATATAAACAAAAACAGTAAAACCGTGAACAAACTCAAACTCAAAGAAAATAAAAGATTCGAAGGATTCCGTGCCGTTAAGCTCCGTGTTTCCTAGCGCATTGCATATAGAGCGTTTAATTTCACGCGCGATTTGTAGTGACTCTCCCGCTGCGTGTTATGCGGTAGACCCGCTCTGGAAATTTCTGCGGGAGTGTCCCCCGATTCGCGCAGCGGGACTCCCGAAACGAGCAACGCCCACTTGTTTTCCTAGTGACTTTCCCGCTGGGTGTTATGCGGCAGACCCGCTTACGAAACTTCTGCGGGAGAGTCCCCCGATTTGCCAGAGTACTCTCAGAAATGTGCGTAATTGTCATGAGCGGAAAATAGCGCTTAGATTTGAACATACCGCGTACTCAGATGGGTTCAACCTGTCCCAAAATCCAAATAAAACTGAACGCCAATAGGATATTATGTTGGACGCAGTCATTTACGGGTGCTCGCAGTACGACAGGATCGTCGGTTGCATTGGACTGACCGCGATCAAACCAAGTTGTAAGTGCTGAACGTCTTCTTCTTCTTCTTCTGCAGCCACAGAGAGGGTCCTGTCATAGATTGAGGAAGTGAGCCACAAGCGTCGGATTCTCCCACAGATCTACTGGTGTTAACGATGTCGGTCTCATCGGGCAGTTGAAAAGGTGCGCAGTAGTATGCCCTTTATTACCACAATCCGGGCACTCGTCAGGTCTGCTGCTATCGATCTTATGTAAATAAGACATAAGCATGGGGGAGTGCCCGCAGCGCAACGAGGCAAGGGTGCACCTGGCACGCCTACCGAGTTCCATCTCGGTTTCGCTGACCTCAGGTGGCACGACTCCGAGAATGGAGTTTACGGCGGTCTTGCATAAGTGATCCTTGACGAATTGGGTATGCTCAGCACGTAAGAGACGGAGGCGTTCTTGTTGTGCGTTGGTCCATCTCTGTATATTGATTTTCGTGGGAGCATCGGCAAACGGCTTTCTTATACTTCTCTCTCTGACGGGGTCTAATAGTCTTCGCGACGGATGATTCGGCTGCTTCAGGATGTTTATGTACAGCTGTTGTGCATGGAGTTGGCAATGGTCCTTAACTGGCAGGATGCGAGCCTCGGCGTGTAGGTGCTCTACTGGAGAGCTTTTAGAACAGCCTGTTGCGATTCGCAATGCTCCATTTTGAATGCGCTGCAGCTTGGACCAGGATGTGTCCGACACGATATGCTGCCAGACTGGTGCAGCATACTCCAGGGCGGGCTGTACGATGGCCTTGTACGTGGTCAGGATCGTTTCTTTACTGCACCCCAGGACGTTCCGCCGAGAGCACGTAGGACGTTAAGTCTTGTTTTCACTGCAGCTTGCTTCTGCTCAGTGTTCTTATGAAACCTCAGCGAAGGGTCCAACACGAGTCCGAGCAGCTTAGGGAATCGGGCGGCCGGCAGGCGAGTTTCGTCCCATTTCACCATGGGATGAGCACTGTGCTCCGCATTATCAGTGGAAAAGACGGTTACGGATGATTTAGCGGCAGAGACCGTAAGCATCTTGCTATCGAGAAAACATTTCAACTCGATCAAGTAGTCATTGATCTTACTGGCAGCTACATTTATGTCGCGGTCCCGGCATAGTATAGTAATATCATCCGCATATGCTACGACCTTGATGTCTTGGGATGGAACGGGTAGATCTTCAATATACAGACTGAAAAGAGCAGGCGATAGAACTCCTCCTTGAGGTACACCGGCGGCAATTGGGATGCTATTGGAGACGTGCCCTTGAAATAGCCTATTTGCCCGACGTCCTTTGGTGAATGCGGTTATCCACCGCTTCTGCCAGGGCGGAATGGTAGACCTAATAGGCTCTCCGACAAAATGCCCAAATTTACAGTGTCAAAAGCCTTCGTTAGGTCGAGGGCTACACCTACGGTACGCTGAGGTTTCATGGCATTGAAGCCGTCCAAAACATAGCTCACAATTTCCAGCAGGGCCGTAGTGGTGGAATGTAGCTTACGGAAACCATGTTGATGCTGTTGTTTGCTATTATGTTCGGCAAGTTCCTCCACAGCCAATTTTTCTGCAACTTTGGCAATAGGTGAGAGAAGACTGATTGGCCTGTAACCTTTTGCCGTGGATGGTGATTTACCCGGCTTCGGCAATGGGATGACGCGTGCTACTTTCCAATCTTGAGGTAATGTACAGGTGCGAAACGATGTATTAATGACGTCAGCGAGCAGGGGTAGTAGTTCATTTGGCAGTCTCTTTAGAACTGCTGGGCTCAAACCATCTGGCCCTACTGCCTTCGAGTTACTCATTTCCTTGATAACCCTCTCGACCTGAGCGGGCGTGACTGCATCATCTTCAGCCATGAGTGGCAGTTTACAGAGTTCCCGAACAGTTATTCTATTCTGCTTCTCTCTTTTTGATTTAGTTATGAAAAAATGCTTCCCAAGAGCATTTGCGGCCTCTTTCCCTGACTTGAAGACTCCGCCGTCGAATTCAATCGTGGAATTGTCGGCGGAGGTGAACTTTCCGGAGATCCTTTTCAAGGCCTTCCACGTTGCTGCTGCATCATTTCTGAAGTTCATCTTCTCAGTGAACTTTTCCCAAGATTCTTTCTTGTGCCTATCAAGGTCCATCCTGATCTCATTATCCAGCTCGGCAATGTCTGGGTCAAGATGATTTGCGGCTCTCTTTGCGTCCCTTGTCCTTATCTTCTGCAGTGTTTCCCTGGTGAAATTGGGAAAGAAGGTCTTAACGCGGCCTTCAGGGATCGCAGCTTTCATCGCCTTCCTGATGGCATTAGAGAGGTGGCGCTCCTTCTGGTGTACATTGCCATTCCACGGATATTCGGCCGCTTGGCGAAGTGCAACCTCCCTGAACAGGCTCCAGTCTGCAAGGCCTAAATTGAGATAAGAACGATGACGAACACCTGTATAGGGAGCAAGAGAGTTAGAGAGATCGATATTGACAAAGACCGGTATGTGATCACTGGAAAGAGTTGTGGATGTAGACCAAGAGCAGGCGTTAGAGAGATTAGAGGAGACAAGGGAGATGTCTGGGCTGGAGGATCGACCGTAGGCAGGGAGACGAGTGGGCTGGCCATCGTTAAGGATAACGAGGTCGCACTCATCCGCCCAGTCTTCGACTTCATTTCCTCTAGCTTCAGAATCGAGCGACGAGCAGAACGTGTGAGCATTGAAGTCACCCGCAAAGACAATTGAGGGAGATAGAGAGCAGTCATACAGCTGCTTGAGTAGAGGGATAGGGTTGTAGGTTGGTGGACAGGATGTGGGAGGAGGAATGTATATATTGAAAAGAGAAAGTGGAGTTTTTAGAGGTAGATGGATGGGGAAGTACTCGAGAGTGCCATCCACTGGAGTGTTTGGAATGATGTGAGAGGGAAGAGACGACAGAACAAAAGTAGAGACTCCGCCTCCCTGAGATGACCTAGGATTATGATATGCAGTATAGCCCGGGATGTTTGGATGTCTAGAGGTAGCAGAGGGAGAGAGTTTGGTCTCCTGGACCATGATAACATCCGGGTGATGAGTACGGGCGAAGAGAGATAATTCAGAAAGCTTGGCGCGAAGGCCGTTGAGATTGATATGTACAATAAAGAGGGGGCGGTTGGTAGGTGAGGAATTGGAGTTACTGGAGGCGGAGCACACAATACAACGAAAGGAAGAATCGTGGTGCCTCACAGAACTGAGACCCGAACAAGAGAAGTGCACTCCACCTTTGGCATCCAAAACATTGGACGCTGGTTCCATACCAATTGACATCTCTGTCGCATGTGGCACATGGGTAGTTCTTCTTCTTCGCGGGTCCTGGGTTCCTCTCGACGCCGGCTCTTTGCAGTAGAATCTTCAGGAGAGCTGCGGCCAGCCAGCACCTCTCCCATGACAAAAACCCTCTCCGCGGAGGGATTGACGTCGGTTTGCACGGAGGTGGTCTTCTTTCCTCCACACTGCCACGGCACGAACGTACGACATCTCGGCAGCTGCTGAACGTCAAATGCTCCAATTGACGAAGCGAGTATGATGATTTTTATTTGATTACCTTGCGTTTAAAATTTGCTTGCAGCTGGTTCAGCTACCCAGTTCGAAGTAAGCTCTGACACCGCCGTAGTGGGTTTTGCGATCGAGCCTCACCGGCTCCGTGCGGTCGCGCCGCGTGCTCACTTCTGCTAACTGGCCTGCGATAGAATAAATATCTTATCTCTAAAACATTCTGCGACTATTCCTATTATCCTTCAAATTCTGATTGTTCGAATTATCTATCGCAGGCTTTGCAGCACAAGAGAGCACGTGGCGCGACCGCTCGCAGCCGGTGAGGCTTGGTCGCATAGTCCACTACGGCGGTGTCAGAGTTAACCTGCAAGCGCTTCTTTTGTCGCTCTGGCGATGGTGGGCTCTCCATCTTTATCAGGCCGACATTAACACGCTTTAGTTTTGCTTCTTCTTCTTCTTATCGGCCACAACGAGCATCTTCTCATAGGCGCAGGAAGGCGGCCACATCGCACGGTTTCTTCCACATATCCAGAGCTGTCAGTGAAGTTGGTCGAGCTGGGCATGAAAATAAATGTAATGAATCATGCCCTGTGCCATGGCAGTCAGGACATACGTCGGGGACCGATGGATCGATCCTATGGACATAGGCCTTCAGGAATGAGGAATGTCCACAGCGAAGACCTGCCAAAATTACTCGGGAGCGTCTTGGTAGATCCATCTCACTATCATCGACCTTGGGCGGTACACCATCGAGTATAGAATTGGGAGGGGCACAGGAGAGGTATTCATTGACGAATCTGGTGTGCTCCATCTGCAGGAGCCTCTTCCGGTTGAGCTCTAAGGTCGCCCAACGTTGACGGTCATTTACAGAGACAGCAGCATACAACGGTGCACGGATGTTGCGGGAATGAGGGGGGTTGGATGATAGCAAGTGATAGTTGGGGTGAGCGACATTCCTGACTATGCCAATATGGAACTGTTGGGTCTGCAGTTGGCAATGCTGCTTTACAGGAAGTAGTGCACATTCTTGATGTAGATGGGATATAGGAGTGGACTTGGGGCATCCAGTGATGACACGTAGAGCAGCGTTTTGTGTTCGCTGAAGTTTGTTCCAGGACGTTTCCGCCAAGTGCCTTGACCAGACCGGGGCTCCATATTCCAGTACGGGCTGTATCATCGCCTTGTACGTAACGCGCAAGACTTCCTTTGAGCTACCCCATGTAGTGCCAGCTAGAGCGCGGAGTATGTTGTTACGCGCATTGGCCGCAGCAGCTCGAATACGTGAGTTTTCATGGAATCGCAATGAAGGGTCCAGGAATACACCGAGTAGACGAGGGTGTTTGGATAGGGGCAGCAGATTTCCTTCCCAGAAAACCTGGGGATGCAGTTTGTGTTCAGCCGTGGCAGTAGTGCATAGAGTAACGCTTGACTTCGTAGGCGAGACCTTTAACTGTTTTGATTCCAAGAATACGGCCAGACTGCTGAGGTATTTGTTCATCTCCGCAGAGGCGCGGTCAATAACAGGGTCAGTGCACACAATAGTGATGTCATCCGCATACAGACATAAGTGGATGTTAGGCGATGGCTTCGGAATATCGGACAGATACAGAGAGAATAGGCTTGGTGACAATACTCCACCTTGGGGAACGCCTGCCTTCAAGGGAACAGACTTCGACAAGTGTCCGTCGAACTTCACACGTATAGAGCGGTTTTTGACAAAGTTGTCGGTCCATCGTTTACACCAGTCGGGCATATCACAGTCCAGAATCGACTTCGACAGCAAGGAAGTGCTGACGTTGTCAAAAGCGGATGTCAGATCAACTGCGACGACCAGGCTTCTACCAGCAGGAGCTTTGCTATTGAAACCGGCAATTATGTGTTCCGTAATCGATGTGAGTGCGGTAATAGTGGAGTGAGCCTTCTTGAAGCCATGTTGATGCACATTATGTAGTAGTGCAGTTTGGAGATGCGGACAGATGATCTTCTCCGCTAACTTAGCAATGGGGGACAAAAGGGAAATAGGTCGATGTGAGGTTGCCTTGTCCTCAGGCTTTCCTGGCTTCGGGATCGGTAGGACGATGGCTTGCTTCCACCTTGCGGGAATCACACCAGTACTGAACGAAGAGTAGATAAGATCGCTTAGTAACTCGTGGAATTGGTTTGGCAGATGCTTCAGATGGATAGCTGAGATGCCGTCGGGTCCCTCAGCCCTGGAGTTCTTCAAGGAATTGATGAGGGCTGACATAGTAGAGGGAGTTATTGCAGGTGTATCGTGACGACTGAGTTTCCTTATGGACCGGAGAGTTCTTCTATGAGAACGATCACGGCGCGACGTCGCCGAGGCAAAGAGTTTCCTGCCGACAGGCAGCACCATATCCAGACTCGAATCTACCAGAAGGGAACTCCAGCATGTTTCGCTCCGTTGACATTCTCTTTCCTGAAAGCTTCTTGAGAACGCTCCATGTTTTCTTGGCGTCAGTCTTGAAGTTAATGGATTCAGTAAACTCCTGCCATCGCTTTTGCTTGTGATTGTTGAGCAAGTTGGTGATCTCGTCAGACAGTTGCTGAATGCTCGAGTCAGCGGGGTTGGCTCGACGCTTCTCATCTCGTAGTTCGATCAGCTCCAGAACTTCCTTCGGAACGTTAGGGTGAAACGTTCTCACCCGTCCTGTAGGAATGGCTGTTCTAGAGGCATTGCATATGGCATCAACGACGAACTTCTCTTTCTCGTGTACAGAGCCGGTGAGCGGATAGTTGGCTACCCGACCGAGTAACACCTCCTTAAACAGGACCCAATTAGCCTTACGATAATTAGTATACAATTTGCTACGTGAGCCTGAGAAGGGTGCAAGATGACTATTAAGAGACAAATCCAGTGAAGCACATATTGGTACATGATCGCTGGCCATGACAACAGCAGTGGACCAGTTACAACATACAGCCAGAGAGGAAGAGACGAAAGTAACATCTGGCGAAGAGGGCCTGCCCGTGTTGGGGAGACGAGTAGGGCATCCTCATTGATAGCAACAAGATCACAATCATCCGCAAACTGCTCAAGTAGTTCGCCTCTATCATCGAGACCTAGAGAGGAGAACCAGGACGATGAGTGTGCATTATAATCACCAGCCATAATAACTGAGGACGAAGGAGGGAAGAGTGTACAGTGAGCAAAAATGGTGTAGGATTAAACAAATTGGCACAAGAGGTGGTTGGAGGATTACAAACATTAACAACATCTGATGGGCAACTTTGCAATACATCATGGACACCAATACACTCAACAACATAATCAGCGGGAAGCGCAATGAGGTGTGAGGGAATAGAAGATTTTACAAAAGTAGAGACGCCACCACCATGGGAAGTACGGGGAGGTGGTAAGACGTGTAACCGGGGAGGCGGGGAAGGGAAGAGGAAGCGCTAAGTTTTGTCTCCTGCAGGAGGATGATATCAGGATGATAGCGTTCAATGTACAATGTCAGTTCAACAAGTTTGGCACGCAGGCCATTAATGTTAAGTTGAAAATGTCCAAACTATGATGAGGAGCACTAGGGGGAGAATTAGAGCAAGATATACAACAAAAAAGCATCAGTGTAGTCATTATAGCTAGCTAACCCCGAACATTTGAGGTGTACCCAGCCAAGGCAACCACCGCACTGAACGCTAGCGTGTTGAGCCGATAATCCACAGTGACAACAGGGATATCGCGGAGTCTTGCGCGGCCCTGGGTTCCTCTCAATGCCAGCTCGTAGTAGTAGAATACGAAGGAGTGCGGCAGCCAGCCATTCGCACTCCCACACAGAAAAAACTCCTCGTGGAGTTGTAGATGCCCGTTTGATGAGTCTCCTTGATCTTGGTAGTCGACTCCACAGATCCACCACGCGTAGGTTGAGCATCTCGGATCCAGTTTTGCTTCTAGGTTTCACCTAGTTTCAATGCTTATATTGTTTGCTCAAAGGCTGGGTCCGACCAGAAATCCGAGTTTGAGATTTCCTGCTGAATCAGTGCGTTGGCTACAACTAATCCCAGGAAACGTGCGATTACTGCAAAAAAAAAGCGCTTCCTAAAGTTATCTCAGCCTCAAGATTTGGCGAAGTTCAAATATTCAGGTACCCACAAATGGGTAACCGTCGTCCACGTGCTTAATCCATCGTCCGCGCTTTTTTTTCGCGGTGCGTTGTGGAAATCGTCTCTCAGCGAGCGCCGCGAAAGCGGTGCTTCGCTGCGTGACTGCGATACGACGACCCAGCAACCTGTTCCTGCGCTACTGGATTATCTTCATGCCGTAGGAATATCGACATTTCCCCGGGCTAATCATGCCGTGAATACCATATTACTTTACTTAAAGGCCATTATATCCAATTGTTACGACTTATATCTTAAAAAATTCTTGGTGGGTGCGTCTAGTCTGTCTCGGTCTATGTAACAATAAGCCAGATTTCGGGAGAGCGTTTTCAGGTTCAAAAAATACGTTCTCATCCTTTTAGCCGATTTCAGTTTATAAAAAGCATTGTTTTCTGGGCCTGAAGTTATCGGTTTTTCGTTCATAAGTTTTCTACGCTAAGAGGTGGAATTGGTTCTTCGTTCATAAATTCTCTACGCTAAGAGATGGACCTTTGGTGAAGGTAGTTCTCGAAAATCCCATAGAATTCTGCGTCGAAAAGTGTTTCCAGGTTGGAAAATGTTTTCTCGATCCTTCAGCCTAATTTACTTTACGAAACACCAGTTTTTCACCTTCAATTCTTCTACAGCTAAACATAGGGTCCTGGTGAAAGCTGCTTTTGAAATCTACGTGAAATTCTGCGTGGAAGGATATATCGGGTTTCTAACTTTGCTCGCTCAATAAGCCAGCCAGGTCGGTGGAGCCGAGCTCCATAGTGCTCTCCATAAGGTGCTCTCGCCTCACTATTGTAAATAGGAGACGCAGAGTCTCTGGAGCACACAATGGAGCTCGGCTTCACCGACCTGGCTTGCTTATGCATCAAGCAAAGTTAGAAACCCGATATATCAACCGACGCAGAATTTTACTTAGATTTCAAAAATAACCTTCACCTTATCTTCAACTGTTAAAGAGTTATGGTTGGCAACTGGGTTTCGTGGTATGACCAGAAAACACAACCTGCCGGTTTGTAACCGTTCTCGAAACACGAACACGAGAGACATACAAAAACAAAAATTCATGACTGTCAAAATTTACAACAAAGGATCAATGCAATATATAAACATAGCAATAAAATAGCTAGAATGTCTTACTGTGATTATGCAAGGCCTACAGATTGACACCAACCCAAGCTGCAAGCTTTCCTAGCGCGAACAGAGTTCTCCCTTTAAAATTTATACAATCCCACAGACCTACAGTGGAACGATTTCCCGAGATGCGGCTGCGTGCAGGAGGATGATGAAGCGAAACAAAGATGCGACTCGGAATTTACTCGAGAGTCACACCTAGCAGAATGCGAGCAAGCAGAAGCTAACGCTGCGGCAGACCCAGGAGGAGAATAGCTGCGCTCGAATCCTGGCGGGGCCGTAGGTAGAAGAAGAACGGGGTTTCGGTACCTCTGCCGAACGTCCGAATACCTAAAAATATCCTCACAGCGCTTGCGTCGACTAATTCCTCGCGCCAACTCTCGATTCGCGTCAATCCCAGGCAGTCCTGGCGCATATCACAATATTACACAATATACGTACAGTTTGACGGCAACACAAAAATAAATATATACAATTTCACGCCTAAAACTGAGCCTGGTTAAAACGGTGAGTTTCTTTTAGTTTTTTTAAAACTTATTGATCATGTTATTTCTGACTTCCCTTAACTTCCTACTAGACAACATGCCCCCCTCAATAAACTCGATCTTTCCACAGATCGATCTCAGTCGTTCAGTGACTGACATGCGCTCAAAATGCTTTTGCGTGGATCGTTGCTCAGCACGATGTCGTCCCTTCTCGACTCGTTTTAGATGCCTCTTCGAAATGCGTCCGTCGCGTTGAGCCAGCACACCTGACATTCCCATACGACGACTTTCCGACGGTTCACCGGTCGGCTTCCAGGTCTAGTTCATGGACCTCGGCATCTTCACTGGTTCCATCGCTACTACATCCTTGGCCTGATCACGCAGGAATTCGCAATACTCCAACGCTTGCTCGAGATGCCACCATCTCTGAGGGTCGTGAGCGACTCCTACCTTTAAACACGCCATTGAAGCACGTAGGACACCGGGTTCTGCTGGGACGAAGTTCTGCAACTGGGAGATGAACTTCGGAAATACGTCCAAGTAGCGTCGAATATGTCCTGTGACCTTCTCGTTTAGGCGATCCCAACTCGCTTCTTCGACTGACCTTGGCTCATTGACAACGCAAACTTGCGTTCCACACGTCAACCACAAATCCATGGCATGAACGAATTGTATCCAGGAATAGGCATCTTCCGGTTCCTTCGGGGGGAGAACAATCACCATTGTTCCGACGTCGTCCGCGAACAGGCTATTATTATTGGTGCGGATGTCCCGGAACGATCCGTAGTAGTAGAACTTCGTCCTCGTCGAAATGCAGTGCTTCAGGCGATGCAAAACCTCAAGAATCGCCACCACCACTCGCGCGTGCTCGTCGGCCTTCTGAACCACTGCGGCTACCTTTGCCCATTCTATCTGCTGAGCAATCCGCCATTCATATTCCGTAATTCTGGTGAGATCCCACGGCCAATCGCGGATCTGAGCGTGACGAAGAACAGCTTCACGTGGAATGCAAGCGGCCATAATGGAGACGTGCAGACATCGATGACGAAAGAAAGCATACGCGTATCCTACCGCTTCGGGACTGATAGCGAGATAATTTTTATCCAGAATTCTTTGCACTTTCGATGAACTGGAGCCGGATTGCCACCAAATAGCTAAAACCCTGGCAACATCTAATACACATTCGATACGCTCATCACTAGCTGGTTGCGGAATCATGGGAAGCACATCATGAACATGGATTTCACGACAACAACGACAAATATCCAGCGGAAAGCTTCTTCTTCCATCAACTTCCGGAAACTCCTGACTTCAACAACTCGTCGATCATCGCTGATGCCAATTTCTTTCTCTCTACGCTTCCTTCCCCTCTTTCGTCTGGTTTTGACTTTTACCGGTTCATCACTGATCTCATCAGGGCATCTGAGTAACATGTCAAATTGAACATGCACAGGATACTCGTTGACACCAATTTCTGTCACTAGGGCCGAGTTCTCACTAGTGTCTATAATGCGGTAGGGCCCGTTCCACTCACCTACCAGTTTTGGGTGCTTTGCCTGACCTCGTTCGCGGGGCAAGTGCATAAACACCCTCTGCCCAACCATAGGCACATAGCGCTTCTCAACCTTATTCTTCGCGTCATAGTACCGCTTCATTTTGTCCCTGTACCTCTCGACTTGCATCTTTATCTCGTCCCTGTTTAGCCTCAGTCCACGTATCAATTCCGACTTGTAATAATCCAAGTCTACTGTGCTTATCTGTGCCAAATTCCGGTTCGCAATTGCGTCCCGACACGCTTTGCGGCCCCACGCTCCCGAGTCCTAAGAGCTCCCAGCGCCGCAGCCGCCGATCTGCTGACTAGGTGGGTTTTGGAAACTGGAAACTAGGAAAAATTGGAGAAATTTGTATAAAAAAGCCACATTGAGTCGGCTTTGGCGCTGGAAACCCGACGGACTCGAGCGCTTGCGGCTGCGAAGCGTGTCAAGATGCAATCGCGGACCGGAATTTGGCCCAGATAAGCACAGTGATTGACTTAATTTCATCCTACTTTCAGGAACGGAGTTCAACGGCATCTCTGGGTCGAAGCCGTGGATAAGGAAAAACGGGCTCTCTCCCGTTGCCGTATGCGGCGTAACATTGTAGGCATACGCAACGTTAGGCAGCATCACGTCCCACTAATCCAGGAAATCTATCTTTTGCTTCAGCATCCGCTGAACTGTTTCAATCGCTCCTTCAGCGCCTCCATCTTCACGGGAATTATACCCCTTTGTTAGGGTATGAGTTATTCCCGAGATTCTCACTAACTCATCCATAATGCCGTTAACGAATTCAGTCCCCTGATCCGTATGGAGTTGCTTAGGCCAGCGCCCACCCTCACAAATCCATTTTTCAAAAATTGTTTGTGCAATGGTATCCGCCGCCTTGTCTTTGATTGCGTACGCCCCCAACCATTTCCAAAACTGGTCGACCAAAACTAGTATTTACTTGTTTCCATTCGCACTCATTCCCATCTCCTAAAGATCCGCATAGACACACTCGAATGGCATCGTGTTTGCGAACGGTAGTAGAGGAGGTACGTTTGTCCGCTTAGGGTTCGCCAGCAAGCATTCCCGGCAGCCTCGTACCCATATTGTGATGTCCCTCTCCATAGTTTCCCAGAACATTTTTTTCCGCAACATCCCAAACATCTTCTTCTGCGCTTCTTTGAACACCGTTTCCCTTTTTGATCTAGGCGCTACCAACACCATGGTGCCGTCATCCCTTATCAGTTTCAACTCTCCATTATCAATACTGAAATCGGCTATGATCAACTTTTTACTTACACCAGGCAGCCTCACCTGAGCGTCAAAGCAGCCCTTCCGTAGTTTTTCTACTACATCGGCGTAGACCGCATCGCTTTCTAACTCCTTTAACCACTCTGATTCACTTTCTCCGGTCACGACACACACGATTTTATCCTCTCCTGGAATAGCAAGCTAGTCCACTTCGCCATGTGTCGAAATTCCCCTTGATTGTGCATCTGCGACTGCATTCGCCTTTCCTTGGACATATTCAATCGACAGCCGGTACTGCTGGACATCTATGGCCCACCTCAGCACTTTGGGTGATACATTGTGCCGGCGAAACAAAGACGTCAAAAATAAACGGTCAGCTCTCACGACCACACTCATTCCATACACAAAGTAATGGAATTTGTGCAACGCGAACACTATCGCCAGGGCCTCTAGGTCAGTCACATGATAGTTTCTCTCTGCCCTTGATAACTTCTTAGAAGCAAAGTATATGGAATGCAAAAAACTATCATCACCTTGTTGTGACAGTACAGCGCGTGATTTCAACTCTTCAAAAGCGACCCATCTCCAGGGTGCCTTTTTGCTTGTCAGCTCAAACAGCGGTCGCGCCACTTTTGAGAAATCAAGTACAAATTTGCGGTAATACCCGCACATTCCCAGAAATGTTCTCATCTCCGCCATGACCGTTGGTCTCGAGTACTGTCGAATTTTTCCAATCTTGGCTGGGTCCGCATGCATACCAGGATCATCCACCTCATGACCCAAAACTGCCACCTTTTGACTCAGCAATACACATTTTTGGGGCTTGAGCTTCAAGTTGGCATCTTGCATCGGTTTGAACAATGATCTCAGGACATCCATATGTCTCTCCTTACTATCAGTGGCCACAAGGATGTCTTCGATGTATACAAACACCTCCTTATCCTTTAACTCTCCAAGGACTGAATCCATCAGTCTCTGGAAACGAGGCGGTGACGTACACAATTCAAAGGGAAGCGCTTTGCACTGAAACGAACCCTCCGACGTCGTGAAAGCACTTTTCCTTTTGGCATCTCCCGACATAGGGATTTGCCAGTAGCCCGCTGCCATGTCAAGAGTGCTGAAGTACTTCCGTTCTCTCAAACTCTGGAGGATAGTGCCGATCTGAGGGAGTGGATATGCGTCTTGTTTCGTATGCTTGTTCAGCTCACGATAATCGATGCATAACCTCATCGACCCATCCTTTTTCTTTACAAGCACTACTGGTGATGCCCAATTCGATGAAGACTCCTCAATTATACCTCGCTCGCCTCGCTCTAGGAGCTCCTTGATCATCCCCTTGAACTGACTGCGTGCACCTATAGGCACTGGTCTGGTCTTATGTCGTATAGGGGCCGTGTCTCCCGTATCGACCTCATGCGTGACGAGACTTGTCTGCGTCAGCTTCCGATCCTCGACGGCGAACACAGTTTTGAACTCCTCAACCATTTTCCAGAGTTCGACTTCATCGCCACACTTCCCTCGATTGCCTCTCAGATACTTCACAAGCACTGACCGACGTTCTGCCTCACTTAGCGGAAGTTTTCCTAGCTCAAGCTCCGTTGAAACTTCTTTGGATCTAACCTTTTCCATCTCGACAGCCTCTTGCTCGAACTGACCAATCTCCTGTCCTGCACTCAATACCAGCGGCTCTTCCTCGTTAATCCATACTGGAATACTAGCCACACCATTTCCATCTACCGTGCATACACCGGACTGAATCTCTTCTGCCTCGGAGCTGAATACCTTATCTCCTACCTGTGATTTCCCCTCACCGAAACTCACTTAGTTTGTCCAGGCGCTACACACGCCCGTTTGCAAACCATGACTCAACTTGACGTAGCGTCTAGGGCATTATCAGCATCCTTGATGCTCACTTCGCTGGTTGCTGCACCCACTGGTTGCTGCACAAGCTTGTACTTCAACACATGTAGTGCATTTGTGTCTAGAACCAATGTATTCCCTTGTCTCTCCGACACGTACATATGTATCCTTGCCACATCTCCCCCTGTTACCCTCAATGGTACCTCTATCAGGCTTCTAAAACCCATTTGCATCGCGTACCATCACCGAGGGGCTCACTGGGTGCTCTTGTATCTTGTGGCCTTCTCTCCTGATCGGCTCGAGCACCGTCATAGGCAGTATGGACACCTCTGAGCCGGTATACAACAGTGCTGGCCAAACGCCACCAAACACCTCTACCTTTGCCATCGACTTCTTTCCATGTAGTGACACTGAACGTTTGACATTCTTATCATCTATGCTTGGTTCTAGCCCTCACCTGCACTCTTGCAGCTCTGTAGTACCCTCTGTTACGACCTCAAGTGAACTACTGCGCACCTCTCTAACCTTCTTGCAGTCTCTAGCGAAATGCCCTGCACCCTTGCAGTTATAAGACTGCTTTTGATTTCCGCCAGACGACTTGTGCCGCTCCGTACTTTCTGAAGCCTCTGGACGCTTCTGCTCCAAGCCCTTCTGGGTTTCGAGACTCGTCTTGCTATTGGTCCTAACCTTTGATGACCCTTCGCTATGTGGCTTCTGCCACGTGGCCTCAAGCTTTGATGACCCTTCGCCATGTGGCCTCTGATATCTACCCTCGGAATGTTTCGGCCTAGGACTTCTCTCCCGCTGACCCCTAGAGTTCTCCAAGGTCAGCTTCCTTCTTTCTACACGCATAGCAGCTTCCTTAAGATTCGCATATGCATTTCTTCCGTCCTTCTCCATAGCCTCTAAGAAGTAGAACGATTCAGGCCAACTAACGATTTGCTCATACAAATCTTGTGCTCTCGTTGTCGCCAAAGCGCCCTCATCCAAATCCGGATACGCCTTTGCCGACAACCTTTCAAGCTCAACCCAATACTCTGCAATTGTCTGAGCTTCAGTTTTCATCAGTCTCCTCAGCTTACCTAGCGCTATCACCCTACCGTAGAGTGAGGACTTTAAAAAGAGACCGAACGAACGAATTTTGGAAAAATTCGTTCATTTTTTATTTCGAATGAACGAATTTCGAATAAATTCGTTCATTTTTCATTCCGAGCGAACGAATTTCGAATAAATTCGTTCATTTTCTACTTAGAACGAACGAATTTCGAATAAATTCGTTCATTTTTTATTTCAAACGAACGAATTACGAATAAATTCGTTCATTTTTCATTCTAAACAAACGAATTTCGAATAAATTCGTTCATTTTTTATTTAGAACGAACGAATATTCGAAATTCGAATATTCGAATGACGAATAATTTAAGCATCCATAGCAATATCGCGCAACTACGAAGTGAGCGGCAATAACAAGTTGAATTCTTCTTCTAAAGCTTTCTTTCCTTCTACAATTGAAATTTATAAGGCACGACTCATCTCTAAACCTGTATGGGCTATAACGCAAAGAATGCTGCAAAATCAACTTTTCCGCTCTAGCTTAGCCTAAGGAGCTTATTCGAGGAGCCTAACTAACTTTGCTTGCCCCATAAGCCAGCCAGATTGGTGGAGCCGAGCTCCATAGTTATCTCCATTGGTGCTTTTGCCTCTATGATTTAAAGGCAGCATACACGCTCGTAAACGTGATTGAGATAACTACGGATATAAAATGGTATGGCCCAGATTACAACGCCTACGCATTTTGAAGTGTCAAAAACGACCCACAATGACGCTACATGAGTTCGAAGTTAGCCCCGCCCTGTATTTTCTCGTCCCCTGTATTTTCCATTTTCCTGCAACGCAAGGTTGCTGGCTCATATTCACCGTCGGTACTGTTGGTAGGTTGCCTAACAAGTGAACCACGTAAGTCACTGACGGCAAAGATGGCCCAGCAACCCTGCGTTGGAGGAAAATGACAAATACAGGGGGCGTGAAAATACAGGGCGGGGCTAACTTCGAACTTATGTAGCGGCATTGTGGGTCATTTTTGACACTTCAAATTGCGTAGGCATTATGTTGTAAGCCATACGGTTCGATTCACATTGTTATCCCAACCACGTTTACAAGCGTGTGTGCTGCCTTTAAATGAGAGACGCAGAGTTCTGCTGGAGCCAACAACGGGGCTCGGCTCCACCGACCTGGCTGGCTTACTCTAATAGAATCTTTTGCGCTAGTACCGTGATGCTCCCGTGATCCGCGATAGTACCGTGTTCCTAGTCCCGCGATCCGCGTTTGTTCCGCGATGGGTCCCCAATTGACTCGTCCGTTGGCATTCTCGTTCTCGTACCGTGATGGTACCGCGATCGTTGAGAGGTTTACCGCGCTAATACCGTGGTGCACTCGCGATCCGCGATGGTACCGTGATCGTCTCCCCCCGGTCCCGCGTTCTCATGTTGTGCAAATTTGTAAAGCAGCGCGCAATGCGGCGAGGGCAATACCTTATAGCTTCGTGTTGATCTGATAGGCAACACTCGCTCGGATGAAACATCGAGAGGGCCTGGATGCGAAACCATCAAAAGGCTGGCAGAATCTCGCGATCGTCCCGCGATAGTTCCAAGCTCGGTTCGTCGCGGATCCGCGATGTAACGTCCCGAATACATCAATGTATAGACGCGATTTGCCCTCAGGTTGAAACTGGTAGGATCTCGCAATCGTTCCGTGATAGGCCCAGGCTCGACTTCCCGCGGTTTTGCTATAGAGCATCGTGGGGGCATCGATGAACGAACGCGGTACACTCTCGGTTTGAGACTGGCAGAATTTCGCGATCGTTGCGCGATAGCCCCATGCTAGTATCCTCTCGGCCCCTACCAGAAACTGAGGGGATTCTATCCGTGAACGATTGCGGGAGATCCTCTCAGAGTATGGAGCGAGCAAAGTTAGGAACCCGATATATCATTCGACGCAGAATTTTACGTAGATTTCAAAAACAACCCTCACCAGGTCAAAGAGTTATTGGCGAAAAACCGGTGTTTTGTAAAATGAATTAGGCTAAAGGATCGAGAAAATATTTTTTCAAACTGGAAGCACAAGTTGACGCAGAATTCTATCTCCAAGCACAAAAACGTTATGGACGAAAAACCGAAAGTGACACCCACCCAATCTTGAAAATGACTTGCATGAGTGTTGGGTCGCTTTCATTCTTTTTCGGGGCGGGTACTGGGGGGAGATCGGAGTACATGGCGGGGTTTAATGCTCTGTCGGCCAATCGACAGACGTCTCTCCACCCCTTAAGACGTGGGTGATTGGTCAAGGGAGGGATAAACCCCACCCCGTACTCCCATCTCCTCCTGTGCCTCGGGGCGTTTCACCGGTTGTCACCTGTTTTCCCAATGATGGAGGTCCCCCCTTCACCTGCCCAGAGGTGAAGGTTGGTGGAGTACATGGCTCCACCCAACAAAGCTATGGTTGGTGTTATCATTGCGCAGCGGCATGAAAAATGGGAGTGGCCAGGCGCGATTGCCATGTGGCTCCCCCTGTTAGAACCGCCCTAGTAGCCTCATCAGACGGTGTGGGAAAAAATTTAGCCTTTGCGTTTGGGAAAATGGAACAATGGAGTAATGAAGAAAACGACATCAGTCTTGAAAGGTATGTCGATTCCTTCATACATTAGAGCTAATTTTGATATTTTTTGTTAAATCAGCTCGGGTATTCAAATTGGAATAACGTTCGAATATTCATCTCTGCGAATAATCGAATTTGAATAATGTTCGAATATTCACCTTTTGCGAATAGTCGAATTCGAATAATATTCGAATATTCACCTTTTCCGAATAGTCGAATTCGAATAATATCTTAGTATTCATCTTTTGCGCATAGTCGAATTCGAATAATGTTCGAATTTTCATCTTTTTCGAATAGTCGAATTCGAATAATGTTCGAATATTCACACTTTTCGAATATTCGAATGTTCGAATAAAAATTCGTTCGAAAAATTCGAATATTTATTCGAACTCGAATATTCGGTCCTCACTCTACCCTACCGGTTTGCGCCTCAATCCTGTTTACTTCGGGTAATGCTGCCATAACACCATCAACAGGTCCCTGCTTTACCCCGCGAGGTAATGCTTCATATTGAGCCTTTGCCTTACCACTCAACCTAGCCTTCAGCTAAGTTTTCAGCTCTTCTCTTCTCTAACTATGCATAGGGTATTTCAATTCAAACGCCTCACGAAAATTTTCCCACGAATACTCTTTATCATTACCAGAGTACACCCGCACTTCCGGTAAAGCAATGTACTTCAAATACGTACTCATGTCATCATGCACAGGCGCCAGGTTCAGCCTCCTACCCTGTCCACCCCGGGTCAGGTGATAACCAGACAAACTATCGACCTTACTCCATTCCCCACCAGTTACAGAAAATACAGAAGGGAACTGATCGTGCATCGGTGGCGTCATCCTGGAGCATGGCCTGGATCCTTGCTGGTTCGAGCCCGTTCGCAACAGCTGCGCATCTGGCCCATTCTGAAATACATCATTATTAGGGTTCAAACTCAGTTTCAATCTTCTCAATGCATCCAGTCTATACTGAACCCTGCTATCAACTCTATTACGTGGAACTAAGTCTTGCACGATTTCGTTCGGCTGCTCATTCGAACCGCTCCTCTGCGCCGCCTTGATCGCGTCGATTTCCCACTGCTTCTATTGCAGCAGCCTCTGTTACGAACGAAATTCATTCTCTTTTTCCAACATGACCGAAACACGCTGTGCTAGATCAGTGCAGTTTTCTACCACTTCACTTGAGCGCCACCCAGTACGTTTCTGTACCTCATCTACTATGGCTGCCTTGCCTACTAGGTCTTCAACCATCTGCACAAAATTGTACTGCGCCTTGCAATCAAATAAATTCATGAAGGGATTCAAACACATGTCCGCACTACTGGCTTTCACGAATTCCTTCCTGAATTTACCTAGCCGTAGCTCGACCTCTTCCCACGCAACTTGTATGAGTTCCTCTAACTTCACCCGTTTTGGGTCACTGGTGCGCCAATGTTTAGCCACTTCGGCTACCATTGTTACTTTTGCATCTTTAATACTTTTAAGTACTAATTCACCAACCTTGAGCTGTTCCAGCTCGCTGCCACGACTTGTGTCGCCCATCTCCACGTCGTTGACCACAACGGAAGGCATCATGCACTCTGCAACACGATTATCACTTCTTGCTTCACTTGCGTTCACCGACACCACCGACCCTGCCAGAGACATAGAGGCTTCCTTCAGCGTTGTGCCTAGATTCTCTTTGTCCAAGCAATCGATAGTTGCACCACTTACCTAAAAAAATTGGGCAGCAATTACCCTTACAAAAGTGATATGCAACTAACGATTCCCTGTAGCCAAGGAATCCAGACACAACACTGACTCAAAAAGTTGGGCTTTTTTCGAAAGCCACTAACTCTTTAGATTACAACCAACAGCCACACTGAATCAGCTACTGCCAGTTGAAATTCGAGACGGCAAAAAAAAAACACGACGCGACGCGAGTCTCAAAATGTTCGAGTCAAGAAAACGGCGGCTTGGCCCCCAAGTTGGCAACTGGATTTCGTGGTATGACCAGAAAACACAACCTGTCGGTCTGTAACCGTTCTCGAAACAGGAACACGAGAGACAAACAAGAACAAAAATTTATGACTCACAAAATTCACAACAAAGGATAAATCCCAGGCAGCCCTGGCGCACATCACAATATTACACAATACACGTACAATTTCACGGCAACACAAAAATAAATACACTCACTTTCACGCCCAGAACTGAGCCTGGTTAAAACTGTGAGTTTCTTTTCGTTTTTTTTTTCAAAACCTATTAATCATGTTATTTCTGACTCCCCTTAACTTCCTATTACCCAACATTATAGGCGAAAAACTGGCGGTTCGTAAAATGAATTAGGCTGAAGGATCGAGAAAATATTTTTCCAAGCTGGAAACATAATTCGACGCAGAAAACTCTATGGGGATTCCGGAAACAATCTTCACCAAAGGTCCATCTCTTAGCGTAGGAAAGTTATGAACGAAAAACCGATAGCTTCAGGCCCAAAAAATGCACTTCATTAGCCGAAATCGATTGGAAGAGTGGGAGTGTCTTTTTTGAACCTGAAAACGCTATTCGTTGCAGAATTTTATGAGGAAGAATTCAAAAAACAACCTTCACCAAGGGACTTTTCTGAGGGGACAAAAGTTAAGGGGGGAACTGGCACTTTGCAAGCCGAAGATGGTTCGGAGTTCTAAAGCGCGGTAGACCCTCAAAATACCTAACGTCGGAGAATTTTACGGAATGTCCGAAAAAAAAACACTTGCTTAATATCCTTCTTTGAACATGAAAATGTTACCAGGGGAAAGCACGTAATCTCTAGGTAGAGGTCAGGTTACCTCATCAAGTTTGAGGCACAAAAAACACGAGAAGACCGAAAAATTGAAGTGGTAAAAATGATGTTCATTCCTCAAATTGGGAAGAGAAGGTAACCTTTACCTTTTTGTTCGTCATCCCATCCAACAACCTTGTCCGTCAACCCATCCAGCAACCTTCTCTCGGACCACTGTCTCCACCCCCAACGAAGCTATGGTCATACGTGCTCGCACGGCACGCCAGTGTGCTCGCAATCAGGTCTAGCGAATGGTTTCTGGATGGCCAATAATAATTGCAACGAATCTGTGGCAGTCTTAAAGGATGTAAAATTGAGGTGCTTGACACAAATGCTTTTCTATGAAACTATGAGTTCCAGATGATACGGATTCCTCGAAAACTCGTTCCAAGAGTAGTGATGGTCGGCGTTTTGGAAGCGAACTAAGTTATATCCGGGATGAGCACAAGAAGGAACTTGTTGCAGTACGTCAAACCGCAGCGAAAACTCTCACCGACGCACTTATGGATCAACAGAAACAGCTGTCCTTACAGTCAGGTTTTTTCTTTTTCTTCTTTAACATGACGTTCGAATGCGACCTGATCATTAGCGCCTTGAGTCTAATATGTCGCATCCGGAAATAATACGTTCACCCTAAATTTTCCAGTGTTCGGTTTTCCGGCCGCACTAGTGAATTTGTGCTGGTAGAAGACACAAGAACACAATAATTCACTCTCGTGCTCTTGAATGAGCTTCAAACTTTATAACGGTTTCCGAATTCGCTCGGCACATTTTTGCGTCCATGCGGGTTTAAAAGTATTTTAAAGATTCTCTTTCGCGACGTATGATTTTCTCTATCTGCGAGTGAACCGCTTCCCATACTGCCGCAGGCACGCAGAGATAATACCAGTTTATGAATCGAATACGAGGAACACCAGAGCTGGACACCAGAGTGCGCCGTACATATAGTGGATGTATCCAGGTCAGGGACCGATGCACAACCCCTGCCGCCGGCGCTGATGGGCGCGCTGCGCAAGGTGGTGGACGCCCGCCTCAACGGCATCGATCAACTTCAGGCCGCACAGCCAGGGTAAGGCATGCCCTAGTTACCGGTCTTTTGGGGGTGCAGCCCCCAACCACCCAAGTTGGAAAATTTTGCGACCCCCCTCCAACTTATTCAAGACATTTTTTTAATTATTTGCCTCTTCATGACGCGATAAGCTACACAGATGTACTCTACGTGCGATCAGGAAACTCAGTCTCCAGGACGTATCTGCTATTGCTGCTTCTACTGTCACTGCCGTTATCAAATCAATGAAGAATTCAAAAGCAGAAGGACCTGATGGCATCTCAGCCGTTCATTTGGAGCATCTGCCGGAACAATACGCTGAGGTACTCAGTGATCTTATCTATTCGTCGTTTAGCAGTGGTATTATTCCTGCTCGTTGGAAACAAGCTCTCGTTTTTCCCATTCCTAAGCCGGGCAAACCAAAGGATAAAGCAACGTCTTATCGTTCTATACAGTGCGTTCGGAAATGATAGGGACACCTCTGAAAACCACAGTCTTTATGTTTAAATTGCGTGCGGCGATCGGTAATGCTCATAAATGAATTCAGCAAGGTAAATAACCTATGTTCACTTGTTTCTATAACAATAGCATAATAATGTAATATTTTATTTTAAATTATCACATTATTCGTCGTTCGGTCGGAAATGATAGGGACACTATTAAAAAACAAAAATTATCAAACAAGGAATGAACAGATATACACATACGTGAAATCTAATATGATATCGCACCTCCAGAGTTGGAAATCAATTCGAAAATTCTATTCGGCATAGAAGTGATCAAATTGGATATCACATTTTTATCCAAATTCCTCCAGGCTTCAAGTACAGCGGCCTTTAGCTCGTATACGGTCCCATACTGCTGGTTATTCGCGTAAATCTGGAGCACAATTATGCCCCAGATATTCTCTATCGGGTTGCAGTCAGGACTACACGCGGGCCATTCCATCACGCGAACTCGGTTTTGTTGAAGCCCCGCCTTTGTGGATCTGGAGACATGGACCGCAGCGTTATTTTGCTGGAAAATGTAGCGTTGACGCCTGTTTCCAGTGAAGAACGGCAGAA
Organism: Aplectana chamaeleonis; assembly: GCA_029168955.1. NCBI lineage: Eukaryota > Metazoa > Nematoda > Chromadorea > Rhabditida > Cosmocercidae > Aplectana > Aplectana chamaeleonis. Next base: position 384,221 of record JAPDOI010000450.1, read on the forward strand.
GATGCGCACGCAATGTTTCTTGATGCTCCTCCGAATCCATCCGACACGAAGTGAAGGCGATTTCCAAAACACCTTCGCTGCAGAATGCTCCCCAACACATCAGCGAACCGCCTCCGAAATTTCTTTGACTAAATACCATCGGATCCTTGCGAAGATCTCTCCTGTAGCATCGAGCACCGTCAGGTCCATCAAGGTTAAACTTCTTTTCGTCGGAGAAAATTACCTGGAACATGTCGCCTTTATCTTTTTAAATTTTATCGGGGTTTTTAGAGAATCTCATACCTCTGACCAGTCTGTTGCCATGTTGTTCCTTGAAAACCGAAGTCGAGCTACTTTGTGGGCTTCTGAGAGTGATGAAGCCTTCTTCATCACTTGGCGGACGATGTTTTCGTCTGCGTTTACGACGCTCCAAACAGTAGTCTTCGACACATTGAGCGGCAACTGAGCCCTCACTTGGTTGAGAGACAGACTACTGTTTGAGCAGAGTCGGCTTATCCTCCGTGCATCCCTGCCGCTGACCTTTCTTGGGCGTCCAGGACTCTTCGCCAAGCCGTGGGAGTCTGGATCTCGTAGGAACTGGCTGATGCAGTTGGGGGAACGTCCGAGCTGGGAGGCAATTAGACGTTGGCCCAGCCCGGCAGCGTTGAGGGCACGTATTTGGGCTTGTTCGGAAACAGTAAGCGATGTACCACGGCCCATGATTGGAATAAAGATGTTGGGTGTCCTCGTGTTGCGTTCATATAGTGAACTTGTAGCGGGAAATTTTGTTCGAAGTGAAAAATTCCATTTTTGCAAGGTGTCCCTATCATTTCCGAACGGTGAAATTTTCTAAATGTAAAGGAAAAATCTTATGAAATCAGGCACGGTTTCAAGGAAGTTGCGAACAGAGGTTTTTTATCACGCTGAATTCATTGATGAGCAGTATTCATCACCATTCCCAGAAATTTTTTGAAAATCTCATTTTTTAAAGGTGTCCCTATCATTTCCGAACGCACTGTATTCCTATTATCCCCTATCGCTAAGTTGACGGAAAAATTGTCAACCCACATCTCCAAGACGCACTACAGCTTAATGTGCATCAGCATGGCTTCAAAAAGGCGCACTCTATTATCACCGCTTTAACGTCAATATCTGAACACATCATTGCTGGTTTTAATTGGAAAATTCCCGCCGGCAGAAGTCTGGTCGTAGCAGTCGATCTGACTGCCGCTTTCGACAATGTCAGCACTTCATTGCTGTCAAAATCGATTTTGGACTGTAATATGCCCGACTGCTGCAAACGATGGACTGACAACTTCGTCAAAAAATTGCTCCATACGTGTGAAGTTCGACGGACACTAGTCGAAGTCGGTTCCCCTGAAGACATGCGTTCCTCAAGGTGGAGTATTATCATCAAGCCTATTCTCTCTCTATCTATTCGATATTCCGAAGCCGCCACCCAAAATCCATCCATGTCTGTATGCTGACGACATCACAATCGTATGTACTGACCCTGTTATCGACCGCGCCACTGCGGAGATGAGCAAATACCTCTGCAGCTCGGCCAAGTTTCTCGAATCGAAGCAACTAAAAGTCTTTCCTTCGAAGTCTAGCGTTACTCTGTGCACTACTTCAACGGCTGAGCATCACCCTCATCCCAGAGTTCTCTGGGAAGGTAATCAGTTGCCCCTGTCCAAGCTTCCTCGGCTACTTCGAGTCTTCCTGGATCCTTCACTGCGCTTTCATGAGAACACGCGCATCCGAGCTGCTACTGCTAACACGCGAAATAACATCCTCCGTGCTCTGGCGGGCACCACTTGGGGTAGCACAAAGGAAGTTTTACGCACAACGTATAAGGCCATGATACAGCCTACTCTGGAGTATGGAGCTCCGATATGGACCAGACACCTGTCGGACACTTCTTGGAGCAAGCTTCAACGTGTACAAAATACTGCACTACGTGTCATCACCGGCTGCCCAAAGTCAACACCTATATCTCATCTTCATCAAGAATGTGCCGTACTTCCTTTCAAACAGCATTGTCAAGTGCAGTCACAACAGTTCCACATTGGCATAATCAAGAATGCCGCACATTTCAACTACCATCTCCTGTCATCTGCTCCTCATCCCCGTAATATTCGCACACCGCTCCATGCTGCTATTTCTACATGGGATCGCCAAAGATGGGCCACATATGAACACACAAGGAAGAGGCTGCAGCAAATCGAACACACCAGATTCTTGCCTTAATACCTGTCCTATGCCCCTCCTAATCCCATCCTTATCAGTGTGCCTCTTACGATCGACGACAGTGAGAAGAACCTGCCCAGACGCTCTCGCGTCACTCTAGTGTGTTTACGTTGCTATCATTCTTCGTACTTCAAAGACTACACGCATAGGATCGACGAGTCGGTCCCGGATCAATGTCCTGACTGTCATAATACTGGTCGTGATTCACTACATTTATTTTCATGCTCTGTCAGACCTACTTTTCTGTCTGCTCGTTATATGTGGAACAAGCCGTGTGATGTGGCCGCCTTTCTACGCCTATGAGAAGAAACTCCAATGTGGCTAATAAGAAGAAGAAGCCTCCTGCTCAAAAATGAGCTTCCTAGCTCAATTTTAAGTGCTCTAACAAGATCGTGAACACTGAGAAAAAGATGAAAGTTTTTTTTTCGTACCAAAATCGAGTGGCTTTTCCCGTTTTTCTCAAATTTCAGCGAATCATTCCAAACCATTTTTTGGTGTTTACACCAGCTTTTTACGCTTTTTTTCCAATAGAAATTGTCTCTTCAAACGCTGATAATATTCGATTTTGCGTGATGATTAGAATTTCCCAAACGAATGACTCGTAGCCATCAACAATCAACACTCATTGCGGCATGTTGTGCAGCAGACCAAAAATCGATATTATTGATTGGTAATAATCGATAAAGTCTTATGAGCGAAATTTGCCGAGCAAGAGACCCACACCCATCAACAATCACCACTCCCGGCCGCATTTTGTGCAATAAGCGCAAAATCGACGATGTTGATTATCGATGGATGATGTGTCTGTCATGAGTACGAATTCTGACAAGTTCAGTATTTACCCGAACGAACTGTGTTGATAGACTGCGAATGCATCCACGCACCCTGGTCTCCACAGCCGCAACTTTTTCATGGGGCGCACTTCCACTGGAGTCCCGTATACTTTCTACGGCGTCCTGCGTACTCCCACTTTGGTCCCGCACACTTCCTACGGCGGCCGGCGCACTCCTACTTGGGTCCCACACTTTCTGCGGCATCCTGCGCACTCTCACTGGTGTCCCGTATACTTTCTACGGCGCCCGGTGCTACCCCCACTTTGATCCCACACACTTTCTACGGCGTCCGGCGCACTCCCATGGGGGTCCTACGCACTTTCTACGGCGTCCGGCACACTCCCATATGGGTCCGACTCACATTCTACGGCGTCCTGCGCACTCCCACTGGGGTGTCACACTTTCTACGGCGTCCTGCGCACTCCCACTGGGGTCCCGTATACTTTCTACGGCGGCCGGCGCCCTCCTCTTTGGGTCCCACACACTTTGTACGGCGCCCGGCGCTATCCCGCTTGGGTCCCGCACACTTTCTACGGCGTCCGGCGCACTCCCATGTGTGGTCCCACATACTTTCTACGGCGTCCTGCGCACTCCCACTGGGGTGTCACACTTTCTACGGCGTCCTGCGCACTCCCACTGGGGTCCCGTATACTTTCTACGGCGGCCGGCGCCCTCCTATTTGGGTCCCACACACTTTTCACGGCGTCCTGCGCAGTCCCACTTTGATCCCGCTCACTTTCTACGGCGTCCGGCGCACTCCAATATGGGTCCCACGCACTTTCTACGGCGTCCTGCGCACTCCCATGTGGGTCCCACACACTTTCTGCGGCTTCTTGCGTACACCCGCTAGGGTGTCACACTTTCTACGGCGTCCTGCGCACTCCCACTGGGATCCCGTATACTTTCTACGGCGGCCGGCGCACTCCAATATGGGTCCCACGCACTTTCTACGGCGTCCTGCGCACTGCCACTTTGATCCCGCTCACTTTATACGGCGTCCGGCGCACTCTCATATGGGTCCCACACACTTTTTACGGCGTCCTGCGCACTCCCACTTTGATCCCGCTCACTTTCTACGGCGTCCGGCGCACTCCAATATGGGTCCCACGCACTTTCTACGGCGTCCTGCGCACTGCCACTTTGATCCCGCTCACTTTATACGGCGTCCGGCGCACTCTCATATGGGTCCCACACACTTTCTGCGGCTTCCGGCGTACACCCGCTAGGGTGTCACACACTTTCTACGGCGTCCTGCGCACTCCCACTGGGGTCCCGTATACTTTCTACGGCGTCCGGTGCACTCCCATATGGGTCCCACACACTTTCTACGGCGTCCTGCGCACTCCCACTGGGATCCCGCACACTTTCTGCGGCTTCCTGCGTACACCCGCTAGGGTGATACATACTTTCTGCGGCGTCCTACGCACTCCCACTGGGTTCCCGTATACTTTCTACGGCGCCCGGCGCTATCCCGCTTGGGTCCCGCACACTTTCTACGGCGTCCGGCGCACTCCCATTTGGGTCCCACACACTTTCTGCGGCTTCTTGCGTACACCCGCTAGGGTGTCACACTTTCTACGGCGTCCTGCGCACTCCCACTGGGGTCCCGTATACTTTCTACGGCGGCCGGCGCCCTCCTATTTGGGTCCCACACACTTTTTACGGCGTCCGGCGCACTCCCACTTTGATCCCGCTCACTTTCTACGGCGTCCGGCGCACTCCTACTTGGGTCCCACACTTTCTGCGGCGTCCTGCGCACTCTCACTGGTGTCCCGTATACTTTCTACGGCGCCCGGTGCTATCCCGCTTGGGTCCCGCACACTTTTTACGGCATCCTGCGTACTCCCGCTAGAGTGTCACACACTTTATACGGCGTCCGGCGCACTCCCATATGGGTCCCACACACTTTCTACGGCGTCCTTCGCACTCTCACTGGTGTCCCGTGTACTTTCTACGGTGCCCGGTGCTATTCCAATTGGGTCCCGCACACTTTTTACGGCATCCTTCGTACTCCCGCTTGAGTCTCACACACTTTTACGGCGCCCGGCACTATCCCACTTGGGTCCCGCACACTTTTTACGGCGTCTGGCGCATTCCCAAACGGGTCCCACACACTTTCTACGGCGTCCTGCGCACTCCCACTGGGGCCCCATATACTTTCTACTGCGGCCGGCGCACTCCTACTTGGGTCCCACATACGTTCTACGGCGTCCTGCGCATTCCCACTCTGATCCCACACACTTTCTACGGCGTCCTGCGCACTCCCACTGGGGTCCCATATACTTTCTACGGCGGCCGGCGCACTCCTGTTGGGGTCCCGTATACTTTCTACGGCGTCCTGCGCACTCCCACTGGGGCCCCATATACTTTCTACTGCTGCCGGCGCATTCCTACTTGGGTCCCACATACGTTCTACGGCGTCCTGCGCACTCCCACTCTGATCCCACACACTTTCTACGGCGTCCTGCGCACTCTCACTGGTGTCCCGTATACTTTCTACGGCGCCCTGTGCTATCCCAATTGGGTCCCGCACACTTTTTACGGCATCCTGCGTACTCCCACTTTGGTCCCGCACACTTTCTACGGCGGCCGGCGCACTCCTACTTGGGTCCCACACTTTCTGCGGCGTCCTGCGCACTCTCACTGGTGTCCCGTACACTTTCTACGGCGCCCGGTGCTATCCCAATTGGGTCCCGCACACTTTACGGCATCCTGCGTACTCCCACTTTGGTCTCGCACACTTTCTACGGCGTCCTGCGCACTCCCACTGGGGTCCCGTATACTTTGTACGGTGTGGTGACTTTGTTAAACTCACGTTACTGGGGAGTATTATGGCTCCCGTACAGCTGCTTCTGCGAGTATTTTGGCTCGCTGGAAGATTTATTAGCGAATGGCACACGGTGGTGCGACAGTAGGTAGAATGCTGTACAACATGGGCGTGTCCTCTTACTGTGGCGAGGACACGCCCAACATCTGTTAGGTTATTACAAGAGTCTTCGATAGGAACGTAAAGTATATTTACAAGCTCCATAGGCGGCAAGATGACAGTGATGCCAACCAGGATTATTATGCACTACGGACCACTTCTGGTGGTTCTGGTAGATTACCAGAACACTCCGCGGCCAAAAAAAGGAAGAAACAACCAATCATAGTTCAAATTATGATATGCACACACACTGCCTTATTTGGAATGGCATCGATGAATTATGCTAACCTTGTGGCATTGATTGCATAGAAAAGGTACCGATGATAATCTGGCATGAGGAGGAGCATAATGATACAGTGTTGACTTGATGCGGATTGAAAACGATTGTTTGAACTCATCCGTTATCCGCGACTGTATCCTCAGCAAGGCGAAGTGTGTGGCAGAAGTCGGACGGCTTTCTCGATTGGTTGATGACGGCGACGGGCTGGTTGGCGAAGACGACGGAGCAGGAGGGCGGCAAGTGACGATGAAGTTGTGAAGAAGCTGACTCAAGTACTCTCCCAGAAAAACGCATACACGTTGAACTGGAATCACACCCGAATTCAGCTGCGTACTTTCAGCAGTGAGTATTACTCTCTGATGAAACGAGAGTTTTTGCATTTTTGCAAATGCAGAAACTCACTGTCAGAATTGATGTGACAATTCCTTTGGTGACTGTGTACACCAGCTTCACAACGAAAATGAGAATCAACGGTCCAAACAGGTATGAGAGTCCCGTCATTGCTAACGCCGCAGCTCCTATTCCTAGAGCGGCTTTCCAATGCGCTTTGACAATTCTTTTCAGAGGGTTGAGATCAGGTAATTTGATCTCTGATAGCGATGCTATGAAATTCGGCTCACGATAGCTTTCGTGATTGAACGCAAATACGGACTCATACTTCGTGGTATGATATAGCAAAGTACCATTCAATGAAAGCGAAATATTTTCATTCGCGCATAAGGTGGAACAAGTGTGTTCAATTATGGCGGCTTCAAAACTGAATTTCACCTCTGTTTTCGGATTTGTCGGTCCACATTTCACTGGGAATGAGTGATGACTGCAATGTACTGTGACAGTGGTTTGATCGCTGGTTTCACAGTGGGCTACGGTAGCTGCACCTAGGATACAGTTATAGCAACCTATTACTTGGCCTAGTTCAACCTTGCATCTCTCTTCATGCATGAACTCAACGCTTTCCAGTAGGATATCAGACTGGACCGTTATGGTTGTTTCTACATCCGTTGTTGAGGCGTAGATACCATCTTCAGAGTTGCTTATTTCAACGGATGGAGTCATTATAGGCAATCGCTTACTCTCGTCCAAACCGATTCTTTTCAACGATAGATCTGGACAGTGACAGCGATGCTTAGTCCAACCGGAATTGCAGTCACAAATAACTTTACTTGCGCAGTTTTTGAAATTTGTGACTGCGTCTTCTAGAGTTGGGCATTCAACTGGCACAACAAACTGGTCCGGAAGGATTAATGATTTATTTCTCGATACAGCAAATCTTTTGTTCAGCATCGCTAGGATAGGTTTCTGGATACTCATTGCTATGATATTGAAGATTTGGAAGTTCACAGCCACGTATGGTTCTAAAGACAGAGTATTTTTGTGCACTTTTTTGAATAATGTGCTTTCTACGTTCAATTGAACTTCAGGTACCCATTCTCTGCATTCAATTACCTCGTAAATCGTTTTAGATACGGGTACATGTGCAACTTTGTAGAATGTGCAGGATGGGGATAAAAGGAAACATCCGCAGCTCGCACCTCCACAGGTGTATTGACATCCGGAATATCCAGGATATTTTCTTGCTCTCGAAAGTTCGGGAACCGTTTCGTTCCGACGAAGTTTATCGCACACGTTGCCTGTGCAGGATCCCGCCTGTGAGCATCTGACACTAGAGTACACGCGGTGTTCCGTGCTTTTAGTGAAAAATTTCGATACCTTTGCGCATTTGAGCTTGACTGATTCGATTTCTATTTTGAGTAGTCCAACAGATTTATTTTGTAAACGGATTTCAATGCATTGCTCTCTCTGAATTTTGTTGAAAAGGAGTTCTCTGCTGAATTTATAGCTACAGAGCCCGTTTTGGTTGCATACAATATCTGTGGCAAGTCTTGTGAATCCATGCTGACAGGCACTTGCTGACCCACATGCGGTGAGAGCGATACATAGAGTGATTAGGAGGCTACCATTCAATGGGGTAGAATTCCAAGTGCGAAGTTCTGTGTTTTCTGAATGGGTGGTATTGCAGTTTATTTGAATGATAGGTGCAGTTACGTTACGTTTGCACTTGAAGAGTGATATGAATAGCCAAGAAAGGACAAGTACGATTGTTATAAGGAAGTACGCGATTATGGCTACGCTAAGAATGGCTCCTATAGGCCAACAATGCGGATTCGCAATCAATGATAAGCTCACTAAGGTGCTTGACTGTGAGCAAAAGTCTGTATTTGAGCAGATAGTCCTGAACGAGTTCATCGTTTTTCCATCCATATATTTGACTGTGACTTCTGTGGTATTTGATAGCGGTGAGGCTGGTAGTCTATAAATTCGTTTCGTTCCAGTGCCTTTGAAATTACCACATTCGTCATTAAAGCATAGCTTGTAAGAGGCGTTTCTTTCTGTTATTTCCACAATACCATTTTCGCACTGCGGATATGCGGCGTTTGCTGGAAATGCAAGCCCAATGAGCATTATTGCTGAGAAGAGCGTGTTCAGGTTTAGACCAAATGTTGATCTTCTTTTTTCATGGGCGCTTGACCCACCATTATTCTGCGATTTGACTCGAGATTGGTGAGTAGCTACAAGCTGTGAAGATTGAGACTCTTCCAGGCTGTTTTCGAACTCGCGGATGACCTCATAAGCTCTAGTTTTCGATGATCTTGGCGGAAGAGTACGTACATGAGTTTCCTCTTCAGGGCATACTGACGATTTAGAGGCATCTTCGTTGAAATCCGCTGGTTCTGACCGAACTTCAAGGGTGTATATCTTGCTCAGTGGCCTTTGTTGCACGGTACCACTTGGAGTTAGGACCTTAACTGTGCGTATCAATCCATCATTGCTCGGATTCAATTCTATTATTTTTCCGTATGACCAGTTCCCACGAGGGAGTATTTCGTTTTCGATCAATACGATTTCACCTTTTTTCGGGAATCGCTCTCTGGATATGTCTCCGTTGTTTCCGCAACGATTTCTGGGTTTCTCTCAAAAGTGTCAGATATTCACAATTCCACTTTTTCCAGAACTGATTGGCGATCAGTTCAGAATAGCTTAATGCCCCCAAGGCTTGCTGCCTTGTTTGAATATTCCCTGGTTCATAAGAAGGATCTTTAGTATCGCATAGAGCGCTGGAATCTTGCATAGAAAACTTGACATTTCCCTGTAAGAAATCAACAGGTCTCAGGGGAATTTCTGATAAGTCTGTAGTGCTGAGTTTGGTTAGAGGGCGAGTATTGATAACTGCCTCGATTGCAGCGGCGACCGTGCTCATTTGGACGAAATTCAGCTTTTTACGTCCTACGGACTTTCGCATGCAGCGTTTTACGGAACCAACTAGTCGTTCCCAGACACCACCCATCCAAGGGCTGGCGGGCGGATTGAATATCCATTCTACACCATTTTCGGCACAATAACTCATTGTAGAGTGCCCTGTTGTATCATCCATCTTAGTGAGTTCTTGTATAACTTTGGAACCAAGACGGAAATTGCTTCCACAATCTGAACGAACCAAATGTGGCATTCCTCTTCTGGATATGAATCGAACAAAACAGTTCAGGAAAGCGCCTGTTGACATGTTTTCCACAACTTCCAAGTGAACTGCTCGAGTGGTTAAGCACGTGTATAAGCAGATATACATGCTTTCATCGGTTTTTGAGTTGAACGGGCCGATGAAGTCGCAACCCACATTGCGGAATGGCTTTGTAATTACCACCCTATCTGTCGGGAGAGGTGGCATATTGGGCGCTCCAAATGGTAGCCCTTGCCATCTTCTACAGACTGTGCAGTTTTTCAAATAAGTTTTGAACGATCCTGATGCACGAGGAATCCAAAACCTCTGTCTGACCAGAGAGAGGGTTTGATCTTTTCTGCAGTGAAAATTGCGGTTATGTATATCTGTCAGTACCAACCTGGTGATATCGCCCCTACTTGGTACGAATATGGGTGATTTAGTATCGATCGGAACGCATGCATGTTGCAGTCTTGATATATGTCTAATCACACCATGTTTGTCGCATACAATCTGCATATTTCTAAACTTGGTCATGAGTTCATTTGTATCAATATTCTTGTGAACGTCGGCGAAAAGCAACGTTTCGGCTGCGCTAATATCTTTTACGCAGATTTCAGATTGTAGTTCGAAGTTTGATATAAGATTTGTTTTCAATGCCATATTCTTCCTTTCATTTACTCTCGAAACCAAGCGGTTGAGAAATTTTCCAACACGCGCTATTGTGCGAAGTGCTATTGACAGCCGAGAGAATCGTGTTAGGTCAAATAAAGTTTCTGAGATCATGTCGTTAGTTGCCTGCGGAAGGCTAACTGTAACAGGTTCCGGGTCGTTTTCGTGGACATCCTGTGGCTGTACTCTTTCCATGGGCCTCAGAATTTTCACCTCGGGCCATGATTCGAGCCACCGTGGACCCCTGATCCAACTGTGATCGGCAAGCTGATCTTTTGTCAGCCCCCTCGTGCCAGCGTCAGCAGGGTTTTGTGACGTTGGGACGTGGTAGAACTGTACTTTGATGTCTCTGGATTCCATCTGAGACTGTAGTTTATGTATGCGAGCACACTGATTTGCTACGAAAAGTGGTAATTTCTTCGAAGATTTTATCCAACATAGTGCTACCTCGCTATCTGTCACTATGTTTACATTTGTGATGTGGATGCTGATAGATTCCTCAATGGTGACAGCTAGCCTGGTTGCTAATAGAATTCCAAGCAATTCCAGTCTGGGTATGGTTTGTTCATTCTTCTTGGGAGTTAGACGAGTTTTTCCACAAGTTATCTGGGATACTGCATTATTTCGCTCTGACTGTAGATATGCACAAGCAGCTATCGCAACTTTGCTAGCGTCCTCGAACATCCACAAGCGAGCGGAGGTTTGAGTCGATGTGGCTGAAGGCGGCATCATAAGCCTTGGGAAATTGAGCAATGTGTTGTTTACTTCATTGCACTTTCTATTCCATACGTTGCATAGGTTTTGTGGAACCCTGCTGTTCCAGTCAAGATTCGAACACAAGATTTCTCTCATCGTGGATTTCAACTCTATCAAACGCGGGCTGACGACTCCTAATGGATCGTAAATGGAATTCAGCTGACTGACAATATCACGCTTGGTCAGTTCTCGCTTTATTGGGATCTGTATCCTTGAAAAAAAGCAATCCGTCCTAGTATCATATTCGACACCGAGATATTTTATTGGACCTGCTGATAGTCGGTCTTCGATTGGTATCATAGAATTGACGGTTTCAGAATTCGACACGTATTCGTGCAGATTCATACCTATTTTGGCGAAAAGCAATTTCGATGCTCTGTATTTTTGGACAGCCTCTTCAGCAGTGTCTGCTGTTAGCAAAATATTGTGTACGTATAGGTTTTTGGCTATTTCTGTAGCAAGATCACTTTTGACCGATTCCAAGTATGCCAAAATGGCCATATTCAAGATACTTGGAGAAGCTGTTACTCCGAATGGCAGTCTCGTGAAACAATATTCTATTATATTTGCTTGTGTCAGCGGCTGACCGATGTTCCTGACCCATAGAAACCGACAAAAATCCTTCTGATGATTTGGAATGCGGATTTGGGTAAACGCCGCTTCAATGTCGCATAGTAGCACGAATCTACTGGATCGACTTGCGATTAATATTTCATGAATCTTTCTGACAAATGATTCGCCTCTATGAATTACATCATTCAAGGAGAGTTCTCCCCTCTTTTTTTGACGATGCATCGAATACTATTCGAAGAGGTTTCTTTTTGCCTTCTCGCCAGACCCCACTATGGGGCATATAATATTTGCCGACGTATCTTTCGGGTTCATCTATTTTTTCTATTACGCCTTGCGTCTCGTAATCATCCAGTATTTTACGATACCATAGCAGCTGGTTACTGTTTGCCTGGAGATGTTTTTGCGATGCGGCAAGTCGTTTGATCGCGACACCATAGTTATCCTTGAGATCGTCTATATTGCCCTTCAGAGGGAATGGCGCCGTAATGTGGCCATTCGCGAAACTAATCTTGCTGGAGTACTCTTGGAAGTATCTGATAGCAATATCGTCTTTTTTGTTCTCAATCGGCTCGATGCCGAGACTGTCTAGCTCGAACATTCTCTCAATATTATCGCTGTTCGGTATTTCAAATATAGATGTCATGGAATGTGATACGTTAGAAATATCATGTGTTTCCAATTCACCTCGACCATAAATTGTGGGACCAAATACTGTCTTGGCTATGTGCAGGCCAGACGGTGTTTGCAAATCAGTCGTATTCGCAATGACCATGTCATAGTAGCGGTCTAAACCAACAAGTATGTGTGGTAATTGAAGTTCACCACAGACTTTCGAGTTGGCTATGAAAATTTCATTACTTTGCAGAAATTCTTGATCGATTTTCACAAGTTTAACAGATGGGAAACCTCCAGTGATAACTGGCTTTGTTTGCAAAGTAAAGTCCAATTTTTGGCCGTGAGCGGTGCATACCGTAAGAGATACTAGATGACTCTGGAATTTTTCGATATGACCTCCAATTCCGGACATTACACAGGTTTCTGTGGTAATTTTGGGTAGACCAAGTCTTTCGGCCAATTTTTCTTCTATTACTGTCTTTTGAGCTCCAGTATCGAAGAAGAACAGTACTTTTTCAAATGTCTGTTTTTTATGATTCCATACGTTTCCCTCAGCCGTCATGAGCACAAGCTGTTCGCTTCTACTAGAACTGGGTAATGACATTTTGTCACCTTCAATGTTCTGATTTGAACTGAGTGGATTCGTACTAGAATGATTCCGTCTCACGTCATTACTTGCGATGCTAGGCTGTCTTCCTGACTTTTGATTAGATCTAGACGATGGCATATTGTTGAATGAATTAGTATTCATTTCATTTCTTTGCCAGCGGGGATTTATTTGATTGTTTGTGTTGCCAGAAGTCGTTTTAGTACGCTCCGGCATCATACATACTGATGCATTGTGTGCACTTCCACAACTTGGGCAGTTCGATCTCCTGCAATTGTTACTGGAATGGTCGCTTTGAAAGCATTTCCAACACAATTTCTTTTCTTTCAAGATGGTGCGACGTTTTTGTCGATCGCTCACTGTTCTGCAAACAGCGGAATTGTGGTTAAATTTGCCACAAAAAACACAATTGGATTGCTGAGTGTTTCTCCCAGCTTTGTATCCGTAATCATGATCAGTTTGTGGGTTACCAAGGCGAAGCTCAACGTATGACTTGGCGCTGATTTCCCTTTCCAGTGCGTCAAGTAGTGACTCCACCTCCATCTCGTCAGTCTCTTGGTTTTTTACGAGAATGTCTTTGACGATTTCGTAAGGGAATTTTTTCAGGATAGTTTCAGTCCACATAGGATCGCAAGTTTTTCGGATATCGTAACCTGTTGAAACCATTTGATTGACAAGGGTTTTGATAGAGTCGAAGCATTCTTGACAACTTCCAGCCTTTTTAGTGGCCGATCTGAGATCAAATAGTTTTTGAACAATTTTCGACCTGTTCGTAGGCCTATTACTGTATCTCTTGATTATCGCCTCGATCATCCAACTGTAATTAGCAGGTACAGGTTTTATACCTCTAATAACCTTCTCCACCGGCCCTTTCAGGCTATCTTTTAGCAACACGATTTTTTCGATTATCGATACATCATCGTTCTTGTGTATCAATGTTTCAAACACTGCCCAATATTCAGGGAATTCTTCCTGATTTCCGTAAAATTTTGGTGAGGTGATTGTTGGTGCTTTGACTGACCTTGAACACCTTGTGTTTTCATTTTGCTCTCTAACTGGGCTTGTTTCGCGACCCTCACAGGAATTTACCGGTTCTGGTTGAACGCGAGAGTCAAATGGTATTTTGAGTTTCATCTGCACCTTTTGTAGCACAATTTTTGCATCTGCTAGCTGAGATTCAATGTTGAACGCAAAGGATTCTGCATCTTTTATCAATTTAGAGTATTGAGATTCTTTTTCCAGCTCCTCTATCTCAACTATCATTTCTTTCTGCTCGGTTTTTGATTTTATACCAAGAAAATACTCCTCCATTTTATCGATTTTCGCTTGGAGACTCTCTATTGCGGACTTTATTTGCCCTAAACACGAATTGAATAAGACCAGATTTGTTGTGCATTTTTCGTGCCTTTCCTCGTCGTTTTCTGGATAGACGATTTTTTGGGAATATGTCTGATATTTTCCAAGTAGCTCAGAGATGGTAGCTGAGCTAGCGATGATTGTTTTTTGTGAAAATACAGTGACATGTTATCACACCTTCGCCTTTTGAATTTATTCAGCGAATCTATTTGTGATAAATTGGACTTGTTTTGTCCCACCGTGCGATTTCTCGGGCAACGGTAATGAGTTTCGGGCTAATTAACCCTAGGTCAGATCAACCTCTTGGTGCAAGTGTTTTGGCTTAGCACCGAATGTCGAGCGAAAGTGTGCTCTAATCGAATTATAATGGGATTATAATTCGATTGCGGTTTGTGATACGAAAACCGACTTTTTTAGGGATATAGAACCCAAGGTCAGACTAGGCTAACCTCTTAGCGCAGGTGTCTTGGACACGGCACCGAAAAAGTCGAGCGATGGTGGGCTCTAATCGAATTGAAATTCGATTGCGGTCTTTGTGAACTGGACCGACTTTATGCTCCTGGCCCCAAGGTTGTCACGCCTTGACGCGGGAGACTTTATCGGCTTGTTTGGCCGATGCACCAAAAATGTGGTGACTTTGTTAAACTCACGTGACTGGGGAGTATTATGGCTCCCGTACGGCTGCTTCTGCGAGTATTTTGGCTCGCTGGAAGATTTATTAGCGAATGGCACACGGTGGTGCGACAGTAGGTAGAATGCTGTACAACATGGGCGTGTCCTCTTACTGTGGCGAGGACACGCCCAACATCTGTTAGGTTATTACAAGAGTCTTCGATAGGAACATAAAGTATATTTACAAGCTCCATAGGCGGCAAGATGACAGTGATGCCGACCAGGATTACTATGCACTACGGACCACTTCTGGCGGTTCTGGTAGATTACCAGAACAGTACGGCGCCCGGCGCTATCCCGCTTGGGTCCCGCACACCTTCTACGGCGTCCGGCGCACTCCCATGTGGGTCCCACACACTTTCTGCGGCTTCTTGCGTACACCCGCTAGGGTGTCACAATTTTGAAACCATTTCTAAACCATTTTTGGGCAATATGTACAACTTTTTGCGCTCTTTTCAATGCAATTTAGAGCTAATCTCCACCTTCAGCCCGAACTTAGATTTCGAAAAACGGGTTGTGCGCGTGGCCGATTCAAAACGAAATATGGTGCGCGCTTCGCGCGCACCACAATTGATAGTTCCATGTCCGATCAGACTCGATTTCCAGGCGTCGTCCTTTCCGACTAGTGAATTATAATTGATCAATAAGCCCCCACCGGACGTCGAGGGTTCCGACCTTCTGTGGTACATCACACCTCGTGCTTTAGCTTGTGATGAAAGCATGGGGTGTCGTGCAGTATGGATTAAGATAACTGCAGCTGGTCGGTCGGAAATACTCCAAGGCGAGATTTGACATAAGGTATCACACAGCCTAAGCCAACAAGATCCTAGAACATTTTGATCTACCGGTCTCTGATTGGACTGCCCTCTGCTCTCTACTCAGCTGCCCACACGTTAAGGACTGAGCAGAGTGGCATCTTGGCGCGACGCTACCTCATGATGGGCTCGCGTATTGATAGATCGCCGCGATCTATCGATTTGTCAGCCCATCATGAGGTTGCACCGCGATGCCACTCTTCTCAGCCCCTTAGGGACCCGCATCGAAGCAACGGGAACGATCGTCGTAGGAACAGGTGTCGCGTGTGGGTCGCAGCGACGTGGCGCGGAGGGCTGACATACTGCAAATGCGCCATAGCCCGTCGCTACCGCTGTCGCTTTGCAGCGCTTTGCGACAGCGACAGATTTAAAGGGCGGGAGACGGTCGCTGTCGCTGTGCAGAGCCACGCGACCGTGTGTCGCAAAAGTATACCATACCCCTTATACATTGGAACCGATTCGTATAATTTTGGATATCCTTCCGGTTGATTCGAAATTTTGACGATTCTGTTTCCGAATCACCGAAAAAAAGCCAAATCCGAGCCGAAACGAAATTCGGTTCACCGAAGAAGGGCCAAATTTGAATCGAACCGAAATCCGTATCATAAAAAAGGCCAAATATGAATTGAATCAAAATAGGAATCATCAAAAAATGCTAATTTCAAACCGGACCCAAAGACGGCTCACGTAAAAGCTTTTTGAGATCAGCCCGAGATCCGATGATCCAAAAATTACGTCGGATCCAATGTATACCACACGTCATCCGTCAATGGCGTTTTTTCCCCTAAACGCTCAACAGTTTTAAAGGGTGATTTAGGTGTTCTAAGGCTTCCACAAGGTGCTGAGTTGATCGCAAAACGCTCGGCCCGGGCGAGGTTGAACCAGCATATTCCCTTTCCGGGAAAGCGCCTTATCGCACTGCACTGACGCACACGCACATAATGTGCGCTGCAACGTCAAACTGCAGTTACGGCAAAAAACATCCAAAAATTGTGTAAGACCCTGAAGCTTCGCCTTTTAGAGTTTTCGACCGCCCCGTATTCATTGGGCCGAAGTTAAGGAGACAGTTGTGGATCAGGAGTGTGCGTTTTTCGTTTTTCCGGTTTTTTCGTTTTTTGCCCTTTTTGGCCAAAAAATCAATATCGAAAAAAAAAACGGAAAAGTTGAAATTTTTTCGGTTTTTTTTTTCGATTCAAAAATTGAGTTTCAGATGCGACTTGCAGTCAATGCTTCGCTGCCTATAGACGTCTGCAGCAAGTTTGCACACGCCTTCCATTTTATTTCGGAACGATTTCGCGCAAAAGCAAATGTATAATCCGCCCCTTGCACTGCGGTTCCATTTATTAAATCACTTTCGATAAAAAATTAGATTGATTGGGTTGCAATTTCTTGAATATCCTGTTTTTACTCAGACTAAAACGACTACGGCACATCTTTTGAGCATGGTCATATCATTCAGGAATAGTAAAATATGAAATTCGACAGACGGAAACATCACCAATTTATTAACGCTAATCGATTCCGCATAGCTGATTACCTACTTTGGCATTTTGAAGGCAGCGTTCACGATAATCATTCTTGGTGACTTTTCACAGTAAAATTATAGGCGAGAAGAATTCTATGTTCTCAGTGTCGAAAAAAAAACTGTTTAGAAAGAGCTAGGAATGGACAAATAGTGGATTAAAACAAGCGTTCTGAGGTCACCGAAGCGCCTCATGCCCCCTTTCCGCCCCATCCACGTTAAGAAATGAACATTTGAGGTGGTGATAACATGAAATGATCAAGTCAATGAAGTGCTGATGAATGAGCTGATCGCTTGATTGCGCTGATAGACAGCATCCTTCATAGCGGTCGAATTCTCCACGCTCAAAAGTCAACGTAAGCAGAGGTGACCCTTTTCTAGCGCAAAAACACGGCTTTCACGTTCTCTTCAAGTATGCCTTGCTGTATAAGGGCATCATGTATAGCTCCATCTATCGGAAGTGGTAGAATTGAACCTCTAAATGGACGCGACTCAATGTGTGTGGTTGCGTCGCGGCCATTTCCGTCCAATAGCGCCGAAAGACTGAGCTACTGGTAAATGGTGTCCACGGCGCGACCGCCTAAACTGAAATTCAACATGACAGCTCAAGCAATTCACGTAAGAGTGTGCTATGCATCAAGAACAAAGTATGTTCGTCTGTGCAAGTTTGTTCCGTTTAGGTCCACGACTTGCCCACGATTTTCAACTTCGACGAACTCGGTTTCTTCCATAAAGTTAAGGAAGACCTTCGAGCTCACAGTTTCGATCTAAAACGCGAAAAACGTGGACACGACTGTTCAGAGAACTACTGCAATTCAGAACATAAAGTCAACTATAACATTTCCAGAGGGTGTTCAGCGCTAGAGTTTTGTCAGGATTCACCACTGCAACAAGGGAAAAATTTCTCACATTACTTTACTTTTATTACTCGCGCAAGCGCATGTGGCAACAACACAACATGTAATCAAAAAACAACAGTTTTGCAGCTTCTTACGTTACAAGTTGAACAACTGAAAGGGAATCTGTTTCTCTACGATGTAGGTAACGACTAACATCTCTTCTAAAAAGCGCGAGTTTATCAGATATACTAATTACTCTTCTCGTATTTGCATACTCCACCCCGGCGCGAAAGGTGAAGAAGTTGCGTGCAACAGATGACCTGGGTCGGCGAAAATCAAGCTTAAACCTCTCGCCTCTCGTGTTTGAAGCGACAAGAACAAAAAACGAGTGCCTCTTGATCTTAACTTTCCCACTAAGAATACTGTACACTAAAAGTATGTCATTTCTTTTACGTCTGAGAAGTAGTGTGTCCAAATTAAGCATTCTATTCCTTATAAGCTAACGAGGTATACTTCTGTATGTTAAAGCCAAGTGTTCTGATGAAGACTTTTCTGGTGAAGCTGTTTTGAGTTTTTTTTCAGCTTTGTAATACAGGTTTTCTTATGAGGGAAGAAAATGCTTGTACCATATTCTAAAATGGAACGTACATAAGTTTTGTACGCTTGTATAAGCAAAAAGGGATCCTTAGATTTGAGCGATTCAAAAAGTAGGAAAAGTTTGTTCCCTGCCTTGGTGGCAATAATGTTCAGATGGTCATTAAAATCAAGTCGAGCATTGATGAGAAACCCCAAACAGGCTACGGCGCGAGGTGTGATACAACCCAACATTGGTCCGACCCCCCACCCAAGTCAAGCGATTTGCTTGCCCCCCCCCTGGGGAAAAAGTGAAGGCGATAACTGGGGGGGGGGAGGTCCTCACTTCGCATATTTTTATAGTGAACGAATTTTCAGATCAAGACTACATACATGCATCGGTTGTATCAATTAAAATAATGCAATAAATGAATGTTTTCCACGAAAGCAGACAAAAACAACTCTCCTGCGACAATGACACCAAATGTTTGTTCAATGGCTGAACATTGATTAGTGCTCTGAGGACAGACACATAGAGTGCGCGCAATAATTCTAGTCTGATGAATGGACGAGGCTGCGGCGGTAGATCATCCTGCGCGAATCGAAACCGCATTCCCCATTGAGGCCGCCAACCCCGCACGGCCAGCCGCCTGGTCCATGCGTCAGACTAGATTGAAAACGGAAACCATAGGTGCGGTCTCGGGCAAGAAAACCACATTTAGTAATTGGCTGTTCAGATGTGAAAACGCAGCCAAAATTTCATAGCAACGGCTTTAAGCCGAACAGCGCTACATAGAGTGGGCGGAGCATGTTTTCATGCCCTGAGGGCACATAGGTGCGAGTTCGGGCATGAAAATCGCGTAGAGGAATCGGTTATGCGGATGTGAAAACGCCCCTAAAATTTTATGAGCGCAGCTTCAAGGCGAACAGCGCTACATGGGATGGGGTCAATGAAAAAATCGATAGGTGTGAAATATTTACAAGTATTTAACGAAATTTGAATTAGGGTGTTTCGAGTTGCTACAACATGCGGAAAACCTAGTCACGGACCCAAGTAATCAATTTCATTCTTTTAACCTGTAGTAGCTGGGTGCTGCTGTGGACACGTTAGATCAAGTGAGGTTCATTTCTAACAGACAGTCTTATTTATACTCGACTTTATCCTTTATCATTATACTCTGATCTGGATCACTTCTTCCTTTCGCTGTGGATAGTGCGGTTGAGGCACTATACTCCGGGCCGAGCAGGTTGACCTTCTTCTTCTTCTTCGACGTCTTGTCTTCTTGTTCGATGACGTGTGATGTTTTCTTGATCGATAGTGAGCAGTGGAAACCGTGTTGATATGGTGGATATCCGTTGACGAAGCCAACGCGTGAGTTTGAGTCGGGTCGTTTTCTGATGTGGAAACTGTTCGACACGAATGGAACGTGTGAGTTTGGATTTCCTCGTCGGTGGAGGTGGACGTAAGGCTTGAATGGGTGAAGAACGTGCGAGTTGGGTTTCGCTCGCCGTTGGAGGTAGGGAAAGGGTTTGGGTGGGAGAGGAGTGTTTGAGCTGGAGTTGTTGGAGGTGGGTGAGGTGCAGGGGAGGTGAATAGGCATGAGATGTCCAACGCTGTTGGGGCTCCGACCTCCTCAGAACTTGTTTTGCGCTGAATCTGTTCTTGACCGTGGACTGTGTCCAGTTGAAGAGGAGGCTGAATCACTGTTGCCTTTGCATGACTGTTGACTGTCTTATTTCCACAATTAAGATTTCCGTTTTTGTTCAAGCGAGGGCGCAGGTCATAACGTGCCTCCTGTGGTCCTTCTTTATTTTCGTTATTGCAAGTTTCTTTTGGAAAGTTTCTTTCGGTGGTATCCGTGTTCAAGTCTCCTAGTCCGAACGGAATTAGTAGATTCACTAGACGGCGGATGGTGCGACCACTGGGTATTTTCAGTTCGACTTCGCGTATCATTCCATTGTGTGAATGAAATACTTTGGTGATCCTTCCTAATTTCCAGGAATTGCGGGGCATCACTGCTTCGGATACTAGCACTACTGTACCTTCAGTAGGAAATTTGTTGGTACCGCGTTTATTGTTAACATCAGGTTTGTGTTTCTCTCTTAGACTGGTCAAATAGTCTTTGTGCCAAATATTCCAGAAGCGTTCCGTGAGTTGATGACTTGTCTTGAGAGCGTCTTCTGCTTGTTTTCGATTTCTTATCACAGCAACTTCGTTTGATGGGTAGTAATCTGAGTCACGTTCAGCTTCATCGGAACTGATATTCTCGAATGGATAAGTGATGATTGTGTCGCGTTGTATGAAGTCTATTGGGCGTAGAAGAGGCGTGTCTTCCCATTTTTCTTCCTGATATGTGAGCGGCCTGCTGTTGAGCTTTCCCTCAATTTCCACCAAGAGTGTTTCCAAAGCTTGTTGTGTCTGCACGGTGCGGTGTATGGTCTTGTGAAGGCTGTGTTTGATTGACTTGATCAGTCTTTCATAAAGAGCTCCCTACCACGGAGCGTAGGGCGTGATTGTTTTCCAAGTAATGCCTTTCGTGGCCATTGCTTGCTTTAGCGAAATGTCGTGAATCACATGAGAACCTGCGTCTTGAAGGATTTGGTCTCCTAACATGAAGTTCGATGCATTATCTGACGTTATGCTTTATGGTATCGCTCTTCTAGCAAACAATCGACGAAATGCGAGTAGAAGATGATACGTCGTCATGTCCTGGACCAGTTCTATGTGAGTGTGTCTTGGTGTTGCGCAGGTGATGATGATGCCGTAGACCTTCGTTGTTTCCTCATTTCGTTTTGCTGATAGAGGTCCGAAGTAGTCTATCCCAACGTGTTCAAATGGATTCGATCTTTGCACTCGTCGGCTTGGAAGGTCGTCCATTTCTGGGTTTTGTAAGGAAGATTGTTCATTCTTTGGCACGGCACGCATCGTGCGATGAGGTTATGAACCATCTGTCTTAGTTTTGGAATCCAAAACCGTTCTCTTACACGTGAAATTATTCGCCTGGTTCCGCAGCGCAATGCAGAATGTGCGTATTTCACAATCATCTGTGCCAGGTATGACTTGGATGCGATCAGGATTGGATGCTTAGCATTGATTGGAAGACCGGCATTTCCCAGATGGCCTTCACACCGAAGAAGTCTTTTTTTGTCTTCCTTGAGCATCAGTTGCTTGAGTGAAGTCTGTCTTGCTGTTGAAAGGTAGATCTTCTGGCGATTTCGAACTATTACATGCAAAGCCATTTCAAGTTCTGTTGCCGTTATGTATGGAAGAAGTTCCATAGAGTAGTTCGGGAATGTTTTCTTCGACGCGTTCTTGAATTTCTTTTCTCGTTCGTAGAGTTAGCTGTTTGATAAAGCGTAGAACATAGGCCACAACCTTTTGGCAAAGTATTAGGTCGTTGTGACGGTTCCAGTCGAGTAGCTCGGACGGGATGCTCTTCGATGTAGTTGTTAGGATGTATGCTTGTTCACTACATTCTGGCAGAAGGGCGAATAGTCGACATTCCTTTGGCCAGTTTTCTTTGGCTCCTTGTATGAAAGACGGTCCGGTCCACCAGAAGTGGTTTTTGAAGTCCGTTTTGTTTAATCCCCTTGTGGCACAGTCCGCGGGATTATCGGTGGTTTTGACATAACCAAATAGAACGGGTGCTTCGATTTCATCTACAAGCTTCCTTATTTCTCGAACTCGGTTCTTCACTAGGATTCCGACAGTCCTGTCCACGGAATTGGTCGATATGCATTTTAGTGTAATTTCGGAATCCGAAAGAACGATAATTTCTTCCAGCTCTGCTTGCCTTTACTGCTTTGTACACCGAATATGCTAACCGCATTGCCA
Source organism: Aplectana chamaeleonis (assembly GCA_029168955.1). Lineage (NCBI taxonomy): Eukaryota > Metazoa > Nematoda > Chromadorea > Rhabditida > Cosmocercidae > Aplectana > Aplectana chamaeleonis. Next base: position 406,820 of record JAPDOI010000450.1, read on the forward strand.
TGGTGAGTGCGTTTAGCTCGAGTTTGGGTATTGTTGGGTTTTGCTTTATCGACGGTAACTTGGATTTTTCGATTATCAAGTGTGATCCGTGTTCGGAAATTATATAAGCACAGGCTGCCATTGCGTTTTGGCTAGCGTCGGAGAATAGCACGAGTCGTGTGGAGGTGTTAATCTGTGTGACTTTTCTGGATATCTGACCTTGGAACTCGTCAGCTCTTTCTATGATATTTCTCCATTGTGTTTCGTGTTCTTGTGATAGCTTCATGTCCCAGTCGTACTTGTACTTCCACAACTGTTGTAGGAATTGTTTCCCTATCAGCGTGATTGGAGTGAGCCATCACAGTGGATCGTAAATGGCCGCTACTTGTTCGGAAACAGAACGCTTGGTGATTTCCTTTTTGAATGGATACTTGCATGTCAAGAAGAACTTGTCTCCATTGGAGTCCCACGTAATCCCTAGGATTTTCTGAGTGGGGTTTTCTCTCAAATCCTTTTCGGCTATTTGTGCTTGTAGATGTTTGTCGTTGGTGAGAAATTCTCAGAGATTCATATTCATGTTCTCAAAAATTGCCTTCGATTCCTTATACAGTTGAATTGCCTCTTCCGTTGATTCGGAGGTTATCGCTAAGTTGTCCACATATGAATTGCTGTCGATTTTGTGAGCAATTCGTGGATTAGAAGAGTGGTGTTGCAGGAGGTACTTGATCGTTCCTGCCAGTAGGAATGGCGAGCAGATGAGACCAAATGTTACTCTGTTGAAGCGGTAGACCACCATGTTGTTGGGCACAACTGGTTGTTCAGGATCTCGTAACCATAGAAAGCAAGTTGCGTCTCTGTCCTTCTGGTGAAGTCTGACTTGCAAGAAGGCCTTTTCCACATCGCTAGTTATGGCAACATTGCCAATTCTGAATCGAAGTAGGATGTCGCACAATTTCGGAATCATGACTGGTCCCCGGTATAGCACTTCGTTGAGCGACGGTAAATTCTTCAGATGGGCTGACGCGTCAAATACGATTCTTAGTATGGTCGTGTGCTTGTGTGGCGTTAAAACGGCGTGGTGTGATAGGTAGTGGACGACATCGCCATCCGGGGCCTTGGTTTCGTCTACTTCTTCTATGACACCTTGATCACGTTGATTCTGTATCGTTTCCATGTACTGCTGAAGCACTGCTTTATTATTTCTCAGCTTTGTAATCGTTGCCTTCAGAAAGGTTTTTTATCCGGTAATTTCTCGCAGTCCTTTTTCCATGGTAGTCGCACGTGATAACCGTCAGCTTTCCTCTCGACCGTTTGTTCGAACGATTTCCAAACTGCGATATCGGCTAAACGACGTTCTTCGGCTATTGGACCTGCGAATTCTTCAACTCCGGATGTTTCGAACCTGCAAAAGTCTTCCCATGTCTGTGGGTTCTCTTCTGAATGTGACATTACGTTTGTGATTTGAGGCTTGTTGTTTTGGTTGCTATTGTTTACATGATTTGTGTTGAGCCCTGCAACCAAGTATCCTAGTTTTGAAGCAGTGTGTTTTAATCCTGATGGAAGTGTGTGTTGAGGTGCGAGTCCGCAATTTAGCAGTGAGAACAAATCGGTGCATCCTAGAATAATTTGGGGACGAATATCCTTTGATGTGTGTTTTATAGACAGTTGAATGTCATTTTCACTGATAAAGCGTTTGTCCTCGATGCAGAGGCTGCTGCGCTTTAGTGATTCCGTGATTTTGTCGATTCTTGTCATTGTGAAAGTGTGAGGTGCACCGTTGGCATCCCACATTTGAAGGGAAGTTATTCCACATTTCTTCACTATTGGCGTGAGCGAGCCGAATGCGGTGATTGTTAGGTGACTGGATTCGATGTCCTTTAGCTGTAGTCTCTCAGCTAAATCGTTGCAGATGAACGAACGGTCAGCTCCTGTGTCGAGCATCACGTAGACTGGCTCCAGTATTTGGGACTTTGGGTTAAGCACTTGGGCTTGCCCTGCTAGGATGAAAACGTTGGTGTTGTTGACGGACTGCGAGATTGTTTCACCGTCTGCTTCATTGCAATTTCTGTTCGAGGAAGTAGTGTTTATCTTCACATACTTTGTTGGTGTTGGCTGCGTAGTTTTTGTGTCCTTATTCGCTGCCGTTGCTTGAGTTGGCAGTTCTGATGTATTTTCTGAGTCGAAAAGTTTTTTGCAAATCGAAGTGTGATGGCCAACTTCTTTGCAAATTCGACAAGCTCCTTTGGAACACTGCATTGAAATGTGGTCGCTGTTTCCACAATTTTGACATAGTTTCTTGCATTTCATCGTGTTGATTTGTTGTTCGAGTGTGGATACTGCTCTGCAATCCTTCGGTTGATGCCCTTGTCTCTCGCAGTAGAGGCATGGTCAATGGACTGTTTGTGCTTTTCTGAAGTCATTGTTTTCCGGAGGTTTCATTTGTTCTTGCCTTCGAATATTGCTGGTTGGGTGTTGTTCTAGCTGGTGGGTTATCCTTAGTTCGGATCTCACGTACTCCTTTGCTGCTGATAGCAATGTTGGAGTGTTCCAGTTGTTTTTTTCTTCAAGTCTTGCCTTCTGCCGTAGGATATGTCTCTGAACGTCCACTGCAAATTTGCTCAAAAGCTGTCTTTGAAGAAACGCATTGTCAACATGTTCTCCCTTGAGCTTCAATTGCGATACGATGGAGCAGAGTTGTTCACTGAGAGTTTCTTGATCTTCCAAGTGACTACTGCGTGCTCGTATCATGTGAAGTTTGCTAAGAAGACGATCCAGTAATGCCTGCTTGTTTCCGTATTTCTCCTTTAGATGGGCGATTACTAGATCATACGTGTGTCCCGATATTTCGAATTGTTTCACTGATTCCTTTGCTTCTCCTTGAAGAGAGTCAAGAAGACAGTTGAGCTTGTAGATTTTGTCGATTGTTTTTAAATGGACAGTATGATCGAAGGCTGTTCAAAACGCTTCCCATTCCGCTAATTTACCAGTGAACTTTGGAATTGGGATTGGTGCCAGTTTCGCTATCATGGGTTCCGAACCAAGAGAGCTACCACTGTTCCCTACATAATCGTTTTCTTCAGTAATTTTCATCGATGCCGTCAGTGCTTTCTGAGCTTCATCCAGGACTCCTTGTGCCATTTCCAAGTTAGAGTATTTCACCATGGATTCCTCGAGCTTCTCTGCGTCGTTTTGAAGGGCGATCTTCGCTTTCCTTAGCCGATTGCGAAGGTCTGCTGTCTCCGCTTCTTCGCGTGGGACTGCTTGGAAATTAAGAAGTGAAGATTCTTTCTCCAGTGTTGACGAGAGACGGTTCCTCGCTTTGGTTGAAATTCCTTGGCGCATACTTAGAAACGATGACTTTATGAGAGAAATCAAGATTTTGGTTAAATCTGTGTGATTTCTTCGAAATTACTTACGCAGACGATTCTTGGGGATCGTGAGTGTTGACGTCGAGATATAAAGTATAGTCGTCGTATGTAAGTAGTATGAGTCGTCGTATACGTAGCTATATACAGAACCAATATAAAGTCGTCGTCGAGAGCTGGACCGTCGGAGATAGTTGATATCTGTAGTAGCTCGACCGTCGGAGATAGTTGCCCACACTTGATCGTGGTCCGGCTTCTTCAGCTGTTGTCGAAACTGCCGGGTAGATCTTCTGCCACGCGGGTCTTGATTCTTCTTTGAAACCGCCGATGCACCAGTGTAGTAGCTGGGTGCTGATGTGGACACGTTTGATCAAGTAAGGTTCATTTCTAACAGACAGTCTTATTTATGCTCGATTTTATCCTTTCTCATTATACTTTGATCTGGATCACTTCTTCCTTTCGCTTTTGATAGTGCGGTTGAGGCACTATATAACCGGTTAAAAACGGTCTTTGAAGACCCATTTTTAGGCGTGATACAATCGATTGTATCACACCTAAAAAAAGGGTCTTCATAGACCGTTTTTGAGCGGTTGAAAGAATGAAATTGATTACTTGGGTCCGTGGCCAGGTATTCCGCACGTTGTGACAACGCGACACTCCCTGATTCAAATTTCGTAAATACTTGTAAAAATATTTCACATCTATCGATTTTTTCATGGACCCCACCCTATGTAGCGCTGTTCGGCTTGGAGCTGCGTTCATAAAACTTGCGTTTTTAAAAAAAAAAGGGTGCGTTTTCACATCCGGATAGCCAATAACTATACTTGGTTTTCTTGCCCGAAACGGCACCTATGTGCCCTCAGGGCATGAAAACAGGCTCCGCCCATCCTATGTAGCGCTGTTCGGCTTAGAGCTGTGGCCATGAAATTTTGGGTGCTTTTTCACATCTGTATAGCAAATTACTAGATGTGGTTCTCATGCCTGAAACCGCACCTATGTGCCCTCGGGGCATAAAAATCCTATGCTTCAAGCGATATCGCATCATGGACGAGTCAATTTCGTGGAGTAAATTGCAAGAAATATAACAGTGAAGAATGCTCCTCTCAAACAGTCAACTATCCATTATTTCTCAGAATCGCGAAGTTTTTTTTTCTCCTTTACCGGGATCGAACCTATGAAATCGCCTAAAATGCATCTTCGATTACGAAACTCTAGAACATCTGTGTCATTTCGTTGACAAGATAGTCCGCTCGCTTGTAATGACCTCGACGACAGCGAACACTCAACACCACTGCTGCTGACATACCCAGAAGCGCTTTGGCGACCTACTTTACCTGGCCATGACTTCTCCGTGTCAGAGTCACTAACGATGGCCATGCTACTGGCGTCTATTGCCTTGCGTGCTTCATCACCAGTGAAATGTAAGCTCTTCTTGTGTGTTCCTGCCTTATTTTTACATCTCCATTTCTTTTCTTGCCTCACTTTTTTTCACACTTGTTTCTCACTATTCAGTTTCTTTTTTGATCTCCTTTCTCTTTTTGCTCTCTCAGTATGATTTCCAGTTTCATTTCGACCTCTTATTGTGATCTAATTTTGCCGTCATTTTTTATACTAGCGGTATGGCTCTCAACCCTCCCCCCGCTCTGATAGAAGTCTATCTTGATTCTTGGTTGACCGAAGGTCCGACCCCATCCCACCGAATGTCGACGGGTCCGACCCCCTCTGTGATACATCCCACCTCACGCCGAACCCTGACCCCAAATCTTCAACCGAATCTGTTTTTTCAAGAGGTATACCATTGATTTCGTATGATAGTCTGAGGTTATTCTTACCAAGGTGCAGTACCTTTGTTTTATGTGCTGATAGTGGAAGCATATTAGCGCTGGACCACTTAGAAATCGCATTAATGGCGCTTTGAATGGGGGATAAAGCACCACTATCTAGGGAATTATATATTTTTAGATCGTCAGCAAACATTTTGCATCCAATTCCTAGATTTTCAATCAGATATGGAAGATCGTCGGCGTAAATATTGAACAAAATTGGGGATAGAACGCTTTTTTGGGGGACTCCGCTCGGTGCACTCCTTACTGAAGAAAAAGCTTTGAGGACTTCATTCTGGAATGTCCTCTGCTCCAAAAAAGATTTTACCCAGTTGACTATCCTTGAATGAACACCCAAATGTTTCATCTTCTCTAGTAGTTTAGTATGAATGACTTTATCGAATGCTTTCTCAAAATCGAAATAGATAACATCCAAGCTTTTATCAGCAGCCAAGTCTGAAGTCCAATCATTGAGGGACTCCAGCATTAAGTTACTGTGGACCTACCTTTCCTAAACCCGTTGATGATCTGACAAAATATTGTGTTGATCTAGGTGGTCTACTATGGCCTTCTTGACGATTTTCTAAAATAATCTACAAAAATTGGGAGTTATACTAACTGGTCTACAGTTGCCAGGATCATGAAAAGGTGTTTTCTTTCTCAGTGGAGTAACGTAGGAATGTCTCCATTTTTTAGGAACTTTAGCGTAAAAGTACATGAGCTTGAATTAAAATTCTAGCGGACTGGATACATTTTCAGCCACTTTTTTAACAAAATGAAACGGGAAGCCATCTGGAGTTTCTGACGAACTAGTGGGCGATTTGCTTAGGAGGTCGAAAATTTCGTTGCGGCTGAACCATACAGAATCTTGCATTCGGGTAAAAGACCCAATATAGTCCGAAATCTGATTGTTGCTTCCATTCTTTGTACACATTTTCGAAAACCTCAGCTAAGAGCTCAGCTTCATCCATGTCTGTCACGACAGTACTCCCATCCAATCGTACAAGAGCACTTACACCTTTTGGCGATTAGTCCGAAAGTTTAAAAACTTGAAAAACGCTCTTTTATTTCTTGATTGTATGACTTTCCTTTCCACAGCGATAATGAATTTGAGCAGCTTCTTCTCAAAATGTTCCGAGATTAATTTGTAGGCTCGCCAATCCTCCTGAGTATTATTAAGCATAGCCTTTTTGTAGGCTTCTATCTTCTTGTCATGTGCTACCGATAAATATACAGGCAAATTGGAACTAATAATGGGCACTTTTTTCATAGGGACAAATAATGATATGGTATGCTTCAGAATGAACAGGAACGTTTCGTACATTGGCTCTATATCAGAGAACATTCTATATCAGATACGTTTAATTAATACGTTGATTGCGTATACCTTTGTTTCTCTATCAAAACGTAAATCTGTCATTAATGGAAGATTACGTTGCCTTGTTTTTCCAGTCAAAAATATGTAATTATGAAAAGAAGGCGTTTCGAAAGACATAAAATTCTTCGGTTTTTTCGCAATTTTTCTAATGCAAAACCGAAAATTTTGGTTTTTCGGTTTTTTCGGTTTCAAAGTTTTTCGCACATGCATGTTGGGGATAGGGAACTTGGTCGTGCTTTTGCCTATGTTTTGGGTTCAACTCGGCTATCTTGTGAAAGCTTGCATCCTTACCTTGTTCGGGTGGTGGCCTGGTTCTGTTGGAGAGACTTGTCATTCGAAGCAGTCGAATATTGCATGAATTCGACTGCTCGTGAAAATTTTCGAATATTCGGCTTTTCGAATATTCGGCGTTTCGAATACTTTGTAGTTTTGAACTTTTTGAATATTCGACTTCTCCGATTATTCGGTGTCGACGTTTCAGTCGAATGAAGATTTGAATCATTCGAATCTGTGAAAGTATAGTTTTCATCATTACCTTTTCCTCTGTTCAGACAACTCAATCTGCAAGCAGGCTTCTGGAAGTCCAATTTGTGAAGACCAAGTCCCGCCATTCAGGGACGCGATTATATCTTCTGGCACGGGCAAAGGATAGTCCAACGACTGCAGTGCTTTATCACACAACTGGCGCGTTCGATTCGGCCACAATGGGTATTTATCCAAAGGGATTTCGTGGCGCAGGCAGAACCTTCCGCCGCACCCCCGTTTCCCACGCAGCAGCACATTGCTCTATAATAGAAGTGTGTGACGCGGAAAAGCAAAACTTTCGCCCTACCCCCTTTTTCCATGAGAGGAGCACGTACGTGCTCCTGTCGTTATCCCAAATCGGTCGGGGTTTTCGGAATCACGCTTTCTCCATGGGGGCGGGTTCCACCTCTCTATAAAGTTAGGGTCCCACTATATCAATTGGTGCGGGTCTCCTCCCACGAGGATACGGTCCATGTCACCGTCCGCAGCAAGGGATCATTCCCACCACAGTCCGCGACTATTACATCATCCTCGCCACGGTCGACAGCGAGGGAGCTTTGCTTGCTTTGGACCGTGAGGAAGACCCTCTGATTGTCAGCGGTGAAAAATCGCTCAGAAATTGACTCGCAGTCACCTTCCAGGAGCAGCACCGAAAGTCCAACGGCGCTCTCTATGGGATGGGGCCCCTTATATGCGTGCTGTGCCGCTGATAGGCGTCTGGTCAATTGTGAAGCAATTGACCAACGTGCTCAATCAAGACATTGTGGCTCGCTTGTCGTCCAAATAACATCGTAGTCGAATCGAAGGCGTGCCGTTTCCGAATTAGATCGTGGAATAAAATGCGGCATGTGTTATTCATTTGGACGACGATTAGGCCCTCATAGCGCTTGTAGTCGAATCGAAACCCTATCGTGGCCGAATCAGACTCCCCAGTTGTCTAAGTTTTTCAGTCCCGTTAGAATTTCTGCTCGTGCTCTCAACCTTCTATCCTGTTTCCTGACGCATACGATTCGTGCACCCCAATCATCGTGGCGCAGTGAGGTTTTGGCATCCTACTCCAGTCGCTCTACGGCCTCGTTCTGAACCCCATATATCTCACGTATCTATGTACATCCATCAGCCACCATGAAAATCTTGAGATTAGTTCCTGAAATCGTGAATCGAGATAAAAGTTGCGCTCGGAAAAGCGTTTCCGTGGGAACGCTCCCACTTCTGGATGAAGACAGCTCATTGCTGCAATTAATAGTGCTGAGAAGCCAATTTGGTCATAACAACGATTCGGATACCACCCCCACTCATGGTCATCCCACGGAGCTATGGGAACCTTACTGGCACGTTTTCAGGGTACAACACTCCTTCGAACCTTCATTGATAATCTTCGTGTGGTCATTTCGTCCGAATTTTTCCGTAGTTTACGAAAATTTGTGGGAAAACGAAATATGAAGAATGGGTATGCAAAAGCAGCTTTAAGGCTGAAAACGGGCAATTCAACACGTCCCTGATTGCGACTGCATAGTTGAGGTAAGGTAGTAGCGGGTGAGGCTAGATAACTTGTGACCGAAATGAATTTACAGGGCTAGGTAGTATCAGAATTTATGCGGCAGTCATCAATAGCGGTCGGTGTTTTTGAGGTGCGCTCCCACCTTGAGCCGAGCTTAATATGTCTAGGCTCAGGTTTTGAGATTCGCGTCAAGTTATGAGTTTTTTTTCAGATTGGTGCGGGAGCGAAGAAACTGGGAGGTCCGTTTGCTGAGTGAGAAGAATCGTCTTGAAAAAGGTTTTGCGGAAGAGAAGCTGAAACTAGTGAGGCGACTGCAGGTACGTTTGCTTCCGCTTTTGTCGTCGTGCAGGTCTGAAATCGATTTGTTCTTCTGGAAAAGCAGCTTATGTTCTGCTGTAGCGCGGTCCCATATTTTTTTCAATATTGTGTACACCACAAGCTTATGTGTTATTGAAGTATAGCTTCCTGGAGGTGAGCTCTTCGCCAGATGTGTGCATGTTTGATTCTGCTTGTGCTTGTTTGTGCAAGTTCACCTCTAGCGAGTAGACGGTTGAGTTTGGCGGTGGATTTTTTATCGTTTTCAGTGAATTTGGCTTTTACTTCATCATTTTTATAGGTGAATAATGACTGTGCGCCGCAACTGCTCGCCCCAGCACACACGCATCTGGCGGATAGTTCAACTTCCGGGAGCCGGACTTTACGTAGTTGACAATAATTTGATTAAGGAAGACTTTGACGCTGAGCTGCAACGAATTTCATCTATTGTGAGTCGGACTGAAAGCGAATGTTCTTGCGACCATTTCAGAAGCCAGATCAAGGTACATACTATATCCTGTTACAGAATGCCTGTAGTGTAATACCAGCGAATGCTGCAACATCATGAATACATGCCGTGAATACACATCTAGCCTAGCTTCAACGGTTTGTGTAACTAACGGAGCGATGCAGTGCTTAGGTCTTGGCCTATGGTATGGGTACGTTCTCATTAAATCACGAATGGCAAAACCCTTGCGGCGTCTTTCTAGGAATCGTTCGCATCCGCGAGTATATCAAGAAAGAATGGTCGAAAATTATGCGCTCTCCACGTTTCGTTTTCTTAAAGCGCAAACTCGATTTCAATTTATCGTCGGTACTGTGTAAATGGGTAATTCTACATTTTTTTGCATTAAAGGTGTTGTCGCTTGGAACAAAACTTTTAATCGGTGAGCAAGCCAATTCTTGTGCCGTATTCACCTTCCCGAATATCCCCCTGAAACAAATTTTTTTAGTCAAATCTGAGAAATTGATCGAACTGCCGTATGCCTACCGTATTCTACCGTGATCTGTGGAAAGTTGGCAAACGGACCTCAGATTCGTGTTAAGCACATCAAATCACCCTCAGAGAATGATCTTGAGACACATCAATCGAAGAGATCGGAAAATCTCGACAGTGGCGTTTTGCCCTCAAAATTACCCCTTTCTGGGATGCTTCGAGCGAATTAGGCGGAAAACTTCGGAAAATCGACAAACAAACCTCAGATTCGTGATCAGCATCCCACCCCCCCCTAGGAGAATTTCAAGTCAAATCTGGAACATTTTTCTAAAGCGCTTTCAGAACCCCTAATTGATTAAAGTAACGCCCAACCGAAAATTCGTTCAAGTTCAAAACGCTATCAGTCTGCGCAAAGGTCGGAAAACGGGCCTTCCCCCAAACTTTGCTCAAGGGGGTAGTTTTGGGCGCTGAACACAATTATGAAGTTGGTTTCCGAATTTTTCGAAGACTAATGCGCGTTCTGGAAGGTACAAAACCACAAAAAAGAACGACCGTTTTGGGCTTATAACTACTCGGGACCTGCGGCTCGTGACGGGGTACTGCGCAGTTTTACTATAGATGCCCAAGAGATACTAGCAATGCAACTCGTTCCCGCACATCCGACATACGTTTTGCATACTTTCCTTGTTAGGGCGGAAGATCGGTGTTTAGCTTCGCCATTCGTGAGGCACCGCTAAAAGACGGATCCTGAAGAGCATGAGGGGGGAAAAAATTCCAGATAACCTTTTTTAAGCCGTAGTCAAAATGCCTTTCTCATACAGCCTTCGTCTTTGAAATTCACAGCCTGGATCATCTAGGATACATATCAGAGTTGTCGCTGTCGGCATCAAAAAAGACTGTCAAAAGAGCTGTTTGCAGATGCCTCAATACTGATGTTTTCTCAAAAAAAAAAGGGAATCTCACTTTAATGGAACCGTTGAGTGCAATGGCGATTGCATTGACTTGTCGCAGCATCCCTTTGTTTTGGTCGACTTTGCTTTAGTGATTCATGACGTACACCCCAATATGAGCTTCACATTACAAGTCAAGACTAATGTTATACAGTTGTCAATACAACAATACAGCATCCATTTGATGCGGCACAATCCAACTAAAATTGAAGGCAGCGTTCACGTAATCATCCTCGTTGACTTTTCACAGTGAAATGATAGAATCCTAGAAAGATCCTAGACTCCCAATGTCGAAAGAACGGTAGAAAACGAGCCAGGATTGGCAAAATAACGGCTACAAACAAGCGTTTTGGGGCCCAGACACACCCGCGCTCCAGATCCGCCCCTCGAAATGAACAAATGAAGATTCAGATTATAGGAATGTTCAAGTGAAGGAAGTGCTGATAAGTGAACTGATCGCTTCATTGCTTTGATAGTTATCATCCATCTCGCGGTCAATTCTTCCACGCTCAAAAATCAACGTTAACAAAGGAGGGCCTATTTTGGCTCAAAAACGCGTCTTTCGTGTCCTTTTTAAGCATGCCTTGCTATATATATGTAGGGCACCAGACCATTTGTAAACCGTGGAGGTATCGGAAGTGAAATTTATCGTGAACACTGCCTTTAAGGATATCCGCTCTGATGAGAAGATTAGTTGAAGAGTTGTATACATTATAAAAGGGATGTACCCTTACAAGGGAAATATACAAAGCGTAGGTCGGATCTGCCAAAACGACTAGTGTCGTTAGTATCTCTTGTGGCTCACTAGTTAAACTGTGCAGTGTCTCGCCCCGAGCTGCAGGTTCCAAGAAGCTACAAGCTAAAAAGGTCATTTTTTGTGCTTTTTGTATTCTTCCAGGGTTTTTTTGGGCTCTGACCACGAATCTGTGGTTTATTAGTCGATTTTCCAAACTTTTCGACCAATTTCGTTTGAAGCTTCCCAACCGGGGAAAATTTCGAGGGAAAAACGCCACTCTCGAGATTTCCGGTTTTCTACGATAGATATGTCCCCAAATCATTCTCTGAGGGTTATTTGGAGGGTTAAACACGAATCTGAAGTCCATTCATCGATTTTTTGCAGATTGCGGTAGATTACGGTGGGTATACTGTAGTTTGGTCAAAATCTCAGATTTTACTCGAAATATACGGGGGTTATTCGGAGTGGAGAATTTCAAATTGACGTCCGTTTGTTGATTTTCAAAATATTTACTAAGTGCGTTTCCACTCCTGAATGACATGGTACCTACCGTAACGTACTGTAAACCTCAAAATTTCGACAAATGGACTCCAGATTCGTATTCACCACCATAGAATACCCCTACATACAACTTTGGAGCTAAATCCGAGAGAATTTTTGAAACTCCAAAAAAATGTCTGATAGGTACCCTTGTCTTTTTGCGAGGCTTTAAAAATGCTCATAACTTCTTCAAATCTGCAGCTCGGGGCGGGATACTGCGCATTTTTACTATTGAGCCAGAAGAGATACTAACGATACTAGTCGTTTTGGCAGATCCGACCTACGCTTTGTATACTTCCCTTGTTAGGAGAATTGTCTAGGGACGCAAACCCTTGAATGTGTGAGGAAAAAGACTCTAACTTCATTTTATCGGCCGCAGGTACAATGATTGCTAGGCAGCCAGCCGTCTTCGGTCGGTGTAGATGTAGGACATGAATAGGCCACAATGGCAGAAACGGCTATTTATAGCATTGATAAGTATTTGAAATACTTATCAATGCTATAAATGCCAAACGAAAGACTGAGGCGCCATGAGGGTAGATGGCATGGGATGGGCGGAGTGGCTGGTTGCGGGGGGCGACATGGTAAACAAGATTCAAACATGAGAAAGTCAATACGCATCGGAACGATGGCGATGGATAAAATATAATAATAGCAACAACTGTGAGTTAAGATCACTTTACAACCCCTCCCCCTTTCGAGAAGACAGCTCCGACGGCTTCTTTCGACGATTTCGACCGGTCTGCTTCGTGAATTGGACGAACTGCTAGCGTTTCTTGTTGACATCCTTGGCATGGTAGTTGTTGAATCCTTGGCGTTTGGCGGTCTTCTGGGTAGCGGGAATACCATAGGCTTGCATTATCGGATGATTGGAGTGCGGCTCGTTGTCTGGACTTATTGGCTTCAGCTCGAACGTAGGCAGATTTAGCACATTCGATGCGACGTGAGCAAGCTGGTCCAGATAAATCTGACATTGCCCCGACAAAAGGCGATCTTCGCTTTTCCTTGTTTGTATTTCAAGGCTGAGTGCTGGATGCTTCATCGAGACTTCCTCACCGCTGCCGAGAAGTCGTACGTTCGTGCTGTGGCAGTGTGGAGGAAAGAAGATCACCTCTATGCAAACCGACGTGAACCCCTCCGCGAAGAGGGTTTTTGTCATGGGTGTCGTGCCGCGGCCCACCTCTCGCCACATATATACGGTGGTTCTCTGGATGGGGAGATGGACCACAGCCCGATCACAGTAACAAAGGGAAGGTCTTACCCCGCGCTCATGCTCGAAACCCTCTGCCCCGCGGTTACGCAAATATAGGCCCTGCGGCCTTCCTAATACCCACCCAGGGGGGATTAGTGGGAAGTTTTGGAGGTACAACCGAAAGGGGGCGCTACCAGTTACGACGAATAATCCTAATATCTCGACGACTCAATATGAAACCAATACATATGACAATGAACCAAATACACACCTCGTGCGACGTCACTGACGTTTAAGATAAAAACCACTGAGACTTTTAGTACTAAGTATTTATGTATAACGCATGTTATTGTGAATGATGAGTGAATTATGATGATAAAACGTACTTAGTACTACGATGATGAGAAGGGGTTACAAAGTCACCTAGTTCTTAACTAGAAGCCCGTGTCCTTACGACTACTGCTAGCGGGTCAACCGGAAGCCAACTACCTGTTGACGACGTGGAGTGACGACGGCTGGAACGGCGAAAGACGGGGTGCGATAGGTCTGCAGGCCACCCCTTGATTGTCGGAATTGCCGTTCCGTACGGCCAGCAGCAGCGGGGGTTGACGAACCCGCACGGACGACGAGACGAATCGGCGACTAACTTGGGGGAGCACACCCTCTCCCCGGCGGCGGCAGGGCGAGTCGATATCACTTGGCTCGGCTGTGATTGGCCACCTTTGGCGCATACGTGCACCGTAATTCCCGTGATTATCAGGCAGTGTCATTGGAGCACGTTTAGATATTCATAATCGTGCGTAAGTCACGACAATGGGAGAGATGCTGGGTGGCTACAGCTCTTCTAAGGATTCTACTACAAAGGGCCGGCATCGAGAAGAATCCAGGACCCGCTCAGGAGGAACTAAGCGCGACATGCAGCAAGAAGGTCACCTGGAATGGGATAAGTGTCCAATGTTTTGGATGTCAGATGTGGGTGCCAGGGTAAGGCATGCCCTGGTTACCGGTACTTTACGGCTCCCCCCCCCCACCTAAGTTGGAAAATTTTGCGCCCCCCCACTTATCAAAGACGTTCTTTCAACATTTGCCACTTTGCGGCACCATGCATACCACGGCTACCCGGCTGATCGATACATAAGATTTGCTCATGGAACTTACGAAGTCCCGTTCTCAACTTCGACTTGGCATTCAGGCAGTAACTTACAGTTGTGATCTTTTTCCAAATAATATCGATTAATCGCTCAGCGGCACCAGGTATGTCACGGCTACCCGGCTGATCTCGGCTCTAATGGGACCAATCGACCTGGGACTCGGGCAGCAACTTTTTTTGTTATTCTCTTCCAAATTAGCACTGCACCAGCCCAAGCCGGAAAACTCGCCTAGTCAACTTTTTCAAAAACTGCGTTTTTATCGCAACTTTGACGCCCCGGCAGACACACTTATCGTAATTGGTTCGGCCCAAAAAGGTCCACGATTAAAACTAGGCTGAGTATAGGTCACTTTAAAACTGAAGCCATCCGTCTGGATACATTAGCCGCCGAGCGGCGCCTCGGTTTCCGAGGGCTTTTTTCGACCCCTGGTAACCGACGTCCCGTTCTCGGCTCTAATGGGACCAATCGACCTGGGACTCGGGCAGTAACTTATTGTGTGACTCTCTTCCAAATAGGCACTGCACCAGCCCAAGCCGGAAAACTCGCCTAGTCAACTTTTTCAAAAACTGCGTTTTTATCGCAACTTTGACGCCCCGGCAGACACACTTATCGTAATTGGTTCGGCCCAAAAAGGTCCACGATTAAAACTAGGCTGAGTATAGGTCACTTTAAAACTGAAGCCATCCGTCTGGATACATTAGCCGCCGAGCGGCGCCTCGGTTTCCGAGGGCTTTTTTCGACCCCTGGTAACCGACGTCCCGTTCTCGGCTCTAATGGGACCAATCGAAATGGGACTCGGGCAGTAACTTATTGTGTGACTCTCTTCCAAATAGGCACTGCACCAGCCCAATCCGGAAAACTCGCCTCGTCACCTTTTCAGAAGTCAAAACTGCGTTTTTTTCGCAACTTTGACGCCCCGGCAGACACACTCATCGTCCCTGGTTCAGCCGCAAAAGGTCCGCGATTGAAACTAGGCTTGTTATAAGTCAATTTAAAACCGGAGCCAACCGTCTGGTGACATTTGCCGCCGAGCGGCGCCTCGGTTTCTGAGCGGTTTTTTCGACCCCTGGTAACTGACGTCCCGTTCTCGGCTCTAATGGAAGCAATCGACATGGGACTCGAACAGCAACTTTTTTTGTGATTCTCATACAAATAAGCGCTGCACCAGCCCAACTCAGAAAAATAAAAACAAGTTACTTGTAATATAACTGTAACTTACTTGAATGTCTCAAGTAACTTACATTTATATTACATGTAACATACATTTATGTTACATGCAACTTAAATTTATATTACATGTATGTTTGACTTATGTTACATGTAACTTACATTTATAGTTTCATTATGAGGGCCATAACGTGACGCAGACGACACGCGACGCAGAGAGCGTGTTCCAGACCACAAACTACGCGAAAAAATGCTGTGCAGGGCCTCCCATGCTGGTGTGGGGCCAAGTACCTCAAACTAGGGTAGTTGAACCAACATCAACGCCAGTCGTAAGCCTGACCCCGCGAGTGCGTTGTACATTTCCCTTGGAAACATCTTCTTGGTCGATTTAAGTTACTTGCGACTTATATTGTGCCGTTTGAGTTACATGGAACATATCGGAGGTGCACTGCACCCAGTATCCTCTCAGAAATCGAAAAAAAGTTACTTGTAACATATCTAAGCTTATGTAAGTTACCTGCGACTTATCCCAAGCCATTTAAGTTGGGGCCTCCAAAATAGGCAGCAGCGACCGTTTATCCCATCGTTTTTAGCACTGAATACGCAGGAAGTTGGCAAGCGAGGAGGTAATGATAGTCATGAACATCGATCAAGTGATATCACGTTAGATCCCTGCGTCGCGGCTATCTCTCGCCCAGTGATCGACGATACACATATTGCCCCAAAGCAAATTATTCGAAAAGGTGATGAGCATCAAGATAGCAGAGTATTCGAAAAGAAGAGGAGAAAAAGCGCGGCGAGAGAAATTTCTGCAGAATGTGAGTTTGAGTTGCATAACTTGTCTTCGCTTCTCATGTTTAATTCTTATATTTGCGTTTCGTATATGTGTATACAGAATCAATTACGAAATTCAAAGAAAGGAGACCAGTGACGGACGGGTTGAAAATCGGAGGAGATTGGCTTAACTAGCTCCCACAATGGGGGACAGGGGGCAGCCACACTTTCGTGGATACCCTCTATCCACCATTACGGCGGCGACGGCCACTATTGATTGATAACACACTATTGATTTCGCGGAGGCGGCCCAGCGCCAGTGGGCGACGGCTACTCAGAAAAATGAAAACAAGTTACTTGTCACATAAAAGCCCGAAAACAAGTTACTTGTAACATATCTAAGCCGATGTAAGTTACTTGCGACTTTTATTGTGTCATTTAAGTTACATGTAACATATTGGAGGCGAATTGCCAGCGGTTTCCTGTCGATATGTTGCATGTAACTTAAATGAGAAAACCTAAACAGGCAGCAGTGACTGTTTATCCATACGTGTTCCATCTCATTTTTTTTGCCAGTAGAAATGCTCTGCGAGTTTCAACAAGTTTCAACTTGCCAACTTCCTGCGTATTCAGTGCTAAAAACGATGGGATAAACGGTCGCTGCTGCCTATTTTGGAGGCCCCAACTTAAATGGCTTGGGATAAGTCGCAGGTAACTTACATAAGCTTAGATATGTTACAAGTAACTTTTTTTCGATTTCTGAGAGGATACTGGGTGCAGTGCACCTCCGATATGTTCCATGTAACTCAAACGGCACAATATAAGTCGCAAGTAACTTAAATCGACCAAGAAGATGTTTCCAAGGGAAATGTACAACGCACTCGCGGGGTCAGGCTTACGACTGGCGTTGATGTTGGTTCAACTACCCTAGTTTGAGGTACTTGGCCCCACACCAGCATGGGAGGCCCTGCACAGCATTTTTTCGCGTAGTTTGTGGTCTGGAACACGCTCTCTGCGTCGCGTGTCGTCTGCGTCACGTTATGGCCCTCATAATGAAACTATAAATGTAAGTTACATGTAACATAAGTCAAACATACATGTAATATAAATTTAAGTTGCATGTAACATAAATGTATGTTACATGTAATATAAATGTAAGTTACTTGAGACATTCAAGTAAGTTACAGTTATATTACAAGTAACTTGTTTTTATTTTTCTGAGTTGGGCTGGTGCAGCGCTTATTTGTATGAGAATCACAAAAAAAGTTGCTGTTCGAGTCCCATGTCGATTGCTTCCATTAGAGCCGAGAACGGGACGTCAGTTACCAGGGGTCGAAAAAACCGCTCAGAAACCGAGGCGCCGCTCGGCGGCAAATGTCACCAGACGGTTGGCTCCGGTTTTAAATTGACTTATAACAAGCCTAGTTTCAATCGCGGACCTTTTGCGGCTGAACCAGGGACGATGAGTGTGTCTGCCGGGGCGTCAAAGTTGCGAAAAAAACGCAGTTTTGACTTCTGAAAAGGTGACGAGGCGAGTTTTCCGGATTGGGCTGGTGCAGTGCCTATTTGGAAGAGAGTCACACAATAAGTTACTGCCCGAGTCCCAGGTCGATTGGAATCAAGGGTAAACAGTAGGTAAAAAACTTGTTAGTCACTTCCCCTGTCCCTTCCCTACGAAAAAAATCGTGTTTTAGCGATTTGATCTACCAACTGATATCACTTGATATGATAAGCACTAAAAAATAGGAATTAAAGGTAAACAGTAAGTAACTAACTTGTTAGTCACTTCCCCTGTCCCTTCCCTTCGAAAAAGTACGTGTTTTAGCGATTTGATCTACCAGCTGATAATATCACTTGATATGATAAGCAGTAAAAAATAGGAATCAATGGTAAACAGTAAGTAACAAACTTGTTAGTCACTTCCCTGTCCCTTCCCTACGAAAAGTACGTGTTAGTAGCGATTTGATCTACCAACTAATAATATCACTTGGTATGATAGGCAGTAAAAAATAAGAGTCAATGGTAAACAGTAGGTAAAAAACTTGTTAGTCACTTCCCCTGTCCCTTCCCTTCGAAAAAGTACGTGTTTTAGCGATTTGATCTACCAACTGATAATATCACTTGATATGATAAGCAGTAAAAAATAGGAATCAAAGGTAAACAGTAAGTAACAAACTTGTTAGTCACTTCCCCTGTCCCTTCCCTTCGAAAAAGTACGTGTTTTAGCGATTTGATCTACCAGCTGAGAATATCACTTGATATGATAAGCAGTAAAAAATAGGAATCAAAGGTAAACAGTGGGTAACAAACTTGTTAGTCACTTCCCCTGTCCCTTTCCTACGAAAAGTACGTGTTGTAGCGATTTGATCTACCAACTAATAATATCACTTGGTATGATGGGCAGTAAAAAATAAGAGTCAATGGTAAACAGTAGGTAACAAACTTGTTAGTCACTTCCCCTGTCCCTTCCCTTCGAAAAAGTTCGTATTTTAGCGTTTTGATCTACCACCTGATATCACTTGATATGATAAGCAGTAAAAAATAGGAATCAAAGGTAAACAGTAGGTATAAAACTTGTTAGTCACTTCCCCTGTCCCTTCCCTACGAAAAAAAACGTGTTTAGCGGTTTGATCTACCAACTAATAATATCACTTGGTATGATAGGCAGTAAAAAATAAGAGTCAATGGTAAACAGTAGATAAAAAAACTTGTTAGTCACTTCCCTTGTCCCTTCCCTACGAAAAAAAACGTGTTTTAGCGATTTGATCTACCAACGAATAGTATCACTTGATATGATAGGCAGTAAAAAATAGGAATCAAAGGTAAACAGTAGGTAAAAAACTTGTTAGTCACTTCCCCTGACCCTTCCCTACGAAAAAAAAACGTGTTTTAGCGATTTGATCTACCAACTGATATCACTTGATATGATAAGCAGTAAAAAATAGGAATCAAAGGTAAACAGTTGGTAACAAACTTGTTAGTCACTTCCCCTGCCCCTTCCCTTCGAAAAAGTACGTGTTTTAGCGATTTGATCTACAAACTGATAATATCACTTGATATGATAAGCAGTAAAAAATAGGAATCAATGGTAAACAGTAAGTAACAAACTTGTTAGTCACTTCCCCTGTCCCTTCCCTTCGAAAAAGTACGTGTTTTAGCGATTCGATCTACCAACTGATAATATCACTTGATATGATAAGCAGTAAAAAATAGGAATCAAAGGTAAACAGTGAGTAACAAACTTGTTAGTCACTTCCCCTGTCCCTTTCCTTCGAAGAGTACGTCTTGTAGCGATTTGATCTACCAACTGATAATATCACTTGATATGATAAGCAGTAAAAAATAGGAATCAAAGGTAAACAGTAAGTAACAAACTTGTTAGTCACTTCCCCTGTCCCTTCCCTTCGAAAAAGTACGTGCTTTAGCGATTTGATCTACAAACTGATAATATCACTTGATATGATAAGCAGTAAAAAATAGGAATCAAAGCTAAACAGTAAGTAACAAACCTGTTAGTCACTTCCCCTGTCCCTTCCCTTCGAAAAAGTTCGTATTTTAGCGTTTTGATCTACCAACTGATATCACTTGATATGATAAGCAGTAAAAAATAGGAATCAAAGGTAAACAGTAGGTAAAAAACTTGTTAGTCACTTCCCCTGTCCCTTCCCTACGAAAAAAAACGTGTTTTAGCGATTTGATCTACCAACTGATATCAATTGATATGATAGGCAGTAAAAAATAGGAATCAAAGGTAAACAGTAGGTAAAAAACTTGTTAGTCACTTCCCCTGACCCTTCCCTACGAAAAAAAACGTGTTTTAGCGATTTGATCTACCAACTGATATCACTTGATATGATAAGCACTAAAAAATAGGAATTAAAGGTAAACAGTAAGTAACTAACTTGTTAGTCACTTCCCCTGT
The DNA here is from genome assembly GCA_029168955.1 of Aplectana chamaeleonis. Classification (NCBI taxonomy): domain Eukaryota; kingdom Metazoa; phylum Nematoda; class Chromadorea; order Rhabditida; family Cosmocercidae; genus Aplectana; species Aplectana chamaeleonis. Next base: position 427,075 of record JAPDOI010000450.1, read on the forward strand.
CCCTTCCCTTCGAAAAAGTACGTGTTTTAGCGATTTGATCTACCAGCTGATAATATCACTTGATATGATAAGCAGTAAAAAATAGGAATCAATGGTAAACAGTAAGTAACAAACTTGTTAGTCACTTCCCCTGTCCCTTCCCTACGAAAAGTACGTGTTGTAGCGATTTGATCTACCAACTAATAATATCACTTGGTATGATAGGCAGTAAAAAATAAGAGTCAATGGTAAACAGTAGGTAAAAAACTTGTTAGTCACTTCCCCTGTCCCTTCCCTTCGAAAAAGTACGTGTTTTAGCGATTTGATCTACCAACTGATAATATCACTTGATATGATAAGCAGTAAAAAATAGGAATCAAAGGTAAACAGTAAGTAACTAACTTGTTAGTCACTTCCCCTGTCCCTTCCCTTCGAAAAAGTACGTGTTTTAGCGATTTGATCTACCAGCTGATAATATCACTTGATATGATAAGCAGTAAAAAATAGGAATCAATGGTAAACAGTAAGTAACAAACTTGTTAGTCACTTCCCCTGTCCCTTCCCTACGAAAAGTACGTGTTGTAGCGATTTGATCTACCAACTAATAATATCACTTGGTATGATAGGCAGTAAAAAATAAGAGTCAATGGTAAACAGTAGGTAAAAAACTTGTTAGTCACTTCCCCTGTCCCTTCCCTTCGAAAAAGTACGTGTTTTAGCGATTTGATCTACCAACTGATAATATCACTTGATATGATAAGCAGTAAAAAATAGGAATCAAAGGTAAACAGTAAGTAACAAACTTGTTAGTCACTTCCCCTGTCCCTTCCCTTCGAAAAAGTACGTGTTTTAGCGATTTGATCTACCAGCTGAGAATATCACTTGATATGATAAGCAGTAAAAAATAGGAATCAAAGGTAAACAGTGGGTAACAAACTTGTTAGTCACTTCCCCTGTCCCTTTCCTACGAAAAGTACGTGTTGTAGCGATTTGATCTACCAACTAATAATATCACTTGGTATGATAGGCAGTAAAAAATAAGAGTCAATGGTAAACAGTAGGTAAAAAACTTGTTAGTCACTTCCCTGTCCCTTCCCTTCGAAAAAGTTCGTATTTTAGCGTTTTGATCTACCACCTGATATCACTTGATATGATAAGCAGTAAAAAATAGGAATCAAAGGTAAACAGTAGGTATAAAACTTGTTAGTCACTTCCCCTGTCCCTTCCCTACGAAAAAAAACGTGTTTAGCGGTTTGATCTACCAACTAATAATATCACTTGGTATGATAGGCAGTAAAAAATAAGAGTCAATGGTAAACAGTAGATAAAAAAACTTGTTAGTCACTTCCCTTGTCCCTTCCCTACGAAAAAAAACGTGTTTTAGCGATTTGATCTACCAACGAATAGTATCACTTGATATGATAGGCAGTAAAAAATAGGAATCAAAGGTAAACAGTGGGTAACAAACTTGTTAGTCACTTCCCCTGTCCCTTTCCTACGAAAAGTACGTGTTTTAGCGATTTGATCTACAAACTGATAATATCACTTGATATGATAAGCAGTAAAAAATAGGAATCAATGGTAAACAGTAAGTAACAAACTTGTTAGTCACTTCCCCTGTCCCTTCCCTTCGAAAAAGTACGTGTTTTAGCGATTCGATCTACCAACTAATAATATCACTTGGTATGATAAGCAGTAAAAATAGGAATCAAAGGTAAACAGTGAGTAACAAACTTGTTAGTCACTTCCCTGTCCCTTTCCTTCGAAGAGTACGTGTTGTAGCGATTTGATCTACCAACTGATAATATCACTTGATATGATAAGCAGTAAAAAATAGGAATCAAAGGTAAACAGTAAGTAACAAACTTGTTAGTCACTTCCCCTGTCCCTTCCCTTCGAAAAAGTACGTGTTTTAGCGATTCGATCTACCAACTGATAATATCACTTGATATGATAAGCAGTAAAAAATAGGAATCAAAGGTAAACAGTGAGTAACAAACTTGTTAGTCACTTCCCCTGTCCCTTTCCTTCGAAGAGTACGTGTTGTAGCGATTTGATCTACCAACTGATAATATCACTTGATATGATAAGCAGTAAAAAATAGGAATCAAAGGTAAACAGTGGGTGACAAACTTGTTAGTCACTTCCCCTGTCCCTTTCCTACGAAAAGTACGTGTTGTAGCGATTTGATCTACCAACTAATAATATCACTTGGTATGATAGGCAGTAAAAAATAAGAGTCAATGGTAAACAGTAGGTAACAAACTTGTTAGTCACTTCCCCTGTCCCTTCCCTTCGAAAAAGTTCGTATTTTAGCGTTTTGATCTACCACCTGATATCACTTGATATGATAAGCAGTAAAAAATAGGAATCAAAGGTAAACAGTAGGTATAAAACTTGTTAGTCACTTCCCCTGTCCCTTCCCTACGAAAAAAAACGTGTTTAGCGGTTTGATCTACCAACTAATAATATCACTTGGTATGATAGGCAGTAAAAAATAAGAGTCAATGGTAAACAGTAGATAAAAAACTTGTTAGTCACTTCCCTTGTCCCTTCCCTACGAAAAAAACGTGTTTTAGCGATTTGATCTACCAACGAATAGTATCACTTGATATGATAGGCAGTAAAAATAGGAATCAAAGGTAAACAGTAGGTAAAAAACTTGTTAGTCACTTCCCCTGACCCTTCCCTACGAAAAAAACGTGTTTTAGCGATTTGATCTACCAACTGATATCACTTGATATGATAAGCAGTAAAAAATAGGAATCAAAGGTAAACAGTTGGTAACAAACTTGTTAGTCACTTCCCCTGCCCCTTCCCTTCGAAAAAGTACGTGTTTTAGCGATTTGATCTACAAACTGATAATATCACTTGATATGATAAGCAGTAAAAAATAGGAATCAATGGTAAACAGTAAGTAACAAACTTGTTAGTCACTTCCCCTGTCCCTTCCCTTCGAAAAAGTACGTGTTTTAGCGATTCGATCTACCAACTGATAATATCACTTGATATGATAAGCAGTAAAAAATAGGAATCAAAGGTAAACAGTGAGTAACAAACTTGTTAGTCACTTCCCCTGTCCCTTTCCTTCGAAGAGTACGTGTTGTAGCGATTTGATCTACCAACTGATAATATCACTTGATATGATAAGCAGTAAAAAATAGGAATCAAAGGTAAACAGTAAGTAACAAACTTGTTAGTCACTTCCCCTGTCCCTTCCCTTCGAAAAAGTACGTGCTTTAGCGATTTGATCTACAAACTGATAATATCACTTGATATGATAAGCAGTAAAAAATAGGAATCAAAGGTAAACAGTAAGTAACAAACCTGTTAGTCACTTCCCCTGTCCCTTCCCTTCGAAAAAGTTCGTATTTTAGCGTTTTGATCTACCAACTGATATCACTTGATATGATAAGCAGTAAAAAATAGGAATCAAAGGTAAACAGTAGGTAAAAAACTTGTTAGTCACTTCCCCTGTCCCTTCCCTACGAAAAAAAAACGTGTTTTAGCGATTTGATCTACCAACTGATATCAATTGATATGATAAGCACTAAAAAATAGGAATTAAAGGTAAACAGCAAGTAAAAAACTCGTTAGTCACTTCCCCTGTCCCTTCCCTTCGAAAAAGTACGTGTTTTAGCGATTTGATCTACAAACTGATAATATCACTTGATATGATAAGCAGTAAAAAATAGGAATCAATGGTAAACAGTAAGTAACAATCTTGTTAGTCACTTCCCCTGTCCCTTCCCTACGAAAAGTACGTGTTGTAGCGATTTGATCTACCAACTAATAATATCACTTGGTATGATAGGCAGTAAAAAATAAGAGTCAATGGTAAACAGTAGGTAAAAAACTTGTTAGTCTCTTCCCCTGTCCCTTTCCTTCGAAAAAGTACGTGTTTTAGCAATTCGATCTACCAACTGATAATATCGCTTGATATGATAAGCAGTAAAAAATAGGAATCAAAGGTAAACAGTAAGTAAGAAACTTGTTAGTCACTTCCCCTGTCCCTTCCCTTCGAAAAAGTACGTGCTATAGCGTATTGATCTACAAACTGATAATATCACTTGATATGATAAGCAGTAAAAAATAGGAATCAAAGGTAAACAGTAAGTAACAAAGTTGTTAGTCACTTCCCCTGTCCCTTTCCTACGAAAAGTACGTGTTGTAGCGATTTGATCTACCAACTGATATCACTTGATATGATAAGCAGTAAAAAATAGGAATCAAGGGTAAACAGTAGGTAAAAAACTTGTTAGTCACTTCCCCTGTCCCTTCCCTACGAAAAAAAAAACGTGTTTTAGCGATTTGATCTACCAACTGATATCAATTGATATGATAAGCACTAAAAAATAGGAATTAAAGGTAAACAGCAAGTAAAAAACTCGTTAGTCACTTCCCCTGTCCCTTCCCTTCGAAAAAGTACGTGTTTTAGCGATTTGATCTACAAACTGATAATATCACTTGATATGATAAGCAGTAAAAATAGGAATCAATGGTAAACAGTAAGTAACAATCTTGTTAGTCACTTCCCCTGTCCCTTCCCTACGAAAAGTACGTGTTGTAGCGATTTGATCTACCAACTAATAATATCACTTGGTATGATAGGCAGTAAAAATAAGAGTCAATGGTAAACAGTAGGTAAAAACTTGTCAGTCACTTCCCCTGTCCCTTCCCTTCGAAAAAGTACGTGCTTTAGCGATTTGATCTACAAACTGATAATATCACTTGATATGATAAGCAGTAAAAAATAGGAATCAATGGTAAACAGTAAGTAACAAACTTCTTAGTCACTTCCCCTGTCCCTTCCCTACGAAAAGTACGTGTTGTAGCGATTTGATCTACCAACTAATAATATCACTTGGTATGATAGGCAGTAAAAAATAAGAGTCAATGGTAAACAGTAGGTAAAAAACTTGTTAGTCACTTCCCCTGTCTCTTCCCTTCGAAAAAGGACGTGTTTTAGCGATTTGATCTACCAACTGATAATATCGCTTGATATGATAAGCAGTAAAAAATAGGAATCAAAGGTAAACAGTAGGTAAAAAACTTGTTAGTCACTTCCCCTGTCCCTTCCCTACGAAAAAAAACGTGTTTTAGCGATTTGATCTACCAACTGATATCAATTGATATGATAAGCACTAAAAAATAGGAATTAAAGGTAAACAGCAAGTAAAAAACTCGTTAGTCACTTCCCCTGTCCCTTCCCTTCGAAAAAGTACGTGTTTTAGCGATTTGATCTACAAACTGATAATATCACTTGATATGATAAGCAGTAAAAAATAGGAATCAATGGTAAAGAGTAAGTAACAAACTTGTTAGTCACTTCCCCTGTCCCTTCCCTACGATAAGTACGTGTTGTAGCGATTTGATCTACCTACTAATAATATCACTTGGTATGATAGGCAGTAAAAAATAAGAGTCAATGGTAAACAGTAGGTAAAAAACTTGTTAGTCACTTCCCCTGTCCCTTCCCTTCGAAAAAGTACGTGTTTTAGCGATTCGACCTACCAACTGATAATATCACTTGATATGATAAGCAGTAAAAATAGGAACCAAAGGTAAACAGTAAGTAAGAAACTTGTTAGTCACTTCCCCTGTCCCTTCCCTTCGAAAAAGTACGTGCTTTAGCGTATTGATCTACAAACTGATAATATCACTTGATATGATAAGCAGTAAAAAATAGGAATCAAAGGTAAACAGTAAGTAACAAACTTGTTAGTCACTTCCCCTGTCCCTTTCCTACGAAAAGTACGTGTTGTAGCGATTTGATCTACCAACTGATATCACTTGATATGATAAGCAGTAAAAAATAGGAATCAAAGGTAAACAGTAAGTAACAAACTTGTCAGTCACTTCCCCTGTCCCTTCCCTTCGGAAAAGTACGTGCTTTAGCGATTTGATCTACAAACTGATAATATCACTTGATATGATAAGCAGTAAAAAATAGGAATCAATGGTAAACAGTAAGTAACAAACTTATTAGTCACTTCCCCTGTCCCTTCCCTACGAAAAGTACGTGTTGTAGCGATTTGATCTACCAACTAATAATATCACTTGGTATGATAGGCAGTAAAAAATAAGAGTCAATGGTAAACAGTAGGTAAAAAACTTGTTAGTCACTTCCCCTGTCCCTTCCCTTCGAAAAAAGACGTGTTTTTAGCGATTTGATCTACCAACTGATAATATCACTTGATATGATAAGCAGTAAAAAATAGGAATCAAAGGTAAACAGTAAGTAACAAACTTGTTAGTCACTTCCCCTGTCCCTTCCCTTCGAAAAAGTACGTGTTTTAGCGATTTGATCTACCAGCTGATAATATCACTTGATATGATAAGCAGTAAAAAATAGGAATCAAAGGTAAACAGTGAGTAACAAACTTGTTAGTCACTTCCCCTGTCCCTTCCCTTCGAAAAGTACTTGCTTTAGCGATTTGATCTACAAACTGATAATATCACTTGATATGATAAGCAGTAAAAAATAGGAATCAAAGCTAAACAGTAAGTAACAAACCTGTTAGTCACTTCCCCTGTCCCTTCCCTTCGAAAAAGTTCGTATTTTAGCGTTTTGATCTACCAACTGATATCACTTGATATGATAAGCACTAAAAAATAGGAATTAAAGGTAAACAGTAAGTAACAAACTTGTTAGTCACTTCCCCTGTCCCTTCCCTTCGAAAAAGTACGTGTTTTAGCGATTTGATCTACCAACTGATTTCACTTGATATGATAAGCAGTAAAAAATAGGAATCAATGGTAAACAGTAAGTAACAAACTTGTTAGTCACTTCCCCTGTCCCTTCCCTACGAAAAGTACGTGTTGTAGCGATTTGATCTACCAACTAATAATATCACTTGGTATGATAGGCAGTAAAAAATAAGAGTCAATGGTAAACAGTAGGTAAAAAACTTGTCAGTCACTTCCCCTGTCCCTTCCCTTCGAAAAAGTACGTGCTTTAGCGATTTGATCTACAAACTGATAATATCACTTGATATGATAAGCAGTAAAAAATAGGAATCAATGGTAAACAGTAAGTAACAAACTTCTTAGTCACTTCCCCTGTCCCTTCCCTACGAAAAGTACGTGTTGTAGCGATTTGATCTACCAACTAATAATATCACTTGGTATGATAGGCAGTAAAAAATAAGAGTCAATGGTAAACAGTAGGTAAAAAACTTGTTAGTCACTTCCCCTGTCTCTTCCTTCGAAAAGGACGTGTTTTAGCGATTTGATCTACCAACTGATAATATCGCTTGATATGATAAGCAGTAAAAAATAGGAATCAAAGGTAAACAGTAGGTAAAAAACTTGTTAGTCACTTCCCCTGTCCCTTCCCTACGAAAAAAAACGTGTTTTAGCGATTTGATCTACCAACTGATATCAATTGATATGATAAGCACTAAAAAATAGGAATTAAAGGTAAACAGCAAGTAAAAACTCGTTAGTCACTTCCCTGTCCCTTCCCTTCGAAAAAGTACGTGTTTTAGCGATTTGATCTACAAACTGATAATATCACTTGATATGATAAGCAGTAAAATAGGAATCAATGGTAAAGAGTAAGTAACAAACTTGTTAGTCACTTCCCCTGTCCCTTCCCTACGATAAGTACGTGTTGTAGCGATTTGATCTACCTACTAATAATATCACTTGGTATGATAGGCAGTAAAAAATAAGAGTCAATGGTAAACAGTAGGTAAAAAACTTGTTAGTCACTTCCCCTGTCCCTTCCCTTCGAAAAAGTACGTGTTTTAGCGATTCGATCTACCAACTGATAATATCACTTGATATGATAAGCAGTAAAAAATAGGAACCAAAGGTAAACAGTAAGTAAGAAACTTGTTAGTCACTTCCCCTGTCCCTTCCCTTCGAAAAAGTACGTGCTTTAGCGTATTGATCTACAAACTGATAATATCACTTGATATGATAAGCAGTAAAAAATAGGAATCAAAGGTAAACAGTAAGTAACAAACTTGTTAGTCACTTCCCCTGTCCCTTTCCTACGAAAAGTACGTGTTGTAGCGATTTGATCTACCAACTGATATCACTTGATATGATAAGCAGTAAAAAATAGGAATCAAAGGTAAACAGTAAGTAACAAACTTGTCAGTCACTTCCCCTGTCCCTTCCCTTCGAAAAAGTACGTGCTTTAGCGATTTGATCTACAAACTGATAATATCACTTGATATGATAAGCAGTAAAAATAGGAATCAATGGTAAACAGTAAGTAACAAACTTATTAGTCACTTCCCTGTCCCTTCCCTACGAAAAGTACGTGTTGTAGCGATTTGATCTACCAACTAATAATATCACTTGGTATGATAGGCAGTAAAAATAAGAGTCAATGGTAAACAGTAGGTAAAAACTTGTTAGTCACTTCCCTGTCCCTTCCCTTCGAAAAAAGACGTGTTTTTAGCGATTTGATCTACCAACTGATAATATCACTTGATATGATAAGCAGTAAAAAATAGGAATCAAAGGTAAACAGTAAGTAACAAACTTGTTAGTCACTTCCCTGTCCCTTCCCTTCGAAAAAGTACGTGTTTTAGCGATTTGATCTACCAGCTGATAATATCACTTGATATGATAAGCAGTAAAAATAGGAATCAAAGGTAAACAGTGAGTAACAAACTTGTTAGTCACTTCCCTGTCCCTTCCCTTCGAAAAGTACTTGCTTTAGCGATTTGATCTACAAACTGATAATATCACTTGATATGATAAGCAGTAAAAATAGGAATCAAAGCTAAACAGTAAGTAACAAACCTGTTAGTCACTTCCCCTGTCCCTTCCCTTCGAAAAAGTTCGTATTTTAGCGTTTTGATCTACCAACTGATATCACTTGATATGATAAGCACTAAAAAATAGGAATTAAAGGTAAACAGTAAGTAACAAACTTGTTAGTCACTTCCCCTGTCCCTTCCCTTCGAAAAAGTACGTGTTTTAGCGATTTGATCTACCAACTGATATCACTTGATATGATAAGCAGTAAAAAATAGGAATCAATGGTAAACAGTAAGTAACAAACTTGTTAGTCACTTCCCTGTCCCTTCCGTACGAAAGTACGTGTTGTAGCTGATTTGATCTACCAACTAATAATATCACTTGGTATGATAGGCAGTAAAAATAAGAGTCAATGGTAAACAGTAGGTAAAAAACTTGTTAGTCACTTCCCCTGTCCCTTCCCTTCGAAAAAGTACGTGTTTTAGCGATTTGATCTACCAACTGATAATATCACTTGATATGATAAGCAGTAAAAAATAGGAATCAAAGGTAAACAGTAAGTAACAAACTTGTTAGTCACTTCCTGTCCCTTCCCTTCGAAAAAGTACGTGTTTTAGCGATTTGATCTACCAGCTGATAATATCACTTGATATGATAAGCAGTAAAAAATAGGAATCAAAGGTAAACAGTGGGTAACAAACTTGTTAATCACTTCCCCTGTCCCTTTCCTACGAAAAGTACGTGTTGTAGCGATTTGATCTACCAACTGATAATATCACGCGATATGACAAGCAGTAAAAAATAGGAATCAAAGGGAAACAGTAAGTAACAAACTTGTTAGTCACTTCCCTGTCCCTTCCCTTCGAAAAAGTACGTGCTTTAGCGATTTGATCTACAAACTGATAATATCACTTGATATGATAAGCAGTAAAAATAGGAATCAAAGGTAAACAGTAAGTAACAAACCTGTTAGTCACTTCCCCTGTCCCTTCCCTTTGAAAAAGTTCGTATTTTAGCGTTTTGATGTACCAACTGATATCACTTGATATGATAAGCAGTAAAAAATAGGAATCAAAGGTAAACAGTAAGTAACAAACTTGTCAGTCACTTCCCCTGTCCCTTCCCTTCGAAAAAGTACGTGCTTTAGCGATTTGATCTACAAACTGATAATATCACTTGATATGATAAGCAGTAAAAAATAGGAATCAATGGTAAACAGTAAGTAACAAACTTATTAGTCACTTCCCCTGTCCCTTCCCTACGAAAAGTACGTGTTGTAGCGATTTGATCTACCAACTAATAATATCACTTGGTATGATAGGCAGTAAAAAATAAGAGTCAATGGTAAACAGTAGGTAAAAAACTTGTTAGTCACTTCCCCTGTCCCTTCCCTTCGAAAAAAGACGTGTTTTTAGCGATTTGATCTACCAACTGATAATATCACTTGATATGATAAGCAGTAAAAAATAGGAATCAAAGGTAAACAGTAAGTAACAAACTTGTTAGTCACTTCCTGTCCCTTCCCTTCGAAAAAGTACGTGTTTTAGCGATTTGATCTACCAGCTGATAATATCACTTGATATGATAAGCAGTAAAAAATAGGAATCAAAGGTAAACAGTGAGTAACAAACTTGTTAGTCACTTCCCCTGTCCCTTCCCTTCGAAAAGTACTTGCTTTAGCGATTTGATCTACAAACTGATAATATCACTTGATATGATAAGCAGTAAAAAATAGGAATCAAAGCTAAACAGTAAGTAACAAACCTGTTAGTCACTTCCCCTGTCCCTTCCCTTCGAAAAAGTTCGTATTTTAGCGTTTTGATCTACCAACTGATATCACTTGATATGATAAGCACTAAAAAATAGGAATTAAAGGTAAACAGTAAGTAACAAACTTGTTAGTCACTTCCCCTGTCCCTTCCCTTCGAAAAAGTACGTGTTTTAGCGATTTGATCTACCAACTGATATCACTTGATATGATAAGCAGTAAAAAATAGGAATCAATGGTAAACAGTAAGTAACAAACTTGTTAGTCACTTCCCCTGTCCCTTCCGTACGAAAAGTACGTGTTGTAGCGATTTGATCTACCAACTAATAATATCACTTGGTATGATAGGCAGTAAAAAATAAGAGTCAATGGTAAACAGTAGGTAAAAAACTTGTTAGTCACTTCCCCTGTCCCTTCCCTTCGAAAAAGTACGTGTTTTAGCGATTTGATCTACCAACTGATAATATCACTTGATATGATAAGCAGTAAAAAATAGGAATCAAAGGTAAACAGTAAGTAACAAACTTGTTAGTCACTTCCCTGTCCCTTCCCTTCGAAAAAGTACGTGTTTAGGCGATTTGATCTACCACCTGATAATATCAATTGATATGATAAGCAGTAAAAAATAGGAATCAAAGGTAAACAGTGGGTAACAAACTTGTTAATCACTTCCCCTGTCCCTTTCCTACGAAAAGTACGTGTTGTAGCGATTTGATCTACCAACTGATAATATCACGTGATATGATAAGCAGTAAAAAATAGGAATCAAAGGTAAACAGTAAGTAACAAACTTGTTAGTCACTTCCCCTGTCCCTTCCCTTCGAAAAAGTACGTGCTTTAGCGATTTGATCTACAAACTGATAATATCACTTGATATGATAAGCAGTAAAAATAGGAATCAAAGGTAAACAGTAAGTAACAAACCTGTTAGTCACTTCCCTGTCCCTTCCCTTTGAAAAAGTTCGTATTTTAGCGTTTTGATCTACCAACTGATATCACTTGATATGATAAGCAGTAAAAAATAGGAATCAAAGGTAAACAGTAAGTAACAAACTTGTTAGTCACTTCCCTGTCCCTTCCCTTCGAAAAAGTACGTGTTTTAGCGATTTGATCTTACCAGCTGATAATATCACTTGATATGATAAGCAGTAAAAATAGGAATCAAAGGTAAACAGTGGGTAACAAACTTGTTAGTCACTTCCCTGTCCCTTTCCTACGAAAAGTACGTGTTGTAGCGATTTGATCTACCAACTGATAATATCACGTGATATGATAAGCAGTAAAAATAGGAATCAAAGGTAAACAGTAAGTAACAAACTTGTTAGTCACTTCCCTGTCCCTTCCCTTCGAAAAAGTACTTGCTTTAGCGATTTGATCTACAAACTGATAATATCACTTGATATGATAAGCAGTAAAAATAGGAATCAAAGCTAAACAGTAAGTAACAAACCTGTTAGTCACTTCCCCTGTCCCTTCCCTTCGAAAAAGTTCGTATTTTAGCGTTTTGATCTACCAACTGATATCACTTGATATGATAAGCAGTAAAAAATAGGAATCAAAGGTAAACAGTAGGTAATAAACTTGTTAGTCACTTCCCCTGTCCCTTCCCTACGAAAAAAATCGTGTTTTAGCGATTTGATCTACCAACTGATATCACTTGATATGATAAGCACTAAAAAATAGGAATTAAAGGTAAACAGTAAGTAACAAACTTGTTAGTCACTTCCCCTGTCCCTTCCCTTCGAAGAAGTACGTGTTTTAGCGATTTGATCTACCAGCTGATAATATCACTTGATATGATAAGCAGTAAAAAATAGGAATCAATGGTAAACAGTAAGTAACAAACTTGTTAGTCACTTCCCCTGTCCCTTCCCTACGAAAAGTACGTGTTGTAGCGATTTGATCTACCAACTGATAATATCACGTGATATGATAAGCAGTAAAAAATAGGAATCAAAGGTAAACAGTAAGTAACAAACTTGTTAGTCACTTCCCCTGTCCCTTCCCTTCGAAAAAGTACTTGCTTTAGCGATTTGATCTACAAACTGATAATATCACTTGATATGATAAGCAGTAAAAAATAGGAATCAAAGCTAAACAGTAAGTAACAAACCTGTTAGTCACTTCCCTGTCCCTTCCCTTCGAAAAAGTTCGTATTTTAGCGTTTTGATCTACCAATTGATATCACTTGATATGATAAGCAGTAAAAAATAGGAATCAAAGGTAAACAGTAGGTAATAAACTTGTTAGTCACTTCCCCTGTCCCTTCCCTACGAAAAAAATCGTGTTTTAGCGATTTGATCTACCAACTGATATCACTTGATATGATAAGCACTAAAAAATAGGAATTAAAGGTAAACAGTAAGTAACAAACTTGTTAGTCACTTCCCCTGTCCCTTCCCTTTGAAGAAGTACGTGTTTTAGCGATTTGATCTACCAGCTGATAATATCACTTGATATGATAAGCAGTAAAAAATAGGAATCAATGGTAAACAGTAAGTAACAAACTTGTTAGTCACTTCCCTGTCCCTTCCCTACGAAAAGTACGTGTTGTAGCGATTTGATCTACCAACTGATAATATCACGTGATATGATAAGCAGTAAAAATAGGAATCAAAGGTAAACAGTAAGTAACAAACTTGTTAGTCACTTCCCTGTCCCTTCCCTTCGAAAAAGTACTTGCTTCAGCGATTTGATCTACAAACTGATAATATCACTTGATATGATAAGCAGTAAAAAATAGGAATCAAAGCTAAACAGTAAGTAACAAACCTGTTAGTCACTTCCCCTGTCCCTTCCCTTCGAAAAAGTTCGTATTTTAGCGTTTTGATCTACCAACTGATATCACTTGATATGATAAGCAGTAAAAAATAGGAATCAAAGGTAAACAGTAGGTAATAAACTTGTTAGTCACTTCCCCTGTCCCTTCCCTACGAAAAAAATCGTGTTTTAGCGATTTGATCTACCAACTGATATCACTTGATATGATAAGCACTAAAAATAGGAATTAAAGGTAAACAGTAAGTAACAAACTTGTTAGTCACTTCCCCTGTCCCTTCCCTTCGAAGAAGTACGTGTTTTAGCGATTTGATCTACCAGCTGATAATATCACTTGATATGATAAGCAGTAAAAAATAGGAATCAATGGTAAACAGTAAGTAACAAACTTGTTAGTCACTTCCCCTGTCCCTTTCCTACGAAAAGTACGTGTTGTAGCGATTTGATCTACCAACTGATAATATCACGTGATATGATAAGCAGTAAAAAATAGGAATCAAAGGTAAACAGTAAGTAACAAACTTGTTAGTCACTTCCCTGTCCCTTCCCTTCGAAAAAGTACTTGCTTTAGCGATTTGATCTACAAACTGATAATATCACTTGATATGATAAGCAGTAAAAAATAGGAATCAAAGCTAAACAGTAAGTAACAAACCTGTTAGTCACTTCCCCTGTCCCTTCCCTTCGAAAAAGTTCGTATTTTAGCGTTTTGATCTACCAACTGATATCACTTGATATGATAAGCAGTAAAAAATAGGAATCAAAGGTAAACAGTAGGTAATAAACTTGTTAGTCACTTCCCCTGTCCCTTCCCTACGAAAAAAATCGTGTTTTAGCGATTTGATCTACCAACTGATATCACTTGATATGATAAGCACTAAAAAATAGGAATTAAAGGTAAACAGTAAGTAACAAACTTGTTAGTCACTTCCCCTGTCCCTTCCCTTCGAAGAAGTACGTGTTTTAGCGATTTGATCTACCAGCTGATAATATCACTTGATATGATAAGCAGTAAAAAATAGGAATCAATGGTAAACAGTAAGTAACAAACTTGTTAGTCACTTCCCCTGTCCCTTCCCTACGAAAAGTACGTGTTGTAGCGATTTGATCTACCAACTAATAATATCACTTGGTATGATAGGCAGTAAAAAATAGGAATCAAAGGTAAACAGTAAGTAACAAACTTGTTAGTCACTTCCCCTGTCCCTTCCCTTCGAAAAAGTACGTGTTTTAGCGATTTGATCTACCAGCTGATAATATCACTTGATATGATAAGCAGTAAAAAATAGGAATCAAAGGTAAACAGTGGGTAACAAACTTGTTAGTCACTTCCCCTGTCCCTTTCCTACGAAAAGTACGTGTTGTAGCGATTTGATCTACCAACTGATAATATCACGTGATATGATAAGCAGTAAAAAATAGGAATCAAAGGTAAACAGTAAGTAACAAACTTGTTAGTCACTTCCCCTGTCCCTTCCCTTCGAAAAAGTACTTGCTTTAGCGATTTGATCTACAAACTGATAATATCACTTGATATGATAAGCAGTAAAAAATAGGAATCAAAGCTAAACAGTAAGTAACAAACCTGTTAGTCACTTCCCCTGTCCCTTCCCTTCGAAAAAGTTCGTATTTTAGCGTTTTGATCTACCAACTGATATCACTTGATATGATAAGCAGTAAAAAATAGGAATCAAAGGTAAACAGTAGGTAATAAACTTGTTAGTCACTTCCCCTGTCCCTTCCCTACGAAAAAAATCGTGTTTTAGCGATTTGATCTACCAACTGATATCACTTGATATGATAAGCACTAAAAAATAGGAATTAAAGGTAAACAGTAAGTAACAAACTTGTTAGTCACTTCCCCTGTCCCTTCCCTTCGAAGAAGTACGTGTTTTAGCGATTTGATCTACCAGCTGATAATATCACTTGATATGATAAGCAGTAAAAATAGGAATCAATGGTAAACAGTAAGTAACAAACTTGTTAGTCACTTCCCCTGTCCCTTCCCTACGAAAAGTACGTGTTGTAGCGATTTGATCTACCAACTAATAATATCACTTGGTATGATAGGCAGTAAAAAATAAGAGTCAATGGTAAACAGTAGGTAAAAAACTTGTTAGTCACTTCCCCTGTCCCTTCCCTTCGAAAAAGTACGTGTTTTAGCGATTTGATCTACCAACTGATAATATCACTTGATATGATAAGCAGTAAAAAATAGGAATCAAAGGTAAACAGTAAGTAACAAACTTGTTAGTCACTTCCCCTGTCCCTTCCCTTCGAAAAAGTACGTGCTTTAGCGATTTGATCTACAAACTGATAATATCACTTGATATGATAAGCAGTAAAAAATAGGAATCAAAGGTAAACAGTAAGTAACAAACCTGTTAGTCACTTCCCCTGTCCCTTCCCTTTGAAAAAGTTCGTATTTTAGCGTTTTGATCTACCAACTGATATCACTTGATATGATAAGCAGTAAAAAATAGGAATCAAAGGTAAACAGTAAGTAACAAACTTGTTAGTCACTTCCCCTGTCCCTTCCCTTCGAAAAAGTACGTGTTTTAGCGATTTGATCTACCAGCTGATAATATCACTTGATATGATAAGCAGTAAAAAATAGGAATCAAAGGTAAACAGTGGGTAACAAACTTGTTAGTCACTTCCCCTGTCCCTTTCCTACGAAAAGTACGTGTTGTAGCGATTTGATCTACCAACTGATAATATCACGTGATATGATAAGCAGTAAAAAATAGGAATCAAAGGTAAACAGTAAGTAACAAACTTGTTAGTCACTTCCCCTGTCCCTTCCCTTCGAAAAAGTACTTGCTTTAGCGATTTGATCTACAAACTGATAATATCACTTGATATGATAAGCAGTAAAAAATAGGAATCAAAGCTAAACAGTAAGTAACAAACCTGTTAGTCACTTCCCCTGTCCCTTCCCTTCGAAAAAGTTCGTATTTTAGCGTTTTGATCTACCAACTGATATCACTTGATATGATAAGCAGTAAAAAATAGGAATCAAAGGTAAACAGTAGGTAATAAACTTGTTAGTCACTTCCCCTGTCCCTTCCCTACGAAAAAAATCGTGTTTTAGCGATTTGATCTACCAACTGATATCACTTGATATGATAAGCACTAAAAAATAGGAATTAAAGGTAAACAGTAAGTAACAAACTTGTTAGTCACTTCCCCTGTCCCTTCCCTTCGAAGAAGTACGTGTTTTAGCGATTTGATCTACCAGCTGATAATATCACTTGATATGATAAGCAGTAAAAAATAGGAATCAATGGTAAACAGTAAGTAACAAACTTGTTAGTCACTTCCCCTGTCCCTTCCCTACGAAAAGTACGTGTTGTAGCGATTTGATCTACCAACTAATAATATCACTTGGTATGATAGGCAGTAAAAAATAGGAATCAAAGGTAAACAGTAAGTAACAAACTTGTTAGTCACTTCCCCTGTCCCTTCCCTCCGAAAAAGTACGTGTTTTAGCGATTTGATCTACCAGCTGATAATATCACTTGATATGATAAGCAGTAAAAAATAGGAATCAAAGGTAAACAGTGGGTAACAAACTTGTTAGTCACTTCCTGTCCCTTATGAAAAGTACAGGAATCAAAGGTAAACAGTGGGTAACAAACTTGTTAGTCACTTCCCTGTCCCTTTCCTACGAAAAGTACGGGTTGTAGCGATTTGATCTACCAACTGATAATATCACGTGATATGATAAGCAGTAAAAAATAGGAATCAAAGGTAAACAGTAAGTAACAAACTTGTTAGTCACTTCCCCTGTCCCTTCCCTTCGAAAAAGTACTTGCTTTAGCGATTTGATCTACAAACTGATAATATCACTTGATATGATAAGCAGTAAAAAATAGGAATCAAAGCTAAACAGTAAGTAACAAACCTGTTAGTCACTTCCCCTGTCCCTTCCCTTCGAAAAAGTTCGTATTTTAGCGTTTTGATCTACCAACTGATATCACTTGATATGATAAGCAGTAAAAAATAGGAATCAAAGGTAAACAGTAGGTAAAAAACTTGTTAGTCACTTCCCCTGTCCCTTCCCTACGAAAAAAATCGTGTTTTAGCGATTTGATCTACCAACTGATATCACTTGATATGATAAGCACTAAAAATAGGAATTAAAGGTAAACAGTAAGTAACAAACTTGTTAGTCACTTCCCCTGTCCCTTCCCTTCGAAGAAGTACGTGTTTTAGCGATTTGATCTACCAGCTGATAATATCACTTGATATGATAAGCAGTAAAAATAGGAATCAATGGTAAACAGTAAGTAACAAACTTGTTAGTCACTTCCCCTGTCCCTTCCCTACGAAAAGTACGTGTTGTAGCGATTTGATCTACCAACTAATAATATCACTTGGTATGATAGGCAGTAAAAAATAAGAGTCAATGGTAAACAGTAGGTAAAAAACTTGTTAGTCACTTCCCCTGTCCCTTCCCTTCGAAAAAGTACGTGTTTTAGCGATTTGATCTACCAACTGATAATATCACTTGATATGATAAGCAGTAAAAAATAGGAATCAAAGGTAAACAGTAAGTAACAAACTTGTTAGTCACTTCCCCTGTCCCTTCCTTTCGAAGAAGTACGTGTTTTAGCGATTTGATCTACCAGCTGATAATATCACTTGATATGATAAGCAGTAAAAAATAGGAATCAATGGTAAACAGTAAGTAACAAACTTGTTAGTCACTTCCCCTGTCCCTTTCCTACGAAAAGTACGTGTTGTAGCGATTTGATCTACCAACTGATAATATCACGTGATATGATAAGCAGTAAAAAACAGGAATCAAAGGTAAACAGTAAGTAACAAACTTGTTAGTCACTTCCCCTGTCCCTTCCCTTCGAAAAAGTACGTGCTTTAGCGATTTGATCTACAAACTGATAATATCACTTGATATGATAAGCAGTAAAAAATAGGAATCAAAGGTAAACAGTAAGTAACAAACCTGTTAGTCACTTCCCCTGTCCCTTCCCTTTGAAAAAGTTCGTATTTTAGCGTTTTGATCTACCAACTGATATCACTTGATATGATAAGCAGTAAAAAATAGGAATCAAAGGTAAACAGTAAGTAACAAACTTGTTAGTCACTTCCCCTGTCCCTTCCCTTCGAAAAAGTACGTGCTTTAGCGATTTGATCTACAAACTGATAATATCACTTGATATGATAAGCAGTAAAAAATAGGAATCAAAGGTAAACAGTAAGTAACAAACCTGTTAGTCACTTCCTGTCCCTTCCCTTTGAAAAGTTCGTGTTTTAGCGTTTTGATCTACCAACTGATATCACTTGATATGATAAGCAGTAAAAAATAGGGAATCAAAGGTAAACAGTAAGTAACAAACTTGTTAGTCACTTCTGTCCCTTCCCTTCGAAAAAGTACGTGCTTTAGCGATTTGATCTACAAACTGATAATATCACTTGATATGATAAGCAGTAAAAATAGGAATCAAAGGTAAACAGTAAGTAACAAACCTGTTAGTCACTTCCCTGTCCCTTCCTTTGAAAAAGTTCGTATTTTAGCGTTTTGATCTACCAACTGATATCACTTGATATGATAAGCAGTAAAAATAGGAATCAAAGGTAAACAGTAAGTAACAAGCTTGTTAGTCACTTCCCCTGTCCCTTCCCTTCGAAGAAGTAACGTGTTTTAGCGATTTGATCTACCAGCTGATAATATCACTTGATATGATAAGCAGTAAAAATAGGAATCAATGGTAAACAGTAAGTAACAAACTTGTTAGTCACTTCCCCTGTCCCTTCCTACGAAAAGTACGTGTTGTAGCGATTTGATCTACCAACTAATAATATCACTTGGTATGATAGGCAGTAAAAAATAAGAGTCAATGGTAAACAGTAAGTAACAAACTTGTTAGTCACTTCCCCTGTCCCTTCCTTCGAAAAAGTACGTGTTTTTAGCGATTTGATCTACCAACTGATAATATCACTTGATATGATAAGCAGTAAAAAATAGGAATCAAAGGTAAACAGTAAGTAACAAACTTGTTAGTCACTTCCCCTGTCCCTTCCCTTCGAAAAAGTACGTGTTTTAGCGATTTGATCTACCAGCTGATAATATCACTTGATATGATAAGCAGTAAAAAATAGGAATCAAAGGTAAACAGTGGGTAACAAACTTGTTAGTCACTTCCCCTGTCCCTTTCCTACGAAAAGTACGTGTTGTAGCGATTTGATCTACCAACTGATAATATCACGTGATATGATAAGCAGTAAAAAATAGGAATCAAAGGTAAACAGTAAGTAACAAACTTGTTAGTCACTTCCCCTGTCCCTTCCCTTCGAAAAAGTACGTGCTTTAGCGATTTGATCTACAAACTGATAATATCACTTGATATGATAAGCAGTAAAAAATAGGAATCAAAGGTAAACAGTAAGTAACAATTCTGTTAGTCACTTCCCCTGTCCCTTCCCTTTGAAAAAGTTCGTATTTTAGCGTTTTGATCTACCAACTGATATCACTTGATATGATAAGCAGTAAAAAATAGGAATCAAAGGTAAACAGTAGGTATAAAACTTGTTAGTCACTTCCCCTGTCCCTTCCCTACGAAAAAAAACGTGTTTAGCGATTTGATCTACCAACTGATATCACTTGATATGATAAGCACTAAAAAATAGGAATTAAAGGTAAACAGTAAGTAAAAAACTCCTTAGTCACTTCCCCTGTCCCTTCCCTTCGAAAAAGTACGTGTTTTAGCGATTTGATCTACAAACTGATAATATCACTTGATATGATAAGCAGTAAAAAATAGGAATCAATGGTAAACAGTAAGTAACAAACTTGTTAGTCACTTCCCCTGTCCCTTCCCTACGAAAAGTACGTGTTGTAGCGATTTGATCTATCAACTAATAATATCACTTGGTCTGATAGGCAGTAAAAAATAGGAATCAAAGGTAAACAGTAGGTATAAAACTTGTTAGTCACTTCCCCTGTCCCTTCCCTACGAAAAAAAAACGTGTTTAGCGATTTGATCTACCAACTGATATCACTTGATATGATAAGCACTAAAAAATAGGAATTAAAGGTAAACAGTAAGTAAAAAACTCGTTAGTCACTTCCCCTGTCCCTTCCCTTCGAAAAAGTACGTGTTTTAGCGATTTGATCTACAAACTGATAATATCACTTGATATGATAAGCAGTAAAAAATAGGAATCAATGGTAAACAGTAAGTAACAAACTTGTTAGTCACTTCCCCTGTCCCTTCCCTACGAAAAGTACGTGTTGTAGCGATTTGATCTATCAACTAATAATATCACTTGGTCTGATAGGCAGTAAAAAATAAGAGTCAATGGTAAACAGTAGGTAAAAAACTTGTTAGTCATTTCCCCTGTCCCTTCCCTTCGAAAAAGTACGTGTTTTAGCGATTTGATCTACCAACTGATAATGTCACTTGATATGATAAGCAGTAAAAAATAGGAATCAAAGGTAAACAGTAAGTAACAAACTTGTTAGTCACTTCCCCTGTCCCTTCCCTACGAGAAGTACGTGTTGTAGCGATTTGATCTACCAACTAATAATATCTCTTGGTATGATAGGCAGTAAAAAATAAGAGTCAATGGTAAACAGTAGATAAAAAACTTGTTAGTCACTTCCCTTGTCCCGTCCCTACGAAAAAAAAGCGTGTTTTAGCGATTTGATCTACCAACCAATAGTATCACTTGATATGATAGGCAGTAAAAAATAGGAATCAAAGGTAAACAGTAAGTAACAAACTTGTTAGTCACTTCCCCTGTCCCTTCCCTTCGTTTTAGTACGTGCTTTAGCGATTTGATCTACAAACTGATAATATCACTTGATATGATAAACAGTAAAAAATAAGAGTCAATGGTAAACAGTAAGTAACAAACCTGTTAGTCACTTCCCCTGTCCCTTCCCTTCGAAAAAGTTCGTATTTTAGCGTTTTGATCCACCAACTGATATCACTTGATATGATGAGCAGTAAAAAATAGGAATCAAAGGTAAACAGTTGGTAACAAACTTGTTAGTCACTTCCCCTGTCCCTTCCCTTCGAAAAAGTACGTGTTTTAGCGATTTGATCTACAAACTGATAATATCACTTGATATGATAAGCAGTAAAAAATAGGAATCAATGGTAAATAGTAAGTAACAAACTTGTTAGTCACTTCCCCTGTCCCTTCCCTACGAGAAGTACGTGTTTTAGCGATTTGATCTACCAACTAATAATATCACTTGGTATGATAGGCAGTAAAAAATAAGAGTCCATGGTAAACAGTAGATAAAAAACTTGTTAGTCACTTCCCTTGTCCCTTCCCTTCGAGAAAGTACGTGTTTTAGCGATTTGATCTACTAACTGATAATATCACTTGATATGATAAGCAGTAAAAAATAGGAATCAAAGGTAAACAGTAAGTAACAAACTTGTTAGTCACTTTCCCTGTCCCTTTCCTACGAAAAGTACGTGTTGTAGCGATTTGATCTACCAACTGATATCACTTGATATGATAAGCAGTAAAAAATAGGAATCAAAGGTAAACAGTAAGTAACAAACCTGTTAGACACTTCCCCTGTCCCTTCACTTTCAAAAAATCCGTATTTTAGCGTTTTGATCTACCAACTGATATCACTTGATATGATAAGCAGTAAAAAATAGGAATCAAAAGTAAACAGTTAGGAAAAAACTTGCTAGGCACTTCCCCTGTCCCTTCCCCACGAAAAAACGTGTTTAGCGATTTGATCTACCAACTGATATCACTTGATATGATAAGCACTAAAAATAGGAATTAAAGGTAAACAGTAAGTAAAACTCCTTAGTCACTTCCCCTGTCCCTTCCCTTCGAAAAAGTACGTGTTTTAGCGATTTGATCTACAAACTGATAATATCACTTGATATGATAAGCAGTAAAAAATAGGAATCAATGGTAAACAGTAAGTAACAAACTTGTTAGTCACTTCCCCTGTCCCTTCCCTACGAAAAGTACGTGTTGTAGCGATTTGATCTATCAACTAATAATATCACTTGGTCTGATAGGCAGTAAAAAATAGGAATCAAAGGTAAACAGTACGTATAAAACTTGTTAGTCACTTCCCTGTCCCTTCCCTACGAAAAAAAACGTGTTTAGCGATTTGATCTACCAACTGATATCACTTGATATGATAAGCACTAAAAAATAGGAATTAAAGGTAAACAGTAAGTAAAAAACTCGTTAGTCACTTCCCCTGTCCCTTCCCTTCGAAAAAGTACGTGTTTTAGCGATTTGATCTACAAACTGATAATATCACTTGATATGATAAGCAGTAAAAAATAGGAATCAATGGTAAACAGTAAGTAACAAACTTGTTAGTCACTTCCCCTGTCCCTTCCCTACGAAAAGTACGTGTTGTAGCGATTTGATCTATCAACTAATAATATCACTTGGTCTGATAGGCAGTAAAAAATAAGAGTCAATGGTAAACAGTAGGTAAAAAACTTGTTAGTCATTTCCCCTGTCCCTTCCCTTCGAAAAAGTACGTGTTTTAGCGATTTGATCTACCAACTGATAATGTCACTTGATATGATAAGCAGTAAAAAATAGGAATCAAAGGTAAACAGTAAGTAACAAACTTGTTAGTCACTTCCCCTGTCCCTTCCCTACGAGAAGTACGTGTTGTAGCGATTTGATCTACCAACTAATAATATCTCTTGGTATGATAGGCAGTAAAAATAAGAGTCAATGGTAAACAGTAGATAAGAAGCTTGTTACTCACTTCCCTTGTCCCTTCCCTACGAAAAAAAAACGTGTTTTAGCGATTTGATCTACCAACTAATAGTATCACTTGATATGATAGGCAGTAAAAAATAGGAATCAAAGGTAAACAGTAAGTAACAAACTTGTTAGTCACTTCCCCTGTCCCTTCCCTTCGTTTTAGTACGTGCTTTAGCGATTTGATCTACAAACTGATAATATCACTTGATATGATAAACAGTAAAAAATAAGAGTCAATGGTAAACAGTAAGTAACAAACCTGTTAGTCACTTCCCCTGTCCCTTCCCTTCGAAAAAGTTCGTATTTTAGCGTTTTGATCCACCAACTGATATCACTTGATATGATGAGCAGTAAAAAATAGGAATCAAAGGTAAACAGTTGGTAACAAACTTGTTAGTCACTTCCCCTGTCCCTTCCCTTCGAAAAAGTACGTGTTTTAGCGATTTGATCTACAAACTGATAATATCACTTGATATGATAAGCAGTAAAAAATAGGAATCAATGGTAAATAGTAAGTAACAAACTTGTTAGTCACTTCCCTGTCCCTTCCCTAGGAGAAGTACGTGTTTTAGCGATTTGATCTACCAACTAATAATATCACTTGGTATGATAGGCAGTAAAAAATAAGAGTCCATGGTAAACAGTAGATAAAAAACTTGTTAGTCACTTCCCTTGTCCCTTCCCTTCGAGAAAGTACGTGTTTTAGCGATTTGATCTACTAACTGATAATATCACTTGATATGATAAGCAGTAAAAAATAGGAATCAAAGGTAAACAGTAAGTAACAAACTTGTTAGTCACTTTCCCTGTCCCTTTCCTACGAAAAGTACGTGTTGTAGCGATTTGATCTACCAACTGATATCACTTGATATGATAAGCAGTAAAAAATAGGAATCAAATGTAAACAGTAAGGAACAAACTTGTTAGTCACTTCCCTGTCCCTTCCCTTCGAAAAAGTACGTGTTTTAGCGATTTGATCTACCAACTGATAATATCACTTGATATGATAAGCAGTAAAAAAATAGGAATCAAAGGTAAACAGTAAGGAACAAACTTGTTAGTCACTTCCCCTGTCCCTTCCCTTCGAAAAAGTACGTTTTAGCGATTTGATCTACCAACTGATAATATCACTTGATATGATAAGCAGTAAAAAATAGGAATCAATGGTAAACAGTAAGTAACAAACTTGTTAGTCACTTCCCCTGTCCCTTCCCTACGAAAAGTACGTGTCGTAGCGATTTGATCTACCAACTAATAATATCACTTGATATGATAGGCAGTAAAAAAATAAGAGTCAATGGTAAACAGTAGGTAAAAAACTTGTTAGTCACTTCCCCTGTCCCTTCGACTAAAACAGGTTAGTGAGCGGAAAGTACACATTCACAACAGAGTGTATTTACCCTTATCTAGCAAAAAAAGTGATAACAAACTTGTGCTTAGCGTCGAAGGAAACTTTTCTGTCTCGATCAATTTAGGGTCACAGGCGTTAGTATCCTTATGCATCGACACATAATTGCCCGTAAATCAGTGTAAGAAACTCGAATTCATGTTAGGTACCTGCCAAGGAGAAGTTTTAGGCAAGCTGTGTCATTCTTAATCGACAGAACAGCTCTGCAAGAAGCCTGACTTTGCTTTCGCGGCGGTTCGCTGCTCCTTGCTGTGTCTTAGCTTGCTGCCAGTGGATTTTCAGGTGGCCCCGCAACGAATGTCTGTAACGGTAGACGGTGACGCCTGAAAAAGTCCTAGCTTCAACGTCTTGTGTGTAGATGTAGAATATGAACTGGCCGCAATGGCAGAAACGGCTATTCATAGCATTGATGAGTACAGGCCATAAAACGGCCAATGTCTCACCGTTGACTGCGTCCCACGCGCTGCGCGACCGCACGCGCGTGGTACGCAGTCGACGGTGAGACATTGGCCGTTTTATGGCCTGTACTTGATATCAGCGCCGGGTGCCAAATGAGAGACTGTGGGGCGCCATGAGGCGTAGACGGCAGGGCATGGGCGGGATGGCCGGCTGCGGGGGCGAAATGGTAAACAAGATTGAAACGTGATAAAATCAATATTCATCGGAACGATGGGGTAGGGGGAAACATTGACATGTATGGAATACAAGAATAACAACAACAGTGAGTCTAGGTCCCTTAACTCATCAGAATCTATTCATAGATGGAAAAATAAAGCAGCTTCATTCCGGTATGTTGATCGAATCCACACCGCGAGTGTGGCTACGGAGCAGTTCGGCTGGTTCACGCGCCGCGAGCTACAGAAAAACGCTGTGCGCGTCGTCGTTCTTGGGACGCGTTAATCGAGCGCCAACTAGTTTTTTTTCAGAGAGCCCAGGTCAGCGAGCCTCAAGGATGACTACACGCGCAGCGTGTTTCCGTCGTGCGCGGCGCATGTGCCAGCCGAATTGCTCCTTAGCCCCACCCGCAGTGT